>JAJMGS010000022.1:0-392719 GCA_030562185.1 Lachancea sp. yHQL494 | reverse complement strand
TGGCTCACCTACGAACATTACTCCCGCGCGGCTTTGATTCGCATTTCCTACCACGTGTGATGATGATGATGATGATGATGATGATGATGATGATGATGTAATGTGTCATGAAACATACAAATTCTTGATGTTTCTTATATGTTAACGTGTTCGGATATGGCTGCGGAAACCCGCTATAACAAATATTCGAATCGGCAATCGGCAATTGACTTAGCGTTAAGATGCTTGGTGACTGGTAGATTTAGAGGGCCCCAGGCGTTGAAATAACTCCCCGCTACTTTACCAAGGCTTCCCAGATCTAAATAGCCCTAAGAAACGGTTCGTAAGAAGTTACTTATCCACGACGGATTCGGGATCCTCACCATGCACGAAAGCTGAAATTTTTCAATATTCTACCACTCATCTCATCGGCTCGTCTCTCGCACTAAACTCCACTCACGTATCTGTAAATTAATCATGTCCGTGGTAGGATCCCTTATATTCTGCACGCAATGTGGAAACCTGTTGGATAACCCTTCAGCCGTTGAAGGGTCGGACGTCGTGTGCTCTCAATGTGGCGTCGCATATGCCAAATCGAAGTTTTCCGATTTGCGAGTAGTGACTCGCACTGGCGATGACGCATTCCCCTCCGCGTTGAAATCCAAGCGCTCCGTCGTCAAAACGTCGCTCAACGAAAACGAGCTCGAAGAAGGAGCAACGATCCGCGAAAAGTGCCCCCAATGTGGAAACGACGAAATGCATTACCACACGCTCCAGCTGCGGTCGGCCGACGAAGGTGCCACCGTATTTTACACATGTACGTCCTGCGGCTATAGGTTCAGGACCAACAATTGATCAATTATGGTCGAAAGAGAAGTTGGCGTCAACTTACTGTATAATATTTAAAAGCATCTTCTGGATAGAGTACGGAGTGCGTGTCACGTGATGAAGAATGGAATTGCCACTACCATGGCACTGACTATTGTATAAGGGTGCACCAGCTGCGGAGAGAGTTTGCCATATAGAGGTCGTTTGGTTACATGGATCTTGGTGTAGTGCGAATTACATGAGCACTAAGACAAAATAGTACAAAGTGATGTCAGCAAAACATGGGCGGTCAATGGAATATTCGGTGTGAGCCCTGAAGAGCAGACGAAAAAATGGGGTGAAAGCTCAGATGATGATGACCATCTAGGGGTCACCGTATTTATCGTTCGGTCACTCTAGAGTATTGAGTGAAAAGTTTTATGCTCAACTCGAACTTTGTCAGAACTAGCGAGTTACTGCTGGATAGTGCCAATTGCATTATACAACGAGTGAGCACATGTTGGAGAACCGCGACATTATAGTACAAAGTGATGTCAGTAAAACATAGACGGTCGATGAAAGATACTACGTGAAGCACTAAAAAAGAGCTCACGAAGAATCGGACGATACGACAAAATGGTGTGATACCTCAGATGATGAACATCTGGGATCACCCGATTTATCATACGATCGTTCCTTAGTATTGAGTGAAAAGTTTTGCACTAAACTCAAAATTTGTATAAATACCGACGAAATGTTTCAATATATGGACCATCTATATAGCTGAAACAATCACGGAGAGATATTTATAACCTTCATCTACGAACAACTTCAATCAACCTAATCATGGAAGGATTAAACAAGAACATCAGCAAGCTTTCCATTGCTGACTCAGACTCGCCTCACTACAATTAGGTAACACAGTATTTCTATTGACGATATTACCAATAACCTCACCGAACTCACGCTGGGCGAGAGAGATACAGAAAGCCAATAGAGATTACTATTGAGACTCACTGATATAAAGTGAAAGCATCACAAACTTGACTGTTTCCTTTGCGCCGCTAACAGTCCCGAAGAAATTGATTAGTACATGAGTAAATGCCCAAACTAGCCACGCGATGAGTGTAAATTGTTATTGAGCAAATCTGCGTCGGCGGTAGTTAATTTGCTAAATTGTCACTTAAACCATCCATGATTAGCTAAGCTAGTTGACGTTCTGTGAAGTTATATGTTTCTCGGTATTTATCCAATTTCTGAAGACGGTGAAATAAGCACGATTGGCCAGGTCAAGCTCTGACTAATACCATCACTAATGATTAGTAATGGGTGCTTATCAGGGATGATTAGTTAGGGACTAACCATTCGATTGCGAGTCTAAATTCAGTCCTGGTATACTTCACTTTTGGCGCCCACGTTATCACTTTGTACTATTATGTCACTAACTAAATCATCTCTGGCTACGTAATTTTGCCCTATTATCCATCCGTCCCCAGATTCAACCACAACACATGAACTATTGCTTTCTTAGCTGCCATGACGTTCACATGTGACTCACTGTACATCTCATCGCGTCAATGAAAGTATAGCAGTCCGCTAAGCAAGTCCGCTAAGCAAGTCCCCATGTCAGTACCACCAACACTTCTCCTATTGCCAATTTACCAAGGATGACCCTGCAAAGTAGAGTCAAGTATAAAGCCGTCTACGATTGGGACCTTAGTGCTGCCACCTACACTTTTCTACCTCTGGATCGATATACGTCACGTGATATTGACCTCTACTCGAACACCTATCTCCATTTCCCACCCAGAGAAAAAGCTTATAGTTCTTTTCTACGACAGAGGTTTTGGATGGCAAATTTTTAAGAAACACTATAAGCTCTACTTGATCTAACAGAATCTAGCCCTTAGTTGAACGATTGAGCTCCTTTCTAATACTTTTTGAAATCATTCGCATAGCAGAATGGCCCATATGCATCCGCAAAGTATGGAAATGCCCGACATGTCCAATGCCATCATGGCACAAGATGAAATGGGAAGACCATTCATTATCGTGAGAGATCAAGGTAATAAAGAAAGACAGCATGGATTGGAAGCTAAAAAATCCCACATTTTAGCTGCCAGGTCTGTAGCATCTATCATCAAGACATCTTTGGGTCCTAGAGGCCTTGACAAAATTCTAATTTCACCTGATGGTGAGATCACCATCACCAACGATGGTGCTACTATTTTGTCCCAAATGGAATTAGATAATGAAATTGCCAAGCTTTTGGTACAGCTATCGAAATCACAGGATGAAGAAATCGGCGACGGTACCACTGGCGTGGTGGTACTGGCAAGCGCTTTGCTCGACCAAGCATTGGAGCTCATTGAGAAGGGAATCCACCCAATTAAGATCGCCAATGGGTTTGATGAAGCTGCCAGAATGGCTGTGGCCCACTTGGAATCTCAAGCCGACGATGTAGCCCTCGATGATGCCTCCTTCCACGACTATCTCTTCAAAGCTGCGAAAACCTCTTTGGGGTCTAAAATTGTTTCCAAGGATCACGATAAATTTGCACAAATGGCCGTCGATGCCGTTACAAGCGTAATGGATCTGGAAAGAAAAGATGTCGACTTTGACCTCATAAAATTGGAAGGTCGTGTTGGTGGCTCTTTACAAGATTCCAAATTGATCAAAGGTGTGGTTCTGGATAAAGATTTCTCGCATCCTCAGATGCCCAAGGTCGTAAAACCCAAGGAAGGCCAGGATGGTATAAAGCTTGCCATTCTGACGTGTCCTTTTGAACCTCCAAAACCCAAGACTAAACACAAGTTGGATATCTCCACCGTTGAAGAGTACCAAAAGCTTCAATCATATGAACATGATAAGTTTATTGAAATGATCGAATACGTTAAAGATGCTGGTGCAGATGTAGCAATCTGCCAGTGGGGCTTTGACGATGAAGCCAACCATCTGTTACTTCAAAATAATCTACCTGCTGTAAGATGGGTTGGTGGCCAAGAGCTAGAACTGATCGCTATCGCAACAAAAGGTCGTATAGTTCCACGTTTCCAAGATCTATCGCCCGAGAAGTTAGGTACATGTGGCAAAATGCGTGAGGTTGAGTTTGGCACTACAAAGGACCGCATGCTTGTAATTGAGGAATGCTCGAATTCTAAGACCGTAACATGTTTCATCAGGGGTTCCAATCGAATGATCGTAGAAGAAGCCAAGAGGGCTCTACACGACTCTTTATGCGTCGTCCGAAACTTAGTGAAAGACTCCAGAGTTGTTTATGGCGGTGGTGCAGCGGAAGTGACTATGTCTATAGCTGTGTCTGAGGAAGCCGATAAACAACATGGCATTGACCAATATGCATTCCGCGCCTTTTCTCAGGCCCTTGATACAATACCCATGCTTTTGGCTGAAAATTCTGGTCTTGATCCAATCGAAACGTTGTCGCTGCTGAAAAGCACTCAAATCAAGGATAAATCATCAACCATAGGTGTGGACTGTTTGTCTAACGATTCTAACAATATGAAGGAGCTATTTGTCGTTGATCCATTGATTGGTAAAAAGCAACAAATTCAACTAGCTACTCAGCTCTGTAGGATGATTCTTAAGATTGACAACGTCATTATAAGTGGGAAAGATGAATACTAGTCTGTAAATTTACAAGTTTAAGAGAATGTCTGTCCGACAGAAGTGATGAAATGATACTGTGACTTTTGGTACTATCTGTACTATAGATTTGGGTAAGCCTCCGAAAATGTCCTCGAGAACCCAGATTTAGACCATATTGAAGAGACTGAAATTTCTAACGATTTCAGGACCCATCTCATCGTAGTCTTGCTTCGTGTGACAGTAGCCTTTGAACTCGGCAGTTTGTGCCAACAAAGACCCCCCGAACCACACCGCATTTCTTTGCCTTCTGTGAGAAATAACTTGTACGTCAACGCCAGTAGATCTAGTCCCACTGAGACTTTCGCTCAATGCAATTCTGTTGTTAACTATGCCTTTTAAGTCTCTTTGCAGACGACGTCCAAAATCCTTGAACATAGTAGAGCCACCGGAAAGTACAATATTGTTGTAGAGGCCTTTACGGACATCAATTGGACATGCTTGAATGGTATGATCGACAACGGTGGGTAGTGGAGTCAAGAAATCTGAGGATGCAATTTCAGGATTGAAAAAGATTTCGGGCGCCAAAAACCTTTCGTAGCCCACATCTATTACTTTACGTTTTGTCTTCTCCGAGTTTTCTACGATGAATTGTGCAAATTTCTGGGGGTCTCTATCGAACTTGTTGAACTCTTTGACAATATCTGAACAAACATAGCAGTACTCCTGTTTGATACGTTCCGCAGTTCTCAGCGTGGTGTCTGCCTCGCCACGTTCCCTGAGCAGCGATTGAATAAAAAGCGTGATGTCCCTCCCAGCAATCGGGATGTTTTTGATCGCAGAGCCGATAACGTAACCTTCGGCGACGGGAATAACGTGTGTGACACCATCACCTGAGTCTATAACAGTCCCAGTAAGCGATCTATCAACCACTTTGGAAGAGGTCCAGGACGCTGCTAAAGCAAGCACGGCCTGCACAGCAATGTAGAGGCCTGCACAATTGAAACCTTCGAAGAAAATCTCTGCCACTTGCTCTCTATTTTCTGGGGGGTTCAATGGCGGCTCAGTAAGTAGAAAGAAATGATCTTCTGGCTCAGTTCTCAAATACTTGAAGATCGAATTCTCCCAGAATCTTTCCATATGGTCCCAATTCTCGACCTGACCGTGGCGTATCGGATAGCTGAGTGAGTAGGAAGGTCCCTGAGCTGCCGAAAGGGCTTCATTACCGATATAAAAGTCCAGGTCTTCTGTGCCACGTTTGCCTGCCAAGTTGTTCGACATCAGCGCTGACGACGCCAAGCTATTGAAAGAGGTTGCCGAGGTGGAATTGCCAAAATATGGAGTTGCTGCACTTTGAACGGAGCTCGAACTAGTACTTCCACCACCACTTTTAGTTGCGGAGCGTTGTGCCGTAGCTATAGCAGTGGGAAAAACCCATGACGGCGAATCATTTCCTGCGAATCCCAGTTTCGTTAAACCGGTACCATTGTCCATGACAATGGCCGGGTTATTCAAGTATGACATCTCTTGCTATTTGAACTCGCTAAGGGACTTAACGCGGTTCAATGCCGCTCGTTTTAGTGTTCGATTAGCCGGTTGGATGTATGTTTTCAAGTGCTTGAATGAATTTGGAAAGGGGTTGTCAACAGCATTGGGGACGAATCAGTGGTCTCGTGAGCAGAGTAATATATTACGAAAGAAGATTGGTATGAGATTCGACAAGTACTATATTTTATGAGAGTAGGCAAAGGGTCGTGTCAGCGATGGTCTTTTGCTATACAGGATGTAGAAATGCCTAGATTTAATGATTGCTTTGAGTTCTTTTTTCTTTAAGCCAGAGGTACAAAATGTACGATGGCTGTGAACAAAAATGCCAGCAGTCCTGTACTACCAGCTCTCTGTTTATTCATAATCGAGAGCGTTGCAATATTATCCTTGATCGCTATCATTCTCAACTGTTCACCATACTTTTAGCTTTCTTTCTTTTTCACAATTGATCGCAGATAAGTTCTAATGTTCAATTCTGTTAACCATGCAATTCGTGCTATAAGCACAAATCACCGAGATTCCAATAGTAAAACTATGAAAGGCTGAAAATCGGGTTTACTATCAATGCTAAAAATTGACTTGTGCTTTCTAATAATAACCGCGGACATTTTTCACTCTGTTCAGTGTTTTTAGTAAACCTATTATCTGACGTAATTAAAGCTGTTGTTTCTCTTAATAACTTGAACAGCATTTTAAAAGTATTCATCCAATCGGTAGTTATACCGTCCTAACTTATTGTAAAAGGACTCTATATTGTTTTGGCGGGCTCTTTTAGGAACAAGTTACTTCTTGTTTTGGTGATAAATTGTCAGTACTTAAACGATTTTCTTCTCATAATCATTGTTTAGCTTGAACAAATTAGCGACATATTCTAGGTAATGCATCCATGGTTACAATGCTGAGTGAAGTCCGGAATGCAGTTATTTATGCGATGGTAAATGATTTTTTGGCTGAACTCTGAGAACCGAGAACGTCATCTTGGCAAAATAGGAGCCCTTGGTAGGGATTGAGTGACCATGCATAATTCAGAAGTCTCAGGCCAGTTAGGTCCTAATTCATCATATGTTATGAAGCCGATGTAAACCCAGTCAAATCGTTGTATAATTTGCATCAGAGTCCCGCATTACCGAGGTCCCAACATGTTTTACCCGCAAGGCTTTTCGACGATTTGGAAACTATCCACCAGATCATCTTCCACTGGGGGGTTTATACATTATGATTATAAACACAAGAATGTATTGCACTGCGCAGAACAGAAAGAAATTGCGACCTAGTAAGTGGTGTTTGAGGTTTCGAATGGATCGTCGTTGCGTTTTTCGATAGCGTTATATACCGCAAGCCACATTATCGCACCGCATGAACGCGTAACGCAATGAAATCTTTAAGTATTTACAAAATTTTTTCTCCATTTACAAGAAGTGCCATTGGCAAGAGTAGTGCTGCCGGGAGCTCGAATGGTTTCTTCGTAACCCTTTTGTGTGACTCATCTCATGTGCAGAAGACAAACCAGCAACAATAGAAGGATGGCAGCGAAAATATCACTGCAGTCTGGGTGTCACCCACAGATTTACCCATTCTTTCGTTCGAACGCTGCTCACACACATTTTCAATATCTTATGTCGATGAAAGCTATCGTCCATATATATGTTTTAGTGAAAATGAAACTCCACAGTAGAGCGATTAAAGATGTGTAGGAAAGCTAAATTTGTCCGACCGTAAGAAAAAAAATAAGGGTGTCTACCAAAGGCTATAACGCTGTCATCGTCTTCAATAATGTAACTGTCAGACCTTCAAAAAATTACTGTCTTATCCTTAGAGCGTCAAAAGTTATGGCAGATCTAAATCGTCGTGTGACTGGATGACAAATGACTGTCTTGAATAAAGTGATAAAAATATATCTCTGACGTTGACGAGCACTTCAATAACTACCAAGCCAGCCTTGACAGCGTGTGGTGCCGCAAGTAATAGTTCATACAATGTGCTCTGATGTGTCATGAATATTCCCCCCATCAAAGGCGCATAAAATTCACTCAAAGGTTTTAACAACGTCGAGCTCAATTAACATAGCAATGTTAGATTAACTGGGAAGCTGCCGTCACCGGAATAAACCAGAGAGAGACCTATAACATAAGAGTTATTAACCCAACTGTAATGGGAGCCACTCAGATCTGAAATGGTAAGTTATCGGTTGAAGAGGCAACCTCGTTTCAGCACTTATCTTCATGGCAGCTATACGACTTCTAAAAAGTGTGAAGGCTTGAACTTCTTTTTCATTGTTCGAGCGAGCCTCTGTTGCTACCATACCTTATCATCCTCGACTATACCAAAGGACGTCGACACAGCTGCACGTCCTCTTGTTAACTCGCTAACCACTTGTTCGAATAACATTGAACCCGGCTGCTACTCGAACACTTGGGTACTCCTGTCAGGATGCTATGCTTTGCCTTAGCCGAAAGTTTGATCTTGCCTTCGAGACACTCTTCGCTCCACTAAGGAAGCATGTCTTTGTGAAATCATATTTGCCTATCGATCGATCTTGCATACGTGGTATTAGGCTCTTGACCCCTCATGACTCAAGGTTAATACGACACGCTTCCAGCGTAAACTACTAGTCATGGAGCAAATAGTTGGAGTGTCCAACGCTCAATTGTCAAATTCTCCTACTGGGAAGTTTTCTGGGGTCCCTGAAGTGGTTTTGAAGAGTACGCAACTACTTTAATTGCTCCTTTACCAGAGCCTTCGAAAAATAGCTCACAGGTCATCTTTAGGTGTCTTGGTGGTAAATTGATATTGTGCGTCCACTTTGAAATATGCCTGTAAAAATTTCCTCATCAAATAAGAGTTCAATTTCATGAAAGCAATTGTTTTGGCAAATCTCCACTCTTTCTTACCAATGACTACAATGTCTTCACAACTGTGAGCCAAGAAAAACCTAACCTCCTCAAACTACGGAGTCTAAACTGTATCGTCCTTTGAGCCGCCTTCTACATCACTCGCATAACCAACACCTTCCAGAAGATAATATATTCTTCTTCCAGTGAACTAGTTCCCATTCAGTAGAAATAAGTTGTGAGAGACCTTCGAATAGTAAGTGTCATATATTTACCCAGCCAATTTAGTTGGTAGAGGTCGAGATGCACAATTGCTTAAATACGACCGAATACTAACACTTCTCTAACACAGATATATACGACCACAACCGGATGGAGCTGCACTGTCGAGTGTCACAATAGCTAGTAATTGTTACGTTATCACTTTATGAAGGTGTCTCGTAAACAGCCTCTGGAGTTAGACTTGCAACAACGTATTCATTAAAATTCTGGTTGGCCCTTGATTTTTTGACCATGTTTAGCATGTTGTCGACACCTTGATCTTCTTTCCAAGTGGTAGATCAAAAAAATGGCTCATTCTTTTGTTCAATCAGGTTCCAAAGTTTAAGATCTTTACCTATTTCCATACCGCGCTTGATATCATCTCTTTGGGTCGTGAACTTCTCCAAATGGTACAACGTAGGCACCCTGATCACTGGCGGTCAAATCAGATGAAAGGGTCGCATATAGTTCAGAGTATGCTCCAAAAATAGGCTTGTGAAATATCCTGCGGGATATAAAGCGCACCACCGGGCTCCAGTCTCTTAACATATCTGAAGTCAGTAAGCCAGGGAAGCATGAGACAGAAATACAACCATATTTCTTAGCATCATGTTTTTTAGCCCAGGCGCTGGCTTGATAAATGTTAGCTACTTTGGACTGGCCATAAAGTAAAGCTTCGGATGGTCTGTCTTCTACTTTGACATTTTCAAAAGTGGGGTTAGACCAATGAATACCATAGTCATCAAAGGAACTAAAATGCGCAAGGGAGCTAACCCACACAATGCGCTTTAATGGGTCGTCTTCCTTGAGGAAAAGTGGGTCAAGGAAATGCTGTAGCAACTGGGGACCATTGCGTTGATAACAAACATCGCTTCTAAACCTTGTTTGGATGTTCCCTTGTTGTGGGGTGCCATAAGCCCTGCATTGTGAATGATAAGGTTGAGAGCTCTTCCAGCCAGAACATCTGTGATCTTCGCAGCCGTAGGTTTAATAGTGGTCAAGTCGGATAATTCGCACCCCCCCCACAATAGTGAGTGATCCATACGCAGTTGTTTTCACATCCCCTAAGATCTGATTACGCGCTTTCTCGCCCTTCTCTAAGTTTCTAACCACACCGATCACATCACAATTCGCGGAAACCAATAGCTTGCAAACTTCAAAACCGACCCCAGTATTCATTCCTGTGACAATAGCTGTCTTACCCTTAAGATCGGGATAACTTTCTGGTAAAAAGCTGGCTTTATTCGGACGATGCTCATATTAGATTTCTTTGAGCTTGTACCATGTGCTGTGGCTAGCGGGGATTTCCTCTGTCATTTTCAACTTGTTATATTAGTAGCCTTAATCCATTAAAGTTATCTAGATCCTTACTATTTTATACTTCACTTGGGCTTGGCTAAAACACACATTTAAAATTAAGACTGTCCTTATTAGGTCCGCTAAAACTTGGCTTTTGTTAGGCCATTAAAGCTTGTCTCTGTTAGGTCCGGCAAGGTCTCTGTTAGGCCCGTCGACATGAATTACGTATATTCAAATTACTGCTAAAAATTACAATTCCAATGCGTCTTACAACCATTTTCGTCGAAATCCCAGCCAAAAAGGTGGGTACCTTCACCCTCAACGCTTATCAGGCAAGATATAGGACATGAACCTCAGCTGCTATATTAAATCAGAGAGGAGGCTCAGAGGTTCGGTGATGTGGGATACAGATGGACCTTTTGCAGTTAATTGCAATTCTGTTTAGAAATTGTTTATCAAGCGAGGGCCTGCACTAAATGCTTCCTCCGCTTCTAGTCCAACGAGATGGGGTTTCTTTAGTGGGTCTCGCCACGCAGAATGCGATAAACATCCTTATTTGGAACATATTCGGTTAATCAAGGTGTCCAACCTCTTTCATTCCGTTGATAACATTGTAAAAATTACAGTCAAAAAAACTTAGTGAGAACTCAGGTTGCCATATGCTAGTTAGGATATACCCAATAAACTCCGCCGGGAGTCAGTCAATAGCCACAATTAATCATTTTCAATTTGTGCTTGCTTGTGGGTTACTGACGCCGGAATTCCGGGAACATTCATCCAGTCCTAGGCATCAGGAGTACTCCTGGTGATTCAATGAGATTGGTCTTTGCGGGCTGGTTCAAGTTTTTTAGTCGTCTTAGTACTTAGTATTCAAAAGTAAAGGATCGTTGGCCAAAAACATATCTGCTCGATTAGGACTTCGTCTCGCAGTATTGAAAAATTCTGCCTTGTACAAGTGTGCGTTCGACAAAGGATGTTTATGAAATTGGCATACCTCATCACTTATTCCAAGTTCTCGATGACCATGCCTTAGGGTCCTCGTTCTGTGTGAATCTTGTCTCCTCTACAATTTTTCCCATATTCCACAACAGAGAATCGAAAGGATTATTACAGTCGACCTTCGCTCTGGAAATACAAATAAAGGAAATTGGGGCGATATAAAGCAAATACGCACCCGCGAGCTTGGTATTCGGATATTGTTGGCAAGAGCTAGCATACAAGGTGCAATGAGAGTTACTAAAGTGCGGCGTATTGCCCACGAAAGCATTATTTCAGATACGGGGACCTCTACTTAGCACAAATCTTGGCTAATTAGCCAAACATTGAGCATGCGATCAGTTCGACTGCTCCAGTAGGAATTGTCATAAGTAATGATTGGGATGTAGTGTACCTGAAATCATCCTCGATCAAAATGTTCTCGAAGTTCGTTAAACCACCGTCAGGACTGTTGGGCCACATGGAAAACAGGAATTACAACCACGTTTTGATATCTGTAAAAGTTTCTTTGATCTCATATCATTTGATGTGGTGATCACCGAAACCTTCTTGCTATTCTTTGATTTATTCGACAACCATGTAAGTCTCGCGTTCCGACAAAGACCACGCCTTGGAGCGGTCATCTGGGATGTGGAAGAAGATGGCAAATCCGATGACTATCGTGGCTGGCCCTGCGACGATGAACAGAACCCTCCAGACCTCGATGGAGTTGGAGGGCTGATGTGTTTATAGACCATAGGCCAAAGCGTTGGCCCATATGCCACCAAAGCCATTGAAGTCAAACCAGAGACACATTCGCACGAACTATTCCTCTTTTTTCCAGTATCAGGAGGTCATCATGGTGAAGGCAGGTGTAAACATAAACTCCGCGCAAATCTATAATACCAGTTTTTTGTTGTGTATCATTTTAACGTTCATGGTCTCCGGATCCGATTGAAGTCAGTTGCTGTCGCTCGCATCTCTCGATAAGCAGCTAGATAAGCTTTCCGAGCCCCTTTCTCTCTACCTCCTATGTTTGCAAAGGGTGAAAATTTCCCTTCATTCTTAATACAGGTTTCAGATGAAATGTCTATTTCACACAGGGCGTCATAAAGCTGCCGTTAGTTCCTCCAGTAGAGATTATTTGATCTCCGGCAGTTTTAATTGTCAATGAAAGCATAACATCCGCCACGGTTTTTCTAGTACTGCTGCTCAAACTGTCGATGCTTATACCTTCCGATTTGTTCTGAACTGGACAAAAGTCAGAAAATGTGTTGCGTCGCCTTAGCCATTGGTTGTCAGGACTGATCATGTCGCATTTGACAGCTTGGTAAACTCACCGATTAACCTACATCTTATCGTTTGACACAATTCTGTCGTCATAAAGCTGTACTATAAATCAAATCATTTAGCAGTACAACACAAATACTGTCAGAATTCTATACGGATCTTGGTTTAGTGCTCATAGTAATTGTTGTGATGCGAATCTCATTATATATGATATATAATATAACTAAATTGAGTATTACTTGTCTTATTATAGTCCGTAATTAGCAACTCTGTGTTAGCTCAGTTACACCTACTTATACATGAGATCTGAACTTGAGGCAAAAAGTCTACTGAAACAACTTGAACCATGCTTGTAGGTTACCTATCATCTGAGGATGCCCATCGTCATACTACAGTAGTTCGGACGACGACATAATAGTACAAAGTGATAAGAATCATGGACTCAGTAAACATGATAGCCAAAGATGAACTGACGAGATCTGTAACGTAGGCTACAGTAAAGTACCGCGGTAATTCAGATCTATATGCGAGAGAATTTTGAATCTTCTGATTATCCGATGTATCCACGGATCTGACGAGTACCGGATATCCGACAAATTATATAAATACCGATGGTTTATTCCAAGTGCCGAGATTCCACTCTTCACGTCCAGAAAATCCACGGAGGGGTGCACGCCACCGAGTTCACTACAAGCAACAATCAATTAAGTAACACAATATGTCTATTGATGATATTACCAATGGCCTCATAGAACTCATATTAGGTGACAGAGATACAGAAAGTCATTGAATACTTACTGAGAATCAGTTTGTGGCATAATTGAAGGTCGGACTCTCTGATTTCACAGTAGTTGTAATTAGTGCTGGCTATTTACAGTGGTCACTTAAGGCACGCTTTAAATTATCAACAATTCATATTATCTATCGTGAATAGTGACCATTTACGTGAAGATTGATTAAATAGGTTTATTCTACCAACTTGATATTCTATGACAAGAGCAACCAAAGGCATTGAGGAAGTTTACGGACACCAATTAGACCTTACCCATGTTGAAAATGAAGCACGACATAGGAAGGCGTAAAAGACTCATTTCGGGTGGAAAAGGTGGTACTGAGACAGGCCAAAATGGTACTACCGGAGTCATCGCGAGCGGGGCTGCTACAACTCCTGCAGTCCCCGGGTCAGTTGGAGATGATAATGCTGACTTTTCGGGCCTCACTGCAGGTATTCCTAGTAGTTCTGTAGGTGGAGATTCTGATTCTGAAACGACTTTCATGGCATTTGCTATTATTTTTAACAAGCTGAAAAACCCAAGCGCTCAGGAGCGTTCTGCAGCTTCTTTCGAGCTTAAGAACAGCCTAGTGTCCCTTGCGCGTCAAATATCCACAGAGCAGTTTCAACGCTTCAGCAACGATATCAATAACAAGATTTTTGAGCTTATACACGGCTCTTCGTCCTACGAAAAGTTTGGGGGTATCATGGCCGTTGATACCCTCATTGACTTCTATGCTCAATCTGATGAGCTTCCCAATCAAACCTCTAGATTAGCAAATTACCTAAGAGTCTTGGTCCCATCGAGCGATGTTGATGTTATGCGAGCCGCAGCAATCACTTTAGGAAAATTGGCAGTTCCTGGCGGTACACTCACTTCAGACTTCGTCGAATTCGAGGTAAAAACGTGCATCGAATGGCTCACAACATCTCCGGAGAATTCATCCTCTAACCTCAAGCAGGAATTGCGTAAGCACGCCGCGTTACTCATTATAACAGCAATCGCAGACAATTCCCCCTACTTACTGTACACATACATCAACTCCATATTGGATAACATCTGGAGAGCGCTGCGAGATACAAAGCTCGCGATCCGTATTGACGCAGCGAGAACCCTTTATAGATGCATGGATATCATTCAGGAGAGAGACGCAAAACTTACGAAAAAATGGTTCGAAAGACTACTCGAAGGCTGTGCATATGGTTTACAGCTGAATAGTCACGAAGCCATACATGCAACTTTATTAGTCTACCGACAATTACTATCTATGAAGGGAACTCACTTGCAAGAACAATTTGATGAAATTTATGAAATGACTATGAGGTATAAGGATCACAAATCAAGCGTTATCCGAAAGGAAGTGTATGCTATTCTGCCCCTTTTAGCTGCTGCGGATCCCCAAGTATTCACCGAAAAGTACTTGGATCATATCATGATTCATTATTTGACCTTATTAAAAAATGCCACTCCGACTAATAATGCCGACAAAGCATCTATTTCTGTTTCAATTGGAGACATAGCCCAGGAAGTAGGCTCAAACATTGCTCCTTACATGGATTCAATTCTAGATAACGTGCGGGATGTGTTATTAACAAAATTCAAGCTAAGAAAGGAATTCGAGGCAGAAGTCTTCTACTGTGTGGCGAAATTAGCATGCGCTGTAGGTCCTGTTTTGGCAAAATACCTAAACCAAGATCTACTAGATCTCATGCTAGCCTGTCCACTTTCTGACCACATGCAAACAACTTTATCAACAATTATTGAAAAAATCCCAGCCCTTAGGCCGGTCATTAATGAGAAATCTCTTGATATGCTTTGCTTAATACTGTCAGGAGAGAAATTTAGACCGCCTGGTTCTCCGGTTCCATTAAAACCATTCAATGCTGAAAGGGCAAGGCATTATCGAGACCAGGTGATATTGAAGAAAACCGGAGATTTCAATGATGATATTTTTGACGTTCACATTCTCAACCAAGCATTGACCATGCTGCACAAGATAGACTATAGATATTCACTTGCCGACTTTGTGAGGTTGATAACCATCTCATATATCGAGCACGGAAACCCTCAAGTCAGAAAATTTGCGGCCCTCACATCGTGTGATCTATTCGTGGAAGACCAAATTTGCAAGCAGACTTCACTCCACGCTCTGAATACTGTTTCAGAGGTGTTAAGTAAACTGCTAACGATTGCAATTACTGACCCAATAGTTGAAATCAGGTTCGAGGTATTGAGGCATCTTGACACGAGCTTTGATCCACAACTATCTCAGCCAGACAATGTTCGATTGCTATTTATGGCCCTTAATGACGAGGTGTTTGCTATTCAGATGGAGGCAATGAAAATTATCGGAAGGCTATCTCTCGTTAATCCGGCTTATGTCATACCATCATTGCGAAAGACACTGCTACAGTTATTGAGCCAACTAAGTTACTCTAACATGCCACGCAAAAAGGAAGAAAGTGCATCTTTGATTAGCTGTTTGATTAGCTCGAGCAAAGATGTAACAAAGCCGTACATTGAGCCAATTTTGGACGTACTTCTGCCCAAATGCCAAGACGGTTCCTCTGCGGTTGCATCCACAACTTTAAAAGCAGTTGGTGAGCTAGCAGTTGTAGGGGGAGAAGAGTTAACTCCATTCCTGAGCCAGTTGATGCCTCTCATCATCAATACGTTTCAGGACCAGTCCAATTCATTCAAACGCCACGCTGCACTCAAGACTCTAGGCCAATTGTCTGCCTCTTCTGGATATGTCATTGATCCCCTGCTGAACTACCCCCAGCTGTTAGGCGTGTTAATCGGTATTCTCAAGTCAGAAAGCTCACAAAACATCAGGCGTGAAACTGTTCGCTTAATTGGTATATTGGGGGCCTTAGATCCATATAAACACAGGGAAGTAGAAAGAACCTCAAGTGAAAATATCACGGCAGAGCAGAATGCTCCGCCTATTGACGTTGGATTACTGATGCAGGGCATGTCACCTTCCAACGACGAGTACTACCCAACGGTGGTGATAGCTACATTAATGAAGATTCTCAATGACCCATCTCTATCATCACACCATACCTCGGTCATACAGGCGGTGATGCACATATTCCAAACTCTAGGTGTGCGATGCGTATCCTTCCTCAAACAAATTGTACCTGGCATTATTAATGTTATGCGAGCTTGCCCCCCCTCGCTTCTAGAATTCTATTTTCAACAACTTGGTGTCCTCGTTTCAATTGTAAATCAACATATCAGACCTTTTGTTCGAGACATATTCGAAGTCATCAAGGAGTTTTTCCCCATAGTGAAGCTTCAAATTACGATCATATCAGTAATTGAATCAATTTCCAAGTCTCTAAAGGGTGAGTTTAAAGCTTTTCTTCCTCAAACATTGGTTCTCTTTCTGGATATATTGGAAAAAGACAAGTCGAACAAAAAGGTGGTGTCAGTACGGATTTTGAAGTCTCTGGTAGTTTTCGACGCAAATCTCGATGAATTTGCGCATCTGATAATACCTGCCATAGTAAGAATAGCGGAGTTCAGCGCCAGCTCTTTGAATAAGGTCGCTATTGTAACCTTGGGAAGACTGGCCAAAACTGTAAACCTTTCCGAAATGTCGTCTAGGATTATTCAAGCATTGATTCGCGTTCTCAACACAGGTAATGCTGAATTTATAAGGGCAACCATGAATACGCTGAGCCTTTTGCTACTTCAGTTGGGTGTCGATTTCGCAGTCTTTATACCTATCATTAATAAGACCTTGGTGCGGAACCAAATTCAGCACACCGTTTATGATCAGCTTGTTAACAAACTATTGAATCATGAACAACTTCCAACAAACATCATCATAGATCGTGATTTTGATGTTGTCAGTAAAGAGGTTACCGATGTCGAACTGCCCTCTAAGAAACTTCCTGTTAATCAGCTTATTTTGAAAAACACTTGGGATTGCAGTCAGCAGAGGACCAAAGAAGATTGGCAAGAATGGATTCGCCGTTTAGCTGTGCAATTGCTCAAAGAATCGCCCTCCCATGCACTTAGAGCGTGTTCGGGTTTGGCGGGGATTTATTATCCATTGGCTAGGGAGCTTTTCAACGCTTCTTTCGCCAGCTGCTGGACAGAATTGTACACGCAATATCAAGACGACCTCGTGAATTCTTTGTGCTTGGCGCTTTCTTCCCCTAACAACCCTCCTGAAATCCATCAAACACTATTGAACTTGGTGGAGTTTATGGAACATGATGATAAGTCGCTTCCTATTCCGGTACCGACTTTGGGCGAGTACGCTCAGAAATGTCACGCTTATGCCAAATCTCTTCATTATAAGGAACTAGCATTTATCCAAGAACCAAGCACGTCAACAATCGAATCGCTCATTAGCATTAACAATCAATTACACCAAACCGATGCGGCAATAGGTATACTGAAGCACGCACAGCAGCACCACGATCTCCAGCTGAAAGAGACATGGTATGAGAAATTGCAGAGATGGGAAGATGCACTTAGCTCTTATAATCAGCGTGAACGCGCAGGGGAAGACTCAATCGAAGTCAGGCTGGGTAAAATGAGATCGCTTCATGCTTTAGGAGAGTGGGATCGTCTTTCTGAGCTTGCGGCGGAAAAATGGAGCTCTTCTAGCATTGAGATAAGAAGAGTAATCGCCCCATTGGCTGCAGGTGCAGCATGGGGCCTAGGTCAATGGGACAGAATTGACCAATATATCGATGCAATGAAGCGTCAATCGCCCGACAAAGCTTTCTTTGACGCTATCTTATGCACACATCGAAATGACTTTAAACAGGCGGAGATACACATTTTTGAAGCCAGAGATCTTTTGGTCACTGAAATATCGGCTTTAGTTAACGAAAGTTACAACAGAGCATATAGTGTAATTGTTCGCTCACAAATGGTATCTGAGCTCGAAGAAATTATCGAATACAAGAAGCTCCCTTCAGCTTCAGAAAAAAGGGCTGCTCTACGAAAAACATGGAATAAGAGACTTCTTGGATGCCAAAAGAATGTTGACGTATGGCAGAGAATATTAAGGGTACGATCACTCGTTGTAAAGCCGAAGCAAGATATGCAAGTATGGATAAAGTTTGCTAACCTCTGCAGGAAGTCCGGTAGGATGGGATTAGCTCAAAAGGCGCTAAACTCACTTCTAGAGGATGGTGGAGATCCAGATCATCCAAATACCGCAAGAGCAGCTCCTCCAGTTGTATATGCTCAACTGAAGTATATGTGGGCAACCGGCTCCCAAAAAGAAGCACTTCGACATTTGATAAGTTTCACTTCGAGGGTTGCACATGATTTAGGACTTGATCCTAGTAACATGATTGCACAAAGCGTTCCCCAAAGTAGCACAATACCAACCCACCACGTAGAAGAGTATACAAAGCTGTTGGCACGTTGCTTCTTGAAGCAAGGAGAATGGAGAGTGTCTTTGCAGAGCAACTGGCTTTTGGAGAATCCAGATGCAATTTTAGGCTCCTACTTGTTGGCAACACACTTTGATAACAAGTGGTACAAAGCTTGGCACAATTGGGCCCTTGCCAACTTTGACGTCATCTCCATTACCTCAAGTGATAACAAGCTCAGAAGCCAAGGGAGTCTTAATGACAGTGCTTTTCAAGAGCCTGAGAGTCCAACGGTTATGGGTGAGGAAGGTAATGTTACCACCACCAACAGCAGCTATCCTCCAGAATTAGTGCAAAGACATGTAGTTCCTGCTATCAAGGGCTTTTTTCACTCTATTTTACACTCGGAGTCTAACTCGCTTCAAGATACCCTGCGGCTTCTTACACTATGGTTCAAATTTGGTGGAATTCCAGAGGCAGCACAGGCTATGCACGAAGGCTTCGATTTGATTAAAATCGACAATTGGCTAGATGTTGTTCCCCAACTAATCACTCGTATTCACCAACCGAACCAGATCGTTAGCAGATCATTATTGTCCTTACTTTCAGATCTGGGGAAAGCCCACCCCCAAGCTTTGGTATATCCACTCACTGTTGCTATAAAATCGGAGTCTGTATCTAGGCAGAAGGCTGCGTTGTCGATTATCGCCAAAATGAGAATTCACAGCTCAGTTTTGGTTGACCAAGCTGAAATGGTTAGCCACGAATTGATTCGCGTCGCTGTCCTCTGGCATGAACTGTGGTACGAAGGCTTAGAAGATGCTAGTCGCCAGTTCTTTGGAGAGCATAACACCGAGAAAATGTTCGCCACCCTAGAGCCGCTCCATGAAATGTTAAAAAGAGGACCTTCAACTTTACGGGAGATCTCGTTTCAGAACTCATTCGGAAGGGATCTGAATGACGCGTACGAATGGGTAATGAATTACAAGCGCAATAAAGATATTACTAATTTGAATCAGGCTTGGGATATCTACTACAACGTATTTCGCCGAATCAGCCGTCAATTGCCGCAGCTCCAAACGCTTGAGCTACAGCATGTTTCTCCCAAGCTGTTGGCGGCTCACGACCTGCAACTAGCTGTCGCTGGTACTTACCAGGCTGGTAAGCCTGTTGTGCGCATTTCCTACTTTGAACCAGTATTATACGTGATTTCCTCGAAACAAAAACCTAGACGGTTATCTGTAAGAGGAAGCGATGGGAAAGACTACCAATACGTGTTGAAGGGACATGAAGATATCAGACAGGATAACTTGGTAATGCAACTCTTTGGGCTGGTCAACACTTTGCTGCAGAACGATGCGGAATGCTTCCAAAGACACTTGGACATCCAGAGATATCCAACGATTCCTTTGTCACCAAAATCGGGATTATTAGGGTGGGTAAATAATAGCGACACATTCCACGTTTTAATCAAAGAGCATCGTGAAGCCAGAAAGATTCCGTTGAATATTGAACACAGAATTATGTTACAGATGGCTCCTGACTATGACAATTTGACACTGCTACAAAAAATTGAAGTTTTTACGTATGCTCTTGATAATACTCGAGGGCAGGATCTTCACAAAGTATTGTGGCTAAAGAGTAGATCATCAGAAGCGTGGTTGGAACGCCGTACTACATACACTAGGTCATTAGCCGTGATGTCGATGGTGGGCTACATCTTAGGTCTTGGTGATCGGCATCCAAGTAACTTGATGCTGGACCGTATAACCGGAAAAGTTGTTCACATCGATTTTGGGGATTGTTTTGAGGCTGCAATTTTAAGGGAAAAATATCCCGAAAAGGTTCCATTCCGACTAACACGGATGCTGACGTACGCTATGGAAGTAAGCGGTATTGAGGGTAGCTTTCGTATTACCTGTGAGAATGTGATGAGAGTATTGAGAGACAACAAAGAATCTCTTATGGCGATTTTGGAAGCATTCGCATACGACCCACTGATCAATTGGGGGTTTGACTTACCTACAAAGGCCATTGCAGAACAAACCGGTACGGAGCTTCCACTGGCAAACCCTAGCGAACTTCTGCGAAAGGGCACGGTTTCAGTGGAAGAAGCGGCCAAGATGGAGCTCCGGCAGAAAGTGGAGATCAGAAATGCGAGGGCAATGTTGGTGTTGAAGAGGATTACTGATAAACTGACGGGCAACGATGTCCGTAGGTTCCGTGGGCTAGATGTCCCGGACCAAGTAGAAAAACTCATCCAGCAGGCCACTTCGGTGGAAAACCTATGCCAACACTATATTGGGTGGTGCTCATTTTGGTAATACTGCTGACCGCATATTTCACTTTCTTCATTTTGGGCAAGACAAGTTATTGTTACAATATTTGTTGCGGTATTCGTCCAATATTTCCTCCCAGTGCTCTATGGGACTTTGGGCTTCGGTAATAAAGTCGCAATTATCGTCGAAATGCTGTTTGCTAAGCATTTTATTAATCCTTAAGTCTCCTTGGGCCCTTTTCAGATCTGTTTTGAGCTTTTCGTCCGTATCGCCGTGCAAGAATGCCAGTACCTGCAGACCGCCTAAAACTATGCCAACGCGATTTCCAAGGCCAGAGCCTACGCTATACGAGTTGTCAAAGCCTTGCTGTAAGTTTTGCTCCTTAGCTGACGTTATACCGTCTAAATATCCTCTTTTGCCGTGGACAACTCGAAGTTTTCTTATTTCTGCAGTTTCTTCACGGTTCGTATCGTTGGAAACTGCCTCTGAATCTGAAACCCACATGTCATTATCGGACGTGCTCATTGGGAAACTGGTCAATCAGTCGAATATATATATATATCGGCAGTTCTGAAAGGATGGTCACTCTTGGTTGTCTTACGGCTGGCTGAAAGAATATGTGTTTAGTAGCGTCGAAAAAGTTGAGTAGACAAATCTTGAAATTCTATTAATTATTTATTTATCTATGAAGTATGTTAATTGACAGAGCTAGCACCACAAACCATCTAAACCCAGTTGAACCGACGATAGTTAAGAGGATACAAATATCGCATTAACTGATCAGATTCACTTTAAGCAATGAACGATGGCTTTTTTGCTAAACGGCAGAAAGTAGCATCTAGTCAGACTTCAAATAATGATGAATTTAAGCCCTGGGTTGAAAAGTATAGGCCCAAGAAACTTGAGGATGTGACAGCCCAGGACCATGCAGTCACAGTTCTTCAGAAAACACTCAAATCGGCGAATTTGCCTCATATGCTGTTTTATGGCCCGCCTGGAACAGGTAAGACGTCCACGATATTAGCCTTAACCAAAGAACTGTACGGACCTAGTCTCTCGAAAAGCCGAGTGCTAGAATTGAATGCGTCAGATGAGCGAGGTATAGCCATTGTGCGAGACAAAATCAAAAATTTTGCGAGAATGACAGTCTCAAAACCCACAGCCGCAGATGTTGAACGGTACCCGTGTCCTCCTTACAAGATCATCATCTTGGATGAGGCTGATTCCATGACCTCGGACGCCCAAAGTGCGCTCAGAAGAACCATGGAAAACTACTCGAATGTGACTCGGTTTTGTTTGATCTGCAACTACGTCACCAGGATCATAGATCCGCTCGCATCGCGTTGTTCAAAGTTTCGATTCAAGCTATTGGATTCCTCAAATGCTTTAAGCCGTCTACAGCACGTTGCCACGCAAGAAAGTCTTATATTCGAAGACAAAGTCCTGGAAAAAATTTTAGACGTTTCCCAAGGCGACCTAAGAAGGGCCATCATGCTCTTGCAGTCATCCTCCAAGATTGTAAAGCACCTGAAACCTCCTTTAATTACAAACTTGGCGGTGGACGAACTTGCCGGCACCGTCCCTGCCGGTTTAATAAATAAGCTGACGTCCAGAATAGCTAGTATGGACTTTAGCGACATCATGAACCATGTTGGTGAACTGAGACGGGCTGGTTGGAGTGGTGCCGCCGTCATAAATCAACTCCATGAATATTACATCAACAATGACCAGTTCACCACTAGCTTCAAAAACGAGGTGTCGTGGCTCATATTTGGTTCTGATTCAAAACTCACAAACGGTGGCAATGAACATATTCAACTTGCAAGCCTAGCAATTGGTGTCGCAAATTTGTACAGAAAGGGTATGTGATATATAATCAAAACTAACGCATCCGCTGGAACTACCATGCCATACCTTCCATGACAATTAGTTGAATCGTAATCGTAACCAATGTCACCAACACAAACCTACGTAAAAAAACATCTAGCAATTTTTTGAAGTCCTGTTATTACTTCGCCTCCCGTGGCCGCATTGCTTGACTTTGTACTTGACCATTTAAAGGATGTTGACGAATTTGTGGATTTCCATATTGTGGAATAGGAGGGCCCTGTGAGGGGAAAAATCCAGGTGGGGGAGGCATCATGTTGTTCATAGGAATAGGCATGTCCTGCGAAATGCCTGGTGGCATCGCGTGCATCGGAGGAAATCCAGGCGGTGGCATATTATGAGGTCCGGGGATAAATGGGAGCTGCACGTTAGGTGACCTACCGCTGCCTTCGTCCGTTTGATCAGGTCTAGAGAAGTCACTAACCTGACGCTGATTGTTGAAAAATGGCTGGGGCATACCAACACCCGCAGAAGGTATTTGAAATTGCTGGAAAGGCGCGGGTGGTTGGTTTATGGGTTGTATGTTTTGAGGGTACATGTTTATTGGCATGCCCATAACATAGCTTGGTTGACCCTGAGGAGATATCATGGGCTTGTTACCTGGAATGTTGGACAGTCCTGGTGGAACTCTATTCTGAAATTCTTGAGATTTTGGTTGATTACTACTAGATGGTGAGTGTGGGTTTTGAAGCTGTCCTGCAGAGCGATTTGTTGTACTTTTGTCAGTGGGGATTCCTTTGCCATTAGAGTTGAGGCTTGGAGATATTTTCCCTCTGTTCAAAAGGCCTTGAAAAAAATGACTGTTCGTCTGTTCTTGTGCTGGTGCTGGTGATACAGGAGGTATAGATGCAATGTCTTGTTGAGGCGTCTGTTGGCCCACTGTTTTCTTGGATTCCATATTATCGAAAAAGGACAAAATTCGAGATCCGGCCGCGGGTCTGATTTCAGTTTCCTTTGGTGTTGGCGGCTGAGCCAAAGTATTAGTCACTTCATTTGTACCAGGAGCAGATCCAGAGCTGAAAAAGGAAGAAAATCTGGAATGTGAGCCCTTCAGGTGTTCTGACGATTCTTGAGGCTCCAGTTCTTCGAAATTCTGAGAGCTCTGCCTATTCAAGTTAAAGAAATCGGAGATGGAGCTCCCATCGTTACTTAAAGAAGGTCTTTCGATCGCATCTGTGCTGTTATTGGTAGATTGTCCCTTCTTTTGACGTTCCAGTTCTTTCATTTTTTTTCTCCAGTTTTCAAAATCCGTTATGGAGTTCCCAGTAGGCTTGATTTCCTCCTCTAGCGCTAATAGGTCATCATTGTTCACATCGATATCTTTTTCTTCCACGTAAGCCTTGTCCCCCTTAGCAAACTTGCTGCTGCGCCTGGGGTTTCGAGCATTCTTGTTTCTATGATTTTTCTTCTCAGTGTTAAAATCTGGGGCTCGAAAATTAGCACCAGTCTTATGTCCAATCCCATTGAGTGGGCTCGTCTCAGATTGTCTGATATCTGGATGCCTGCTGGTTAACCTCCAGAAACTTTTCTTTGGTATATGTACGTTCAAAGAGGCCTGAGAAGTAGCAGGCGCCGACTTAGCGATTTCCAAGAGTTCATGCATAGTGTACAAATAGGTTTTCGAAGTATCAGAGGGTTTGTACTCCTCTACGTTGGACACCCTTTCGTCTGTTTTTTCTATTTTATTCCCGGTAGCCTTATTCTCATCCAAGGACGTTTGTGGAGTGCTAGAACCGGTGTTGACTGCCATTGTTTCGGCGAGGGATTTACCCTGACTCACTAGTGGTTCAGAGCTAGCATCTGCCATATTAAAGGCTGAGAATCACAGAAGTTTCGATTACTGGCTTCCGAAATGTGTACCTGTTGGTTAGGTCGTGGTTCGTTAATCTAGTTTCAGGAACTAGATTGCCACTTTGACAATCTTTTACACCACTCATTATCCACGAGGTGAGACTCTTCAAACACGCGCTCAACGAAGATCCAACGTAGAGAGGCAGCTAAATAATTGGCAAGCCTTTAATTTAAGGTAGCAGACCATTTAGCTTGTATATCTTGTTCGGTTGTCAATGTTGTTTAGGAATCTTGCTCTCGAACTGCAAGAATTAAGAGTTGCATGGAGTATATGTGCAACCTTGATTGCTACAGGAGAAGCTCGTACACCTACGATACTAGCGTTGCATTAGCTAAGATAGCGCTTAAGTCCTGTAAGGTATTCTCAGACAAGTTCCTGTGTATGATGAGAATTGAGAGTTCTTAAAGCACCAGTTGACTAGTACGACAATTTGGGAAAAAGTGATGAAACTGAAATATAACTAGCAGCGTAGCATCATAGTTTATGCTGACATTCCAGCTCAATCCAGCACTCAGCAAAGGATTCATTATACACATCTTTCAAAGTAGTGCGTGTTGACAAAATACTTACATATCGATGATGAAGACTATATGCCGTAGGTTTCAATAACTTTAATTTTGCTAAGGCAAAACAGCAGATGGGTATGATGAACAAAATTAAGCTCTATCTAGATCAATCCGATTACATGGTAATAAAAGTATAGCTAATATAGTAACAAAGGTTAGTTTTCAGCCTATCCCAATCGGTTGAAACCTTTTCACTGTATAATTAAATGATTCGCGATCTGTTCAAGAACAGCACGTTCAATTGCTGATACTGCTTAGGACGTCGCAAAATTCCAATACATTAATCATGTCCCAAGTCAGTACCAGTATTCACTGATTACAGTCACTCAGAATATGGGCTAACATGTTACTAGCATATTAAGCACGTCTCTGCACCTTCAAACTTGAAAACGAGTAAACACGTATGTTTGCGTATATAATATGCTTAGATGCTAGATATTGTTCGGCGATCCTCCAGATGGGATGAACGGTAACAATGATGTTGATTAAGTACCTGCTGCTCCAGGAGGTATTGCGTTGTTCATCTTGCGATGGTCATGTCCATGAGAATCGATGACAGATGTCGGATGCTAGTTTATAGAAACACCTCTGGACTGTGCTAATTTTTATTTCGGCTATGGTATCCTTTTTTGTGGTCTAATATTCATTTGTTGCTTCCCGCTACCTGTTCACTATTGATCACATTGGATATGTATGCGTTAGGGGCTTATTTGTCCCACTATTGAATATGCCCCTTCCTGCCTGTGTATAAAGCAGAGGCCTTTAGCCCACCATGCTGGTAATAAAATTCACGAAGTACTTTTCAAAACTTTTGTCGTTGCTGTTAACTAGTGCATTAACAAAGTCTGCTGATAATTGACTAGGAAATTGAACTTGGGGAAAATAATTTTCAGTCATATAGTTGAGACATGGGTTTGGATGAGCATCAGAATATATTCCATGTAAGGCCTTAAGTGACCTTGATAAATCACAAGCCACAACTCTGCAACTAGCATCTCGTACGTTAAACCCATATTCTGATTTGAACGGTACTTCGAACACTAGTGGAATCACCTTAGCAATGAAAAACTCACCCAACCCTTCCAGTTTGCCAAAGTTATTGGCATTTGGGTCCTGCGTGTCGGTGCACATACCGGTCCCTAAGAGCTTAATGAAGTTAACGAGGACATTTAGCGCTAGTTTCATTGAAGATGTTTCATGTACTTCATCTGGGGTGTAGCTCAGCAAGTCTTCTAGAACCAGAGGCAAGACACTCCTGTTAGATTCTGTCAGGAACAGTGACGTCGAATGATTAGTCACAAAGGACTGCAAAAATGTATAATATGCTTTTTTTAAAAGAATCCTATCGCGGAAAGAATCGGTTATTACGACGTTCTTTTCGCTAGTATTTTTGGCGATAGTCACAGCCGACATACTGGTCTGAACAAAGTCAGATTCGCTATCATCCACTGCCAGAGACTTGAATACTTTTTCAATCACTGGTGTAAGTAAGTGGTTCAATAGCTGATAACAAACGTCACTTCGATTAAAAGTATGGACTATCTGTCCTAGAAACCCCAAAAAATCATTCAATTCTAGTATTTTGAGGTCTGAGCTGAGGAAAATGGCAATCAAGCGGCTAGCGAAAGGAAAAATTTCTTCACTTAAAATTGGTATTAAGCGGGCAAAAGAAAATCGTGTCGCATCGCGAATAATTTCATGTTTGTTGAAATAGGAAAATGTCACCAAAATTACTTCCGCAACATTCGAAAATTTCTCGACCAGTGCCCTAGGGAAGAACTTGCTTGTAATCTCAGCATTATTGACCTGATTTTCGGGAACCAGGCCAGAGTGAATGCCACGAGCTACTGTACCAATAGCCATAAGTATGTGGTGTGTTTGCATTACCACTTTCGGTGACTTAGCCTGCGCTGAAATACATGACTCAAGGTTCGAAAATAGAGGAACCAGGACTCCATCGAGTAAGTTGTACGTCGAATCCAAGCTGGAGCCAATTAATATACCCGCGCCATCAAATAAATAAAGCTGATTGTCAAATGTGATATCGACATCTGTTTCCTGTTGTGGCAACTCGTTTGGTTTGATGATTAATAGCTGAGAGACCTTTTCCAGTAGCTGAGACAGGGCTTCTGTTGGAAGCTTGGGTTTGGTAGCCTTGATAAAACGGGTGAATAAGTACCACGTTCTTAACCTGACTCTTTCTTTACTATTGAACATTCCAAGCTCACTACAAAACATGTTCAGCAAGGTAATTTCGTCTTTTAACGATGCTTGCAAAAACAGATGATGCCTCACGACTAGTTCAAAGAAGGATATTTGTATGAGTGAATTTTGGACAAGGAAAATATTTCTGCTGTCCAAAAGCGTAGCCATGAATCCGCACATAACGTTATGGGGCTCAGAGGAGAAAATATTTTTTTTACTGACACCGAACAGATTGTTCCGAATACTTTCTGCCAAATTATGCATTTGATTAATGGCAAATTCCAACTGCCTCCAGTCCGTGGAAGTTATCAAACTTTCGACATTTTCTGTAACATTTCTCAAGTAGAGCCCTGGATTGATTATTGCTATACTGTCTTGAAAGACTTTTAGCTTCGACCTGACGGTATCATTAAATTCGTCAATTTCATCTATGGCATCCTCGTCGCAAGAATTGTCTATCAACATTTTTTTCATGCAAACCTTTATCAAGCTGTCCAAAAAGTTTTCGTGATCAGAATCTAATAGGAGCCTTTTAGAATTCATAGCAACGGCGCTACCAGGCTTCCCTCCTAATGCAAAGAACTTTTTTAAAAATTGCAAATAGTGCGAAATGAATTGAAAGCATTGCTGGGTTACTGAGTCGTACTCATGCTCCATGAATTTTAGGACCAAGGGAGAGACCTGATGAATTATTAAACTATCGGCAGCGTTCGCGATATCTTGACCTTCTGGTCTACAATTTTCATCATTGCACTGTTCCAAAATGATCGAAGCTTCATAGCCCACGGAAGCGACCAGTTTAGCCAGTTGTTCCTGAACCTCGAGGTCATCATTTTCAACACTGACGGCTTTATCAGTGAGATTGAGCATGCTCAATAATGCTAGTTTGTCCCCTGGTTTCATTTTCTTCGAGATGATTTCGCACAAGCATTGTGCGCATGCAATTTTAGACGTGGGCTGATCCAAAAAGTCAAAAATAACACTGATATATTCGGGGTTCACAATTAAAGTGATTTCTATCCAAGAAATGTACGAACCGATGCAAGAGAGTGCAAGATTGGCAAGCTGAGCCGGATGTTGCTGCAACTGGAACAGCTTTAGCGTATTGAGCCAAAGCGAACATAAAAGCTGCACGTCTCGTAGTCTCATGGTGTCTTTCAGGTCGTTATTTTTAGATTGGATTTCCTTAGACCTCACAAACGTTTGGTCTCCTATTTCAGAATTGATTGCTAAGACGATCTTCAGAAACAAGTCAAGACCCATATTTGAAAATTCTGCTGAGGTGCCTGTCTGTAACCCTGCAATATTTAGCACTTGGATCAATTCCTCAAAAAAATTGGGCCACAGAATGCCATTGCATTCACCATACATGCAGTAGAACAGTCGGGACGTTAGTTCCGCTATCTTATTTCTAACATACTCTGGATCACCTTGCTTGCTATCTATACCACCTCTGGATTGCAGAAGATCCAAACATGTGTTCTTGAGAAACGCCAGTTGTTCCTCGGAGCTGCCGATCACCAAATCACTCAATACCTGTAATGCCACAAACTTACTCACATCTGAGCTTCTGGGGTCCTGTAAAAGCGACGCAAAAACTTGCGCCGCCGAAGAGCTGGCTTTAGCCTCTTCCAAAAAGTCCAGTGCCTGTTTTTTTAGTCCATTGTCCGCCGTGGACGAATTGGCGATATCAACAGCCTGTTGGATCTGCTGGAACATCTACCTATATTGTAAGTACCACAAAAATGAGTTCAAATAGACCTCTGATCCTCTTCAATTAACACTCTGTAACGCTTATAGAAAAACTCCATATAAGAGCACAAAAGTGGCTGAGACGCTCAAACTTTTTGTAATTGTTTCAAATAAGTCAGAGATCTTAATTAACACAGATTTTTGGCGTGAAAACCTGCTTCCACTGGTAGAATATCAAGTCTTTGGCACAGATTTTCGGTTCTTGAAACTGAATTTCGATTTCAATATTGAAAACTTTTTCAAATCTTTCCAATATAATATGTCCAAAACCTCTGATTTACAAAGTACGGTGATGATGAACAATACTTAGAGAATTATTAGAAGGTCAAGCGCTTCGAAGAGCTCCAGAAAAATTGGCGAGTTCAAAAAGCTCAATTAGCTCAAGAAGATGACTTATTAGAATAGGTCTTTAAAAACGTTCGACTGTAAAAAAAGAGCTCTACTCACCACCTAGGAGGAGATCCGGTTCGTAAGATTGCAAATTTGACGTTTATATCTATGAATGAAGGTCGAACATATATGGCGCTGGTTATAGTGGAGATTCGGCCGGGACATGTGTATAAGGTAGGAAAAGGCCGTCTGACCGCAGTCTGTGGGGTTGTAATTACATAGGTTTTATAATGTGAGTCATAAGGATGAGCTGGGGGCGTCTCTAACGATGAGGTTAGGTACATGCAAACTCCGGGCAATTTAAACTGGCGAAAATCTTGTAGACGGCATGTAAAGACGAAAATCCAGATGAGTCAATGGATAGTCAAGGTATCTCGTGGTCGCTGGCCTTATTCTGAGTCAGACAAAAACTTATTCAAAAGAGCAAAAGCTCTGGATCTTTGCGAGATCTTGTTCTTGTCGCTTTTTTCCATTTCGGCATAGGTCTTCCCTGTACCCTCTGCAGGCTCAAAGATGCAATCCCATCCGAAATCTCTCGACCCACGAGGAGAAACAATTTTACCTCTAGTTTTGCCCTGGAAAACATGTAGTTGACCCTGAGAATCGGCATATGCAACTGTAGTTATTGCCTCAGCATCTTTGTTTCCAAAGCTCTCTAACATACGTACTAGCCCTTCAGGACCCATGCTTTTCAAGAACCATTTGACATACGCACCTGGCAGCCCGTTGAAAGCATCAAAACACAGCGAAGTGTCCTCGACAAAAACCGCCGTGCCCTTTGGTAAAGCCGCTTGGGCTTGGGACACTTTATGGAGAGCAATTTCCTCTAGGCAACTGTTTTGAAGTTCGTCCAGATCGATATCCGCGTTAGTTAGTTCGAATGATGGTTCTTTGTCGGCCGCTGGTGCCAAGAGCATCCTGACTTCTCTCAATTTGTTTGCATTTCCTGTTACGAACACAATCTTAGTAACCATTCTGAGGCAGGGTTTATCTTCTTCTTTTGAGTGGTTATTTCCGCTAAAAGTGAATTTTGAAGCTCCACATTCGAATCATCAAATGTTAAAATGCAAATATGCAATCCCATCATGCAGAAGCCAAAGCTAATCACATACTCAAACCAGTTCAGGCGTATTGTTAATTTCTCTCTAATTTCTCTGGTTCAAATTTTTGAACGAGCCACATCTCCTGTTGTATTATTGTACACTATTATTTACCATTTATCATCCGTATAGCAGCCTACTCTGCTCACAGCTGTTTAGGAAGGAACGTATTCCAGCTCGTTGCTATTCTCATATTCGTACATGTCGAGAGCTACAATGGCAGATTCTCTCACAACATCATCTTGATCGGACAAATGACTCTTAAGAATGGGCAACACATCGTCAGTAGCAATAGATCCTAAGGCTTCGGCAGCTTCATGCCTGACCATTGGAGCTTCATTTTCACGGTTTAAGACCTCAATTAGCTTGGAGACAACCACTGGATTTCCAACCTGGCCGAAGACATAGGCGATTTCGTGTTTGAAGAGCGCAGATGGATCATCGAAACCAGAAGCCAAGGCCAAACATGCCTCATCATTGCCAATATCCCTTAGCCTGAACATGGCTCTGTACCTTTCGAACAAGGGCTTGTCCTGGTTGTTCAAAATTTGCTTCAACTCTTCGACCTTTAGGTTGACATCCAAATTGAGAGGTGGGGCAGGATCGATGCTCGAATAGAGCGAATCCTGAAGCTTTTCGTTCTTAGCGGTATCGCTCACTTGCCACTTTATACGGCCGATAGCCAGCTCGCAGGTTTGTCTGATCTCTAGCAAAGGATCTTCTTTGAAGTAGGTCTCGAGCAAAGGAAGTGAATCTACGTCACCGAGTGCACCCAGTGCTTCTGCGGCTTCATGACGAACCATGCACTGTTGGTTGCGATCCTCTAAGACTTTTCTGAGCAGCGGAGCACCAGCCATGTTCTTGGTTTGACCCAAGACGTAAGCTACCTCGTGCTTTAAAAGCTCGCTCTGGTCATCAAAGCATTCGTTGATGTACTCAGTTGCCTTACAGGCTTCTTCAAAATTTGTTTCGAATTCCTCGGCAACACCTTTCAAGTTAAATAAAGCTCTGAAACGGTTTGCCAGTTTAGTTTTTCCCGACTTGTTGATCAAGATGTCTCTCAACTGCTCCAAAGAACAGTCATCAACATTTTCTTCAAAGTGCTTCTCAAAATTAGTAGACATTTTTAGACACTTCCTCTTCTAGGTGATGAAACCAGTAGCCTCCACGATATAATCACGAAACTAATCCACTTAGATCCTGGCTCTGACTGCTTTGTGACTTTGGCTTGATATAATTGCAGGTAAGCTCATCGGCTAAATTCATTTGTATACTCGATCTCGTGAGATTCGAAAATTTTTTTCATCTGCCTAATAGGAAGAGTACAACTGATGGGAGAAAACTATCCTCCATTGATTAAGGACAATATACTTGGTTGGAGCTGAAGGTGGTAGTCCTGGTTCAATGCTTCATGAGTTTTCCATCATTTTTTCAGTTTTGAATAGCTTGGTCAAAACTACTAGCAATAATTTAGTATTTCTTCAATTAAATAACCAACTCTTGATAATGATCTGCTTCTTGTAGTTGAAGAAAAAAGGGCAGACCGAACCACGTAAATTGGACAATCTTAATTCTTGTTTTTAAGTTTAAAAGGCGAATGCGTTGGTTTTTGAACTGGCTCGTTATCCAGCTTCCTCCAAAAACTTCTGAAACTTGGTCTATGGGTTAATGCTGGTTTGAAGAAGAGTGAGCTCTTGTTTTTTGTAAAAGGAGTTGTTATAATAAACTCCTGTAGCGAGAAGGGGTCTCAGCTTGACGTCTGGTTTCCTTCAATGAAAGCTTCAAAAAGTAGAAGGGCACGACGCAATAGGACACTTAAACAGGTAATTGCGTAATCCCAAGGAAAAATCTATCAACCATTATTTTTAGCGCATATGAAGGGCATGCAGCATTGAAAGCTCCTTTAAGCACGGTGTTCCTTAGTTTATCATCGTTTACAATATCCGTCGGCTGCTGTACCAGAATAAACAGCCGTTAGCGCTAAAGCTTCCGTGCCCTATTCAAACTGATCGTACAGTTGAGTAGTAAGTGAATCTGGCGTTATCTTGGTGAATTTGAGCCATCTCGTTAATGTAACCTTGCCAAGAGAAGTTCCGAAATCTACAACGTAAAAAATGTGATGTCGTCTACAATCTTGACCTCATCGCTACGAAGGAAGTCCTACTCGAGCTCGTCGTCAAAGCTTGATGTTTTCAACCGGAGGCTTATTTCTATTTCTTACGTGGAGGAACGCCTATAATCATTTTTTAAGGACTTGGCAGAGTGTTTTGTATAAAAGTAAATTTACAGCGTATCATGTTGAACGCCTGTACAAATATAAGCCGATATTTTCGATAGCTGGTAGTGGTCTCTTGATTCTATATTGTCGCACAACTTATCGCCACTCCCCAATTGGATCTCCTTTTCTGGAAAGCTAACTAGCCAATTGATCTACCCCACCAAATTTCCTACAAATGAATATTCTTTTACTACCATTAGTTTCGACGGGAAACGTCCCGCAGCTGGCTACAGATCTCATATTACACTCTCTAGGTTCAGAGTTTGAGTTTGTTCGAGAGTTGGACAGTTTATATCTTTTCCCCTTTAGTGGTCCCCTTGACTACGTCAAAGGGTCTGAAACCAGCTTATACCAAACGACCGAGGGGAAAACATTCACTACACCTTTGGAACTATTCCACAATCCCAAGTTGAACCTATACGTCATACAACAGAGGTCGCCCGTACTACAGAATTACGAGAACAACTTTTGCAAAGGTGTCTTGATCCCACTGATGGAGGAGCTGCAAATTAGCCAGTTAATGGTTTTCGACGCCACTGATAGTATCGATGAAGCCATTGCATTTTCACAACTTCGCAGGACTCCTTATTCGTTAGGCGTTTGTGAGCTTACTCAAATTAGCGACATTGCGCAGGAGTTTGAAGAGAAATTACAAATCAACGATAACACTTCTCAATCGGTCAATAAAACTCTTTTCAAATTTAGCGACTCGAGCTTCCAATCAGGCATTAGCACAGAGCAGTTTATTTTCAAGTTAACCTACCACCTACTACACTTCCCAAAAATTTCCGGTTACCTGAAGGAAATACGATATTTCAATACTTACGTTCAGGAAGGCGACAACTCTGAGGATGCGGCTGCCGCTTGTGGTCAACTCTCGCAGATTATCCCTGGTTTTCCGCGGATTACACGGTACAAGACTCCCGTCTCATGGGAAGGGGTCTATGGAGTACGCAATGCGCCCACCTCATTTGAAGAGGGTCTCTATATATAGTTGGAGTAGGCTAAATCTCATGAATTAAAGGAGTTATGTAAACGCCATTATTGCCTGATATAGCGTGATATATTCTGAGCTGTCTCGCTGCTAGCAGATTTTGCAACTTGCTCAAGTGCTTCCTCGTAGCGCTTCTGCAAATCAGGCGTAGCATTCCGACTTACTTCCCCGTTGATTCGATCATCTCCCGCAAATGTATATTCCCTTTCGATTCCTTCGTCTTCATCTCGCAAAACAATCCCATCGTTCTCACCAGCTTCTTCAAGGTCGCTGATTACGTCAGCTTCTTCTTCTTCTTCTTCTTGCCCTGCTTCCCTGTTCTTGCCCTGTTCATCCTTCAGTCCCAAGTCTTTCATCAAATGCGTCAAAGACTTCTGCTTCCTTGCATCTTCCTCCTCCTGCTTTCGCTTGAGTATGGCCTCTCTTTCAGCCTTATAATATGACTCATATTCCCCAACCTTTTGATCTACCGCATTCAAAAATTCATCGAAACCTTCCCCCGTAAAACTCGACACTCCTACCATGTCTAGCTGCGAGTAAAATTCCTCAAGCATCAGGGACATAGAGTTGATTAATGAGCCCATGTAACCGGAGCCCATACCTGATTCTCCGTTAAGCTCTTGATCCGACCTGAGCGCTTCTTGAAAGGCCTCAAAATCTGTCATCCACTCGCGTGCAAAGTCTGCTTTGCATACGTCAGTCTTGTTGAACACCACAATCATGGGAAGTTTAGTTTTGTAGAGAATTGAGCATGCGTACAACATGTTACTCATGAAGGTAGTAGGTGAGGAATTCCTGGGCGTATCAACAATGTATGCTATCACTGTAGGAAATGTCGAAGCGAAAGACTCTGTAATAATGGATCCTGACGCACTCCAAACAAAACACTCGATCTGACCGGGTGTGTCTATTATACAGTGCTCGTGGACATCCCGTTTTTTTTCCACCAACTTTATAACCTGATCGATCTTAGTGCTAAAAAGATTCAGACTAGTCACGATCGCACCGTTCGGTCCCAAATTGTAGTTTTCCATCACTTTCTTGTACTTCACCGAGTCTCTGATGTCGATGTTGGCACCGTAAGGAACGTTCAAGACTGCTGGATCCAGTTGCACCACATATGGAGCCTTCTTCGCAGCGTGCAAGTGGGAGTTCAAGCGCTGCATGAATGTGGTTTTGCCAGACCCGGCCATCCCAATACATATCACGGTCTTCATGGGCATTTGTCGTACGTTTATGGTAGTGTTCGAGTGTTTCTCGCATATGACATGAACTTTGACATTGGCGATGACTTTAGCGAAAAAAGTCGAATCTAATTTGGGTAGATCCTTTCGGACGATCAGTGGGAAGATAGTTTAAGGCGCGAAATGCTAACAGATGATAACGCTGGAGAACGTATTAGGTTATGTTCAAGTTTTGTTACAGTCCATGTTCTCTATAAAGATGGGTTTAATCGGCGTACAATTTGAGGACCCTCGCCTCGATAGAATCAAAGCAGGACTCATGCTTCGCAATGGTGATATCGTTGGCAAGGCCTTTCATCATAACCTCGGGACTAGGCCCTCCTGGCATAGTTTCCAGTTGCTGCTGCTGTTGAGAAATCACAAATAGCTCGGCTTCGTCATTGTTATTTCCGAAAAGTAAATTGTTGACAGGGTTAAGGCCTAGGGTGGAGATAAAATACCAAGAAATACTGCTGACCCAACGAGGATCGAGATCAGCCGTCATAATCCCGTTCTGTAGCATCTCTTTGAATTTAATAGTCAGTGGGAAAGGAAGTTTCATTAGGAGGAAGCCGGCGAAAAAATGGTTTACCCACCACATGATAAGAGTCTGCGGGATATAGTTCGCTAGGTTGGACGTTGCCATATTCATCATTGCGTCGGAGGCGCTAGGGTCCGTTAAAGGATTTGGAGGTGTATCTGGCTTTTCTCGCTGCTCCAAAAACTTGCCTTCTGCTAAAAGCTGGGCCAGATGTTCTTGTCTCATCTTATAAGATTCTTCAGACAAATTTGTACCATTTGCAAGTAGCACTTGGGCTTTCGTGATGTATTGAACCTCGGTGAGCCTTTTCCTCGTAACAGTTTTCGTTTTTAGCCCCAAGAGAACCATGATATACTGACGACAAACACCAACTAAAATCATAACAATAGATATCGGAAAAAGAACCCAATACTTCAGCATTGGATCCAGAGTCAGCTCAGCTGCTGCACCAACAGATCCAACATTGAAGTTAGCAATCAATGAAGAGAGATCCATCTTTTATCGAGTTTTATTACTATTTGTAGAGGGGTACACTACGATCGTAGTGAATTTTATTTTTTTTCTTCTTGAAATGCGTGTTTAACATTGTTCTTCGTTATTTGCATACCCTTCGAGATTAGTAACTCTGATATAATACACTGCGCTTGCATACCTTCATCCTACGTAGCTTTCATATTTCAAAGTCATCTATTACTGTTCACTGATGCACTTACTGGTTCTCAATTACCATCTTTCCCGTACTTCCGGCTACTCAAAACTACTAAACGTCACCCAAACGTCTGAGGCTCTTTGTTATCATTTTTGAGTTGAGCTGCTGGAACTTTTCACACGTAGTATCTCATTTCTTAGATTTTCTTGAGTATTTAGCTAGTTTCCAGACGCCAAATAAACACCAAAATCCAAACTCGATACTGTGCATCTCATTGACAAAATATACAATATTTAACTCCTCTTCAGATGGCTCCTTACGAGATCGAGCATTCAAAGCTCGAGAAGATAATGTTACGCATCGGCTCCGACCTAGTTGAGAGAAGTGAGTGAAGTCAATTTGCTCTCACGCTGGACGAATTGTGACCTAGTATGATAACTTTGCTTGGCAGTCTACGCGGCCTAAAGGACAAGCTCATCCGCCATATCCTGCTGGAGCAGCAGCTAAATATCCTGAGCAGATTTCAATGATGACAAGAAGCTCTGTAATTCAAACTTTTCGCCGAGGAATCGCTTTTGAAATATCAAATGAGGCTTCGTTTCCGCCAAATGGAGAATAGTCTTGGCAAACTCGGAATTGGCCCAAGCAAACCATGGCCTCGTGTAGACGGAACCGCCAGGCTTGAAGGCTTGTATCGATTCGTGAATTAGCCCGAGACCTCCAGTGGTATGTAGAATAGTCTCGAGTAGTTCACTTATTTCCTTGTCATCGCCAGATGTGCGGACAGCTAAAATTAGACTTAGTGGCCAAACGTTATGGATTCCAATGTGAGGTCCTCCAATTCCTTGTAGATATTTACCACGAATGTAATAGGGATTCCCTTCTTTGGAGGTGATCATTCTCCTGGTGTTCTGGTACACAGGATCGCTTGATTCGACGAACCCTAGCTCCGGGAGGGACAGTAGCGACGGAATATTGGCATCATCCATTAATAGGGAGCTTCCGAAGCCGTCAACCTCGTAAGCAAAAACCTTTCCAAATTTGGGATGAGCGACAACACCATGTTCCATGATACCTGCCCGGATACGTTTGGAAAGCTCAGCTGTAGTTTCCTTAAGACCCTCTATTTCAGAATTATGGAACTCCTGCTTCGTTCCATCCATCAAGTAATCTTGTAGGATTTGAGAGAGCTTCTTTAGTTCAACAGCCAAATATGCATTTCCAGGAATGAAAAATTGAAAGATGGTTGAATCGTCACTAGGTCTGAAAGCAGATCTTACGAGGCCTGATCCGCTATTAACTGGATTTCCCGTGCCAGCAAGGGGTAAAGTCTCAGAGGCAACATTGGTGTCACGTTGGAAAGTGTACGCGAAGTCATTAGGGGCTCCATCGTCACTAAATGTAGAAGATGACTCGCGAACAACAACCTCGACCATTCTTTTGACAGCTAGAAACCAATCAGTGTTCATGAACGAGAACCTGTCACTCTTGTTTGAATTCTCATAAAATTGTCGAGACAAAGTCAGAAATGATGCCAAAGAGTCGACTTCATATTTGCATTCAAAGACTTGGCGCCAATCAGGGACCGGATGGACCTTATCGATTGAGCTCTGGGCCCTCTTCACATCACAGTAAGGTGGCGGGTTGAAAGCATTACAAAATGGATTATCCATCAATAGCTGCGCCTGGGTATTGATGGCGCCCCGGATTAATTCTTTAAGCTGGCTGTCGTGCTTAATGAACGGCTGGTAGACCGACACCTGCCACGCGGAATCGCGCAGCCACTCAGCATGAATATCTCCAGTAACTATAAATGTTTCGGGTAGTTCGTTCCTGTATGCCACAGATTTTCTCTTGTGATTTCCTAGTTCTCTGTTTGCCTTTCCAGAAACATGCCATAGGATCGTCGTATCTAGGGTATTAGGGAAAGTATTCTCGAACAGTTTGGCCAAGTCTCTGTCCTTTAACCTCTTCGTGAATTCACTCAAGAACGACTCCACGATTTGGGACTCAAACGTTCTACAATTCTCGGAAGGTCTTTGAAAGGGTAAGTCGAGTGGCGACACTTCGTCGACATCCCTAAAGTGCGGGACTGAAGCGTAGTCCATATAGCTGAGACATCGCCTGGCCTTCGCTTGATACTTTTGGTGTGGAAGGGGCTGGCGTTCGATGATTGGCCGAGTTTGTTGGTGAACGTTCTGTCTTAGGCCCTTGACATTACGATTCGCCTCGATGCCGGATCTTATATTGAAGAAAAGGCAAAGTAAAAGCAATGAGAAAAGGGCCGGATAAAAGAACGCAGACTTCCGACGCATGGATATATTACAAAGCGCAATTCGTCTCCATCTTCTTTCTCATAATACCTTTTGATCTTGTTTGACATCATTAATACTTCTGTCAACGTAGATCACGTGGTGTGATTGCTAGTACGATCCGAAGTGAATAGGAGCCAGTGGTCGCGCTTTGCAAGGTGTGGCACGGATAGACGGTTCTCAGCAAGCGTTTCTAGTAGTCCTTTCACCTTTTTTCTCATTGGATCGGAGTCATTGACTTGAGCGCGCTTCGCAATTTCTAGAAGCTTCTCATAATTGAAGTCCTGGTATTTTTGGGCTGATTCTTCTAGTAGCGGTTGAATATAGGATATCGGTACTGAACTAGAAGCGCCAAGATTGATTCCAATTACAGTAGGTATGAAATTGGAACCACTGCCTGAGATCCCTGCATGTTCTAAATACTTTCGAAGGGCAATGGTAGATTCTAGTGAATCTAAGTTCTGGAAGGAGCAAAAGCAACCAAACTCATCAAGCAGTAGTTCAAAGCCTAGCAGTTTATTCAAGAGTGGTATTTTCGGCGGGCTTCTAAAAAAGGCTGGTGATGGTGCCTCAGTAAAATCTTCGTCTGGCTGGGCCTTAGAGTCGCGATAAAAGGAGTTCACCTCATCGCAGAAAGTTCTCCACAGCAGTTCCCGCTCGTAAATTTTGAACTTGCTATTACGCACTTGTAGTATTACAAAGCAGTTATAATTGTTCAGGTAGCTAGAATACCGATCAATCGCAAACGATTCAATAATTTCCTGCGATATTGTGATCTTAGCAGGATCTGAATTGAAACCATAGCGGGCCACAAACTTCCCTATATCAAGAAGTCCTCCATACCGCGTAAGAACTTTTGACATGATGCCTATCTATGTTCGCCCTCTTCCCATCTGCGATAATCAATGGGTATGGACATACATGCTTCAATTAAGCTCTCCGGGGCCCATACAAATGTAAAAAAAAAGCTTGTCGGGTCCGCTATATGTTACTCCTGATTTAGTTGCACTTATCGAGCAGGAGCCTCTTTGGCCAAGTGGTAAGGCATCGCACTCGTAATGCGGGGATCGTGGGTTCAATTCCCACAGGAGGCAGGACTTATATTTTGATTTTTTGGATTAGAACAGACTTCTTGTAAGAAGCAGGGAGTTATAGTCTTGACAAGGTATATCGACATTTACTACATTTTCACTAGACTTTGTGAAGGTCTTGTATACGCATGGGCTGAATCGTTTTGTGGTCAGGCTTATTTCATAATATGTCTAAAATATTAATTTTAGTTTGCATTAACAATGTATTAGGGTAAGTTTATAGCCGCCAGCAGTTTTACGAAAGCAGAAAGTTCAAGACTCCCCTGCTATCATGGACACAAGCTAGACGAAAAAGGTTTGTAAGGTGTGGAGCCCAAGGCGGCGTAATCAACTATTACTATACACTGAAAGGAATGAATAGGGCTTTCGCGTAATGTATTTGCCGGAAGGTTGAGAAAATAACAAGAGGGACATCGTGGAATTATTTTGGATTTGTCAATATCATTAGCGCCACATCCCATCCTTGCACTAGAGAGATACTTCAAGGGCTGGTCGAGTATTAACACCAATTGGGCATATCTAAAACCTTTAAGAAACGCCGAACAGACGTCAACATATCGAAGCTACTATGATGCAAATCCAGGGTAGATAAAAAAACTTGCAATTTCGCACCGTAAACATTCATGACCAAGAACTACCATGATCCAGTTTCCAGTCTACTTCAGAAACTAGTTGTCAATGGTTGAAATTCACTATCTGACGCGCACTCCAAGGAGAGGTTCAGAACCTCCACTTTGTTTCCCGTTGCGAACAGTGCTGCCATCTTAAGGGAACTCTTACGCTTGGAATGAAACACCGCCAGTTTTGGGATAAACTTGTATTAAATATATGTCCTGCACGTGGCATCCCCACGATGTCAACCGAAACCTTACGATATGGTCAATGGATACCGCCTTCAAGTGTTCAAAAACTGATTGGTTGATTAATCCTAAGAGGTGAGCGTGTCAGACACTATTGAGACACCAAGCTTGGGCTAGTTTTCATCAAGAATTCTAATATCACTGGCTACCAGACTTGTAAATAAATTTTCGGCCTAAAATTTCTCGAGAAGAAGAGGAACTGCGCCTGGGCAACAATCAGGATTATTAGTTATGATATTCGCTTCGGTTTACTGCGTTCTATTAGCTATGCGCGCTTAACCTATCTTTTAGAGTACTTGAGTACTTTCTCGAAATTTGTCAAAATTTTTTCAGAATTAAGCTCATCGGCTAAAACCTTCGATTAGTGAGAGGCTCCTTAGTTTGATGAAAAGACCAGAAGATCACAGTGAAGAACTTGAAGCGAGTAAAAAACTACACACCATGTCTCAAAACGTCGAAAATATTTCAGGAGACTTATTCAAACCGGTGGGGGAATCCGTACAGGAAATTGATCAGAATGGAGAACCGGAACTCGCTGTTCCTAGAAACACCGGCGCTGCAGATGCCGAAGGCCATCCTGTCCAAGAGATTGAGTCTTTGTGCATGAACTGCCATGAAGATGGTACCACCAGGCTCCTTTTAACATCGATACCGTTCTTCAGAGAAATAGTGCTCATGTCCTTTGAGTGTCCACACTGTGGATTAAAAAACTGCGAAATTCAACCTGCCTCGCAAATAATGGAGAAAGGCTGTAAATACATGTTGAAGGTTGAAGAAAAGTCTGACTTTAATCGCCAGGTCATCAAGTCCGAGACTGCCACCTGTAAGTTCCAGGAGTTGGACATTGAAATCCCAGCGAGAAGAGGCCAATTGACGACGGTAGAAGGACTGCTTAGTGAGATGCTTGACGACTTAACAGCCGACCAGCCGGCCAGAAAGTCCATCGATCAAATGTTGCATGACCAGATTGAAGCGTTCATCACCAAGGTGAGATCATATCTGAATTGCGAATCTGGTACGTTGCCACTAACTTTCACCCTTGATGATCCTACGGGAAACTCATGGATTGAATATAAACCTGGTGAAGCTGCACACAAATGGTCTCAAACTCAGTATGTTAGATCCGGAGAACAAAACGTCCAAGTAGGGATTATTTCACAAGACCAATTCGAGCAACAACGCATGGAAGAACGGGCCAAAGTCATCGACAAGGACAGAAACCCATCCGAAGCCCAGAAGCCGACATTTTTGTCTGACGAAACCGATATTGAAAATTTCAATAACGAAGTGCAAACGTTTTCAGCCACCTGCTCATCCTGTGGCCGCCCATGCGATACCCATATGAAACCTGTCAACATTCCACACTTCAAAGAGGTAATTATCATGTCCACGGTATGTGATAATTGTGGTTACAAGTCGAACGAAGTAAAGACTGGTGGCGCAATTCCACAAAAGGGCAGGAGAATCACCCTACTATGCGACGAGCCAGATGATCTATCTCGTGACGTCTTGAAGAGTGAGACTTGCTCGATGACCATTCCTGAGCTTAACTTAGACATTCAACAGGGAACTTTAGGTGGCAGATTCACTACTTTAGAGGGACTGTTACAGCAAGTTTATAACGAGTTGAAAACCAGGGTATTTACGCAGACCTCGGACTCTATGGATGATGAGACCAGAACTCGGTGGGAAAAGTTTTTTGCAACGCTACAAGATGGTCTCAACGGTAAAACCAAGTTCACAGTCGTCATGGAAGATCCGCTGGCTGGTTCCTACATTCAGAATGTTTATGCTCCGGATCCAGATCCCAACATGAAGATAGAGGACTACGAAAGAACGCAGGAACAGAACGAAGAGTTGGGTCTCAATGATATGATAGCTGATTAGAAGTTCTCAAACCTATACCCACTTCACACAAGCAAGGTAGAACTGTTTACTTATGCGTGCTCATAACGTCACAAAGCAGCGCCTATAATATGAATGTCTGATCTTCATCTATTATAGAGAGCACTCTATGGTGGAGGTACTTCTTGTTGGAAAGGTAGACTATCTGATCATCCCAGGTGTCTGAGAGGAAGTCTCCGAAATAAAGAAGGCGATTAATTAAACTGCTTCCTTAGTCCACTCTGTTTTTTCGATCGCATTAGGACCAAAGTACAGCAGTATACCGATACCGTAGTCACGGAAGTATACGAAGACTACAACTCCAGAACATGCACCGACCGCCGAACTATCAAGCAGGCCCTCATAATCTCGATACTGCAAATATCCATGACTTCCACTCTTCTAACAGGATCCCATTCGAATGCTACCGATATTACGTGATATGGTCATAGTGCTTGGGGGCCTTGCCTCTATTTTCTACTAGAGATGATGTTTATAGTTACTTTTATATCGCTGAAATAGGTCAAATGCGTGGGTCGCAGCTGCAGACATCCGAGTAATGAAGTACTTCTCGGGTTTTGAGAAGTACTTTTATCATCGAAGTAACTTATCTTATATTGGGTTTCTGAGTCTCTATCACCCAATGTGAGTCCGGTGACGTTATCAGTAATATCATCAATGGACAAGTTGTGTCACTTAATATAATATTACTTGTGGTGAACTCGGTGATGTAAATCCCTCCGTGGTTTTTTCAGATGTGAAGAGTATAGCCTCGACACTTGGAGTAAACCATCGGTATTTATACAATTATTTGGGTAATGAGTTCTGACATCGAAGAATGTTCTAGATCAGATAACTAATTGCACCCTGTCTACATTCTTGGGTGCAGTAATATAAAACAGGGTGTGCATAGTTACTGCCCAAGCTCAGGGTCTAGACCTCAGTATTCTGTTGGTCTACCTGAGTGACTGATGCCTAATATATCACTTTGTACTATTCTGTCGTAGTGCTCATGTAATTCGCACTACACTAATATCGTGTAGGATTCCGACATCTTACTACTCGTCTTTTTTTCTAGCTGTTAGCCTCAACCTCGAGCCACATAATGACGAGATAGACGCGGCCCTAAGACATGTCATAGCAAAGTGTCCACCCCTTTACTCTAATGTCTTCGAAAAGGACGGAATATTGACATTGAAACCTTTAAAAAATCCGATCGTTATTCCTGATGTTATGCAAAAGGTGGCTACGAATTGCTAGACGAAGATTTTGTCAGAACTAGTGAGTTACTGCTGGATAGTGCCAATTGCATTATACAACGAGTGAGCACATGCTGGAGAACCGCGACATTATAGTACAAAGTGATGTCAGTAAAACATAGACGGTCGATGAAAGATTCTACGTGAAGCCCTAAAAGAGCTCACGAAGAATCGGACGATACGAAAAAATGGTGTGGTACCTCAGATGATGACCATCTGGGATCACCCGATTTATCATACGATCGTTCCTGAGTATTGAATGAAAAGTTTTATGCTCAATTCAAAATTTGTATAAATACCAACGAACTGTTTCGATATATGGACCACCTATATAGCTGAAATAATCACGGAGAGATATTTATAACCTTCATCTACGAACAACTTCAATCAACCTAATTATGGAAGAATTAAACAAGAACATCAGCAAGCTTTCCATTGCTGATTCAGACTCGCCTCAATAAAACTATCACTTCTTTTGCGGAGCTGCAAGTCCCATAAGGTGTCTCTTACATCCTTAGTGTCAGCAGTCATTGCGCATTCCCTTCAACATGTTCCAGATTCAAAAATAGAAGGCTCAGTCATGAAGATAGCGTTTCCAATTAATACAAGAGGGTTGGTCGAGAAGATTACCGAATCCGATTCTAAAGTGATAGAGTTCGGTAATTTTGTGAAAAGTAGCGAAATCTCGTGCCGGTTGCAGTTGACATAGCTATGGAAGACATCAGTGCAATTTAACCCATGACATAAGCACCCACAGGAACGATAACAGCTCACTATAACTTATCAAGCTTCTTGACTTGATCGACGTCGAGAATTTCGTGCAAACAAAAGTCAAAGCTCAGTACCCGGCCTATACTTTCGAGGTTTCAAACCTTGGTTACCAGTTCTTTGAATATGGAGAAGGCGACAGGTATATCGTGGATAACGTGTTTTTCAATGGGCCACAGTGGATCGATGACGTGTTCACTTGCTCTATCGTTACCATACTAAATGGAGGTCTCAATTGCTGGTTCAGTTATCCAAGAGACCTCTGCGCATATCTGAAGCCTGTTATGATTACACGATAATGACTTTAGATGGTTTGTGCAAGAAATGATCAGAATGGTCAAGTCGCTCCGTTCTCCTTTTGAGTACTTATGTACTCAAGTATATCTAAAGTTGATCAAAGTCGAAGGCATCATCATTCTGATAAAGGTCTTAGACAATCATTAATCTATTTCAACCTAAATATACACATCCCCTTGCCGCCATCTATGCCTGTGTGGTCATATTAATAGCTTCATGACATGAGAGTGACTAAAGTACGGCGACGTGCTTTCTTGGGGTCCTTATTCCTTTTATTGTCTTTTTACTTGATTTACTTAAGAGGTCAAGAACTCAATGCTGAGGTGAACACCGAGGTTTTTGGGGGTACAAAAGAGGGCACTGACTTTAATGTTATTAAGTTGGTGAGCAAGGTACAGATGAAGGAATTTTTTCAGGCTTGGTATATCGGGGAGTCGGAAGCCTTCAAAGCTGGTCCCCTAAACGATGACTTTACATTAAAAGAACTAAACTTAGGACGAAAAATAGTTCATAACCCGGATGCGAATTATGGGTCTTTTACTCAATATCAGTTTGATGCTAGATTTACCATTGCAACCTACTATCGATATCTGCGCACCAGCCCCGGTTTGCGAGTGGTCGCCTTCAGTTGGTATGACTGGAAGGATTTGAGCTCCAAATTAAATGACTTGATGCTTTTTGGAGGTTCTGGAAGGCCTCACTGCGAAGATATCTACGCCAAAGACATAGGCTCCGAGGGCGATCAATATTTCGATGGCCAAGCTCACGGAAAATGGCATAATTTGCCAAAAACAACGCTGGCTGGCGAGCCTATATTCAGGTTTTGTATACAGAGGCAAGACTCTCCAATAGGATTCGATGTGAAAAAAATTCAAGGACAAAGTACTTCTGAGGCGCTGGCGCTACAGTCTGCTTCGTTTTTGTTCCACCATCGATTGTGCCCAATTTCTTTAGTATTTTTGATAGGGGATGTCCCCGCGCTGCAACTTGACGTCAGACAAGCGTATGACCATGAGTCCCTTGCAAGCAGTGTTTTACTTGACCACTTCTTGACAGAATCTACAACAGCCGGGCAAGAGAGTGTCTTTGATCCTGTGGCAGAGTATGAGGAGCTACTGAGATCAAACCAATCCAATTCTGGCGCATCGAAGCCGCTAGGTTATTTATTGGAAGCAGACTTTGATAAATTCAACTTTCTTTTGGAGGTGGAAGTTATGAACCTTGCTGGTAGAAACGATTTGTCGAAACACGAGCAAATGTATTTGAATAACTTAATCTTCCTGCAAGGTCACCAGGAACATGGAGATCAAGAATATCGATACTTTCATGAAGCTTCTGAGTTGCTAAGTGTTGGAGACAACGATCAGAGTTTCATGGATGTGAGATTCTTTTCTGGTCTCATCTGCGACAAATGGAAACGGCTGCGGATTTTCAATGCTCTCACCAGAAATTGGCTCCATTTTGTTAAGTCAGAGGGTCTCACATCATGGCTTTCTCACGAATCATTACATGCGTACCTCTTCACTGGCTCTCAATTTCCATGGAGTTCCACGCGGACAGTTCAGATGCCGCTCTATGACTTACACCGGTTGGCTAAGGATTTCAATCAAAGTATGGTGATTGCACCCGCTCCAGAAGGCAGTGGTAGGTATTTCGTTGATGTTCAACCTTTTATTGCTTCTCGCAACCATGTTGGTGATCTCAACAGCGTCGATGCCAGATTCATTGACGTAGATAACGGTTTCTATATCGACATTTTTGGGGTTGGTTTCTCCTCTAACGTCTTGAAGAACAAGAGGCTTAAATATCAATTCGAACGTAAGCAAGTGCGCTTCATGGACCAAGAATCCTTTAACAGAGATCATGGAATAGTGTCTGAGAGAAGCGGCAAGAACTTTCTGGTATCGGATCTATTCCCGTTGCGCCTCTCCATGTATCACGGCTTACCTGCAAGGGTTCCGTATCGCGCGCTAACAGTTGCTAAAGATGAGACGCACGTCTCTTCCACACTTTACGGAACTAAGCAACAGCTGAACAAGCACCGCCTTGTGCCAGGCTTAGGGACGTGGGTTGAGAGTTCACAGTTGAAAGCATTGCTTGGTGCGCGTAATTTTCGGAAAGCTCATGAGTTAACTGCAAAAGGGCTGCAATCAATACTCTACAAACTTTCAAGCCTTGGGTGTGAACAGCATGAAGCTCTTGTCTACTGGGTAAAATCTCAAGATCAGTTTTCCTTTCGACTTAAGGAGCTGGCTGTAGAATCCTCTAATTTAGAGCTTCGAGAAAAATTGCTCGCTTTGGAATCCTTGCAATGCATTCAATCTGACCTGAAGTCAGCATTCCGAGACCCATTTCTCAGCGAGAAAAGGGCTACCAGATGGAAACAAATAGCTACCAAGATTAACACCGCAATAGGTTCCGATATGTACTCTAAAAGAGTTCTTCAGGAAATTTTGGCAGAACTTTCTAACAACTTCGTTTCCTACAAAAGATCACAAAGAGAGCAACAGCATGCGTTAAGTCAATTAGCAGATAATGATAGCATGGCGACGGTGCTACCTACACGTTTATACTGTTTGCGAGAAGACGACAAGGAGCCCCCAGTCGAAGAGCCAGTCGTTTTTAGAACAGATTTTACAGTTTGATTCTGGAGCAGTTTTGTCCCGAAAAAGCGAATTATGTTTTGAAAACGATATATTATCTAAAGTGCAGAATATGTAAAATTGGTCATAGCGTAAAACTTTCCTCGTGAAAATGCAGCCCTCCATCCGTGGCCCATCTTTTGGTGTTTTCCACAAGCTGAGAGGGTCCAGCTGCTATCACCCAAACGCGACATAAATCATCAACATGTGCTTTGGAATCGTTTGGATGGCAGCAGTCATTGTTGTCAGAGGGGCCAATACACTCCCTTTCTAAACACCATTGATAGTCGTGGTTAGTCAAATTCGGACGACCGAAAAAAACCTTAACACCTGCAGGTATTTTGAGACTCTTCAGTGAGGGTTCTTCTGTCCCTTGGTTCTCGGCGCTTTGATAAGGAGGAGGTATGACGATTGAGGGCTTACGGAATGCTTCTTCCTTGTAAAACTTCGTTGGCGTACTTTGCGCTGATTGTGAATTATTGTTCTTGGCGCTCCGAGCACTGAACATTTGGGTGAAATCAATCTCGTCTTCTTGATTGCTTCGTCCTTGGTTCTGCATTGCGGCACCGGTGGATGCGCGGGTGGACTTGAAAGTGTCATAATTATTGTCTGAAGCAAACACCGAACTGCTCTCTCTCTCGCTTGTTTCGCCTGGGAGGTCATTATATGGTGATTCGTCATCAAAATCGATGTAGTCAATGCGCAAATCTTGCTCATCAGTTTCTGATCCTGTGATGTAAATCTCAAGACCTTCAAAGTTGTTTTTAAAATGATTAAGGAGCCTCAGGTCACGGTAGTCCCTTGTGACCCACTTAAGGCGAACAGTTACACCGTTGAAGTTCAGGATCCTAAGCAATGGCAACCCAAATGATATAGCACTACCTCCAGTAACGATGAGGGCTCTGCGAGCATCGATATTGTAGTGAAGTGGAGATGCAATAAGTGCAGGGCTCTGGTTGTGAAAGGTAAAGTCTTTTATTGGAGATGCTATCCTCCTGCTTTTTGATAAAAAATCGAGCTTTGGTTCGAATGGCCCAGTGACGTGATAGTATGTATTATTGCGAATTTCGAAATTCCCACAGCGGACAATGAGTTTGACGCTGTCATCGTTAGGAAGACTGGCGATGGTATAAGGATGCTGAAGGGGAGCGCACTGTTGAAAGATTCTTTTCAGAGGCGAGTATCGGTAGTAAGGAGCAATGCGAACGTGCGACGAGGGCATTGCGGGTCTGTTTGAGAGTTTAGACATGGGAAATTCGACCAGAAGTACAGTAGGAGACACCTTATCAACAGTTACGAGTACCTTAGTAGTGCAGCGAACCCTGTAAGCAATTTGTGCGACCAGTAATAAACAGTTCATTGCTGTATAGTAAGGAACGGGAGGTCTTGCATGGTTATGGATGAGAATGACAGTTATCCATGTGCATAAATAATGCGTGTAGTAAAATAATCGGAAGTTGTATCTGCGGACGCGTGATACCGAGGTCACCGCGACGAATCCAAATAAAAGAAGTGCTACAACTCCCCATACATTAGCGGGCTTCCCAATCTTGGCGAGAAATGAACGAGTTTTGATGAAATACCAGGAATACAGTATGGTGTGCACAGTGGACAATAGGACAACTACTCTTGAAATCCATTTGTGGATGGGTAATAATGATAAATAGAGGGTTTGCGGTAAAGGAGAGGGTCGAAGAGTTAGGAAAAGTAAAGGGACCATCAAAGCTACTGCAACCCTCCCTAATCTCTTTGTTATCTGAATGAGGTCACCTCCGGTTCTTGTCAAAGAGCATATCAAAGAGATGGTGATCCAAAATAAGCCAATTTTGAATCCTTGGTTATGATAGAATCGTGATCCGTGAAACCAACGCACTTTTCGCAGTATGTCATGCCTGATATGGTGTCTCAATTTGAACGCCCAGCGTTTCAAGGCTAAATAGTTCCACAGCGGAAGTAAAATGCCAAGAACGAGAGCAGAAATGCATATAGCGTAAATACCGGCTCTCTGAGTCATTGCGCGCCGCACCTCCCGAGAACTTGATTTTGAGAAGCTGGGAAGAATATCTTTTACTTGACAAGTAAGATAACTCAAAACTTCTTTAATAATTTGTGTCATTGCTGGTACGCGCTAGATTATCATATGGCAATTTTGTTAGGACTTGATAACTAGCGTTTTCAGCACTGTTTCTGAAAGAAAGAACTTACAGTTTGATTGATAGTTTCAAAGTTTTACCGAGTAAGCCCGGATCGGGTAGGAGACATCTTGAAGTCAAAATTGAATACTTCTTTGGACACCGCTTTAGCAGGAGCAAAAAGGCTTGAAACGAAATTTACAAAATCTTGGGTGCGATTAGGAAACTTTAGTCGTATAAAAAAAGAATTGTAAGCATTTTCTCCAGGTAAGAAATTGAACTAACTATTAAACTTGAACAGTTTGTTGAAGTTTGATATTGTTAGCAGCATTGAAGCCACAGTCGTAGGCGGCTTTCCACTGAATCTTTGCGCTACCGAAACTGTGCTTGATAGTCCCGCAATGCGACAAGTTTTGAGGGTGTCTTCATAGACTTCGATGACATGGGTATCAGCAGAACTTCTGCTTTCAGTAAAATCATGCCAAGTCAAACTTGAACTGCATGGTAGTTAATCCAGGAAGTGTAGATCTCTTGTAATGTTGGCATAGGTATTGAGCATCCTTTCAGCTAATTTTGTTACTGTAGTTGGTAATTTGGGAGTCTTTCTTACCAATAGGTTTTCTAAGCCATTTCCTGTGATAATGAGCATTTGTCTTTGCTTTCACAGAGCACTAAGTGGCTTTACCATTGGCATCTTCGACCATAAAGCATCTCTTTCGCCGCCCAGGTCTTGCAACTGCTTGAAGACATGCTTGCCAATTTTAATGAAATTGTTGCTAGAGCCACAGCCAGTTAGAAAAGAACACATTCTACGCTCATAGTGTGGTTATCTTTTGCGAATATCCTCATACACCCGTTGTAGATATACTGTTGCGTTCTGAAGCAGTACTTACAAAATGTCTTTCTGCAATGGGTGGCTAGAACTTTGAGTCCTCCTTGACGTGCAGTACCTGTCAGATCAATGGAAATTCAGAGGCTGGTCAATTCGAGGAACTAGCAGACCATGAGTCCGTGGGAATCAATTTCTTCGTGACTGTTTAGCCGCCGAGCCATCTAGAAGCGATCTCAAAGAAGCAATTCAGAAAGTTTTATGATCCTTTCACTTCCTATCCAAAATAATTGGAGCTTATATCCGAGAGTAGGAGGGTTCGTATTCTTGTTCCCCAACTGGAGCATATAGGCATCAAGTATGGCTTTTACAACAGTAGCAATAGGTGTTGTAACTACCTTTAATTGCGTTGGCCTCAAATCACAGATTGTATTTGCTCACTATGGTTTCGAGCCCCAGCTTTGTAGGTACGCCGTTGTTTGCCGACCAATGGCAACTGGCAAGTTACCTTGACTGCTGCTTCTTGAACTTACGCACAATTGTGAGCGCGGATCTATACCCAATTCTATACAAGGCATGTCATATGCTGTGATCCTTTCGGGCTCGTTAGTGGGGTATGGAGGCAGTGACAAGCAACTAGGTCCAGTGTACTACGTTTCTTGATTCCACTGCTCGTCCTCTTAGGTCATCCTTATGTAAAGCGCTCTCTGCACGTTTCCAAGAATCAGTGGCATCCTCTTGAGGGGACTTACTTGTGCCACAGCAATGCAAAGTTACGATTAATTAGAAACTTAGACGTTATACCGTTATGGTTCCTCTATGGGATAGCCGCCGATCTGATATTTACAAGAATTAAAAAGTCAGCCGATGATGGGTATAAAGATCATAAGATCACTGATGCTGTCCTCTATGAGCTCACAACTCGTCTATTCATAGTAGTGTCGGTACTACTACATCATATTTGATATAAGCACTTTATATCATTGGAGGATCTCGGAATCCTGAAGTCCTTAGTTATGACTAAAATCACATGACAAAAAGACAAAATGGTACAAGGTGATATTTTTATCTACAGGCGATACGATCATGGGCATGTTCTCTCACTGCGAAACTATAAAGTACGATCTCGGTAGCGCCAAGGTCTACAACTGCGAAAATTGCAAAACCGTCTACTACAGTGGCAATCAAGACTGCTCTAACCATCCTACTCAAGCACGTTGTTCAAGCTTGATATTCCTCCTGATCGCCCGAAGATCATCTACTTTGGCTCTCGCTCGGAGTAGCTTCAAGGACTCAAGTCTCAAAATTCGTGTGATCAAGATGCGAAATGGGCAAGAATGGGTTGAAGAAAACTCATTGACATTAAATATCTCGCAAACCACTTAATAATTGAGACAATGGAGACAAGGTAGGAAATGTAGAGTAGGAATTCATTGTTTAAGACTGCAGCTTAAACGTCGGCGTTACGCCACATAAATATATTTCCAAACCTACGCTCGGCTTATTTCCTGTGACTGCTCTTTCTCAACACCCATACATTCTTTAATTGGTAGTTATCATACAGTACGATAATAACCAGTGTTCCATTCGCCCGTTCTCCGCCTAAGTCACATGACTATAGAAGGACAAAAGCTGATCTTCGCTCTGCCTAGAGTTATTGGGCGAGCTGAGTTTGAAACTCACTCCAGCCCAGAGATTATCTTCCAACTGTTAACGTTTTTAGACCGAGCAGCAAGAAGCACAAAAAAAAATATAAAAGCACCGAGATTTAACCGCTCAGCTGGTAAATGCCACTGGCACGTGATATTTGCTATCTCCTTTTTTGTTTTTTGTTTTTTTTAATGGCTGCATTTTCCGGTACGGCCAGCCTATGCTCTGCCTACGCTCTGCCTACGCCTTTCCGCCTAGGTGGTGGTTACTTTAGGCAGAGACCAAGTGATAATCAGCCTAGATCTTGAAATGCTTCTGCCTGGCCCTCCACAGCTTCTGTCTAGATTCCACCTAACCTCTGCCTAGCTCACAACATCCTAAAAAATCATCAACATCACCACCTGGGCAAATTTTTTGAAAGATCAACAAATTTGACTAACGCTAGTTAAAGTAGCGTATACTCTATTCAATTTTAGACCCAATTGTTACGGAACCCCTACAGATAGCAAGAGCAAGATAAACAATGTCTTTACCAGCTACTTTTGACTTGACCCCAGAAGACGCCCAATTGTTGTTGGCTGCCAACGTTCACTTGGGTTCCAAGAACGTTCAAGTATGTTAAATTAGCGATAAAGTGCGATGACTATTAGGATGGTGGGAGAGATACCGAGAGAACTGGTGTTAGATTATCATATGCACTTTCAAGTGGATCGTAGCGATCCAACGCAGCATTCACGAGGTGAAAAGTTAATCCAAGTGTCCTCTTCGGTGCTCTGATAATCCAGGTTGATGAGTATAGTTATAACCGATTGTGTTCTGCGCAACAAAACCATCATTTAGTTCCATGTTTCCCTTTTGCTCTCGTATCAGACTGTCCGTCGGAATATACCCGTTTACTAACCCCTCATCTGCAGGTTCATCAAGAACCATACGTTTACAAGGCCAGACCTGACGGTGTCAACGTTGTCAACGTCGGTAAGACCTGGGAAAAAATCGTTTTGGCTGCCAGAATCATTGCTGCCATTCCAAACCCAGAAGATGTTGTTGCCATCTCTTCCAGAACTTACGGTCAAAGAGCCGTTCTAAAGTTCTCCGCTCACACGGGTGCCACTGCCATTGCTGGTAGATTCACGCCAGGTTCTTTCACCAACTACATTACCCGTTCTTTCAAGGAACCAAGATTGGTGATTGTTACCGACCCAAGATCCGATGCTCAGGCCATCAAGGAATCTTCTTACGTCAACATCCCAGTCATCGCTTTGACCGACTTGGACTCTCCTTCTGAATACGTTGATGTTGCCATTCCATGCAACAACAAGGGTAAGCACTCCATTGGTTTGATCTGGTATTTGTTGGCTAGGGAAGTTTTGAGACTAAGAGGCTCCTTGGTCGACAGATCCCAACAATGGTCCATCATGCCTGATTTGTACTTCTACAGAGACCCAGAGGAGGTTGACCAACAGGTAGCCGAGGAATCCGCTCCTGCTGCCGACGAAGAAGTCAAGGAAGAAGCTGCCGTTGAAGAACAAACCGAAGCTGCCGACTGGGCTGAAGGTAACACTGAAGAAGTCGCTTCTTGGTAAGCGCTTTCCACATAGGGGATATGGGATTTTCCGCGCAAATAACAACATCAATAAAAATCAATGTTTCCATAAAAATTAAACATTTTTAGCAAAGTTTACACAGGGCTCTCTGTACTACTACCCATCCGCCTTTGTTCATTAGTAATGTTATCATTTGTCGAATTATATATAATAAATTGATGAATCTTGTTTAATCCTGCGGGCGCCGGACTGTGGAGGGAAGTGGGACAAGTGCACACGATAAGAGCCTACCTCTTACAAACACAAAGAAAACTTGGGACGTAAACTCATAATAATGTAAAACCTGAACAGTATAGGGTCAAGAAAGCCATACATAGCGTCGATTATGCTGATATTAAGGGGTAAAGAAAATTGCACATATGCCATCGAAGTATAGTGACAAAATTTGGATCATGATCTGTAAAGTTCAGCGCCGGTAAGTTTTGATGTGATACTATTGAACTGCTCGCTGGTTACTACCGAAACTTGTTTCTGATATGAGTGAGCTCTGGACCGCAGTATATTAGAATCTTGACCCCAAGGATAATTTTGGCTTTTAACCTGCCGCTTCTGATGCTTTTTCACTGTGGGCGAGGGAAGTCACACTGCAGTTTTGAGTATTGTTTGGCATGCCTACCAGCAACAGTTATAATACCGGAACCAGCAACAATAAACACAACTTCCATTGAGACTGTTCGCTTTTGAAATCGAACTTGGTGTAATAAGCCTTGCTATTCATGGACAACATTGATTCCGTTTATTAGCTGTTGCCAAGATTCTATTTGCTTTTTGAAGAGCTGGTACCTTAATCATTTGACATGGACGTACTACCTACCATCGATCGTCCCATGGGAGATAAATTTATTTTATGAAATTTAGACGTTCTTGAACAGAAGATATAAACTAAAATTTAATACATTCAATCAAGCGAATCAAGCGATGTCCATACCCAAGCAACGGCTGCTGGAAGTTGCTAGCCTATCTGCAAAGATCTTCAATCAGAACTTCAATCCCACAGCGACAAGAAATGGCGGGAAAATCTTGTCGAAAAGGCTAAAAGGCCCATCAATCGCGGGCTACTACGGGAACCCGGATTTTCTAAAGTTTAAGCATCTCAAGACTTTGTATCCTGACTTCAAATTTGCTGATCAAGAAGAAGACTACAGGTTGCTCATGAACGAAGCTAGAAAACGTAGGGGCAAAGGAGCTCCTACGAAGAAAAAGGAGGCCAGTAAAGACAAAGGCAAAACTAAGAAGAGAAAATAACCCCATTCGCTGGTTATGGCGAGAGCAGTCCATCGCCAGAACCTATCATAGCATTATAATCTAGTCATTCACACCAAGGAGTCTACCCCTCCCCCTAATCATGTACATATAATATAAGATATATCATAGAATTAGTTCAGTAAATCAGATGAATTTTCTTCCTGACAATACAGTGCTGATTAACGCTCTCCAAATCTCGCGAGTCCCGACAGACGCTTCTGGAAGTGCTGAATATAGTACCTGGTACATTTTGTTTCGTTTTATGGATATTGGATGACCCACCAAAATTTGATTCAAAGTGGACAGCGTGAAGTGGCTATCTACCATAGTCCTCAAAAGCACTGCATAAGGACGGAGGATTCTTTTCACGGTTAATGGGTTATTTTCAAGTTTAAATGAGTTTGTATCTTTTATTGGTTTTATCAAAATGCCTCCCGGAATACGCTTGGGATCTTTAATCCTCAGTAGCAGCACAAAAAGAGGGAAATGGTTTAACAAAGCCATAATTGACTCCAGTACTAGCTCAGGCATCAACACGGCAATATGCAATACAGTGAATGATGCGTAGAAGATAGAGAATGTCGGCAATAAAAAGACCAAAATCGTGAAGAAAAGAGTCCCCATTAGCAGCTGATCCAGTTCAAACAAGTTGCTATCCACTCTATTTCTCAGCACATTATGCTTTTTTCCGTAGAAAAGGTAGAGAAGTGTTCTCATGACATGCAGTTGCCAGTTGTACATTCTAGCGCTTATGAAGTAAAAGAGTGAGATATGCATGGTTAGGAACGACACCACGTCAACAAGGAGCGCTAGTGCGAATGTGACCCCAAAGTAACACGAAGCCGTGGAGATGATGCTAATGAAAATGTGAATGCTGTCGGTGCTAGTGATATGCCTAATATACGTCGCATATGAGAAGTCGATAATCCATAAAAAAAGATCGCTCAGAAAGTGGGCCAGCTCTCCATTGAGCTTTATACCAAACGGATTTTGACTCAGAGCCGCAGTTATCAAATGGACTTTTTCGTAGAGGTATCTGGTGAAGGTGACGTTCAAAAACTCCGCGATTTTACATCGGTTTTCCGCTAGTAGTGTACCCACGGAAATTCCAAAGGACACATCATTCGCAATGAGCCATATGGTATTATAAAACCTAATGTAGTCTGGATAATTATCACACGGGAAGGACATTGTGCCTCGAACACCCTTTTTCGTTTCTAGTTCGGAGTGCTGCCACCTAGAGAGAGTGTGGGTTCTGCTGAAAGAAGCACTGGCATTAATTCGAAGAAATTGTATCGGAAAATAGCATAGTTGCCGGGATCGTAGATCAATCTGTTGAGCTGTAGCTGAAAAACTGACCATGTTTATAGGCGTCGAGTTGAGAAAAGTCGTTATGCTAGCGGCTATAAAGTGTGCACATATTACCAAGTACACAGCACAGCAACGAAGTAACATCCAAATATTCCATTGTTTGACATGCTGGCAAAGTTTCGAAATCATCAGAAATCTTGGCTTTGCCCCACCTTTAGTCGTCTGCAAAACGAGCGTTTCAAGAACCCTTAAGTGCTTGTGATATAGATTAATGAGATGAATGGACTTTCGCAACCGAAATTTAGATGTTGGAATATGCTGTTCGTGAATTCCCATTCGTCGTTCTGATAAAGCAGGGGACTCTATGAGGTGATCTTTTTCGGGAAGCACTAACGAGATAGGCTCCAAGCTGTAAAACTGCATCAAATTGAGCTTTGGAGGCACGAATTCTACTAAATAAAGGGCCATATCCTCGAATTCGGCGCTAAAACCTGAATTCACTTCCCATGTTCCAATTTTTATAAGCCCGTATTGTACACGACTAGATTTCAAACTTGTATATTCCTTATCGTCAAGAAGTGCCAGGGCAACCCAGTCAGTTCCCGCCTCCCTTATAGCTATTACTACTCTCGTTCCATGTTTACCATTGCCCAGATGTCTTGGCCAAAAGACGTATCCCATGCGAAATAATGTGGAGATGGTGCTAGCGATGGTCTATGCAAACCATATATATTGGTAATTTCATCGCTTGGGGTCTATAGACGAATCTGAAAAGCACGTGATAATTATATCATGTTATGGAAGCGGCTCTTCCTCGCCATATAGTACCAAGATGCACGAATTTCACCAACGAACTTGTGGAACCAAACACTTCTTATGAGCTCAATCCTTATATATGATATGTTCGATTTGTGACATCAGAGGGAGCATGTAGCTGTTCAGACAACTCCGCGTTACAGGCTGTTTACTTACAGAACCGTAACACCATTTATGATTGACTTAGCTACTTGATTTACATTCTTTAAATTTCTATGTTTAACCCTCCTTAGTTCCTCTATTTATGAAGAGTAGGACCTCGATGCTTGGATAAATCGTCGGTGTTTATACAATTATGTCATTATTGGAACCGCGGAATCGTCAGATGATAAGACAATACTAAGTCATGAGGTCCTGCTGGACTTTACTGCATTCTAAGTCACAGATCTCGTTGGCTTATCACCCACTATAGCGTCAACTTCTCGGTATACGGTTATTATCACTTTGTACTGTCCTGGCATCGTAAACAAACAATCTCTTCTATGCAACTCGGCGAAAATATCAATCACGCAGCAGTACTAACATTATTAATGCACCCACTCCAGATATTATATAAACATTGATAATTCTTCTCTCTATGCAGGATCTATCCTTATTTAGATTAATTACGGATGGATTTAAACCACTGAGTTCATAGCTACTGTCAAACAAAAGTAAAGAATCACCAATGAGTGTTCCCTGACGTTGCTAAGCATCTCAAAAAACTCACATTACGGGACAGGAACCGCAGAAGTCAATACGTATGTGGTTCGCAGACTTTTTAATCCCATCTATTCGTGACTCTCAGCACCCTGCGCTTCTGCGCTACTGGTTCAAACTTTGCTTCAATATGTTAGGCGACAAAACCCTAGCTGCGACACGTAGGTGCAGAATGACCTCAACATATCGAGAACACGCTCCAATGTCGGACATGCACACTATTTTATTGCCTGCCCTTCGACAACCTCAAGTTAGAAAAGCATTCATTGAAGCAATCATAGCTAGAACTTTCACTGCTGGCCCGCTACGAAATAAGCTAGTAATTATTAATATACCTACCGTATTTTTGGCTCGCTCAACATCCCTGTAGAACAGTCAAAAAATGTAAAAACCTAATTTCCAATTTCAGTAGGCATTGACGCGAACCTGCATCAACATAAAGAATTCGAAATGTTCCGGTCAGAGCGCTTAGGAGCATCTTTTATTAGTCGTTAGGCCGAGTTGCATAACTGGCAGTTTTCCGTTGCCCACTTTTAATAAGCTTAGACATGTATTCCCCTTTAACTTGATTGCTTCCTCGTCTTTATAACTTGTTTGGATTTTCAGTTTCTACTGTGTTAATATTTAATAGAATATTGGGATTTATTGCCGAACGCTACCTAGCTATATACAATGGCATACTTACGGGGCCATTTTATCTCCTTCAAAGTTGATTCTCGCCAGTTCTTCAAGATTCCCAATCATTTAAATAGCGATCTGTAGCAATTCTGCTAAACCATCATCTAGTCATATTTGAACTATTTTGCGTCTATATCTCTGGAAAGAAAAGGCCAAACTTACAAGTGAGAGGTATCAATTCTTGTACGCAAGCGCATCGTTCAAGCTTCAAATCTTCAATAAGTTCTCTAAAGCATATAACATCACGTGATGAAGAGTTGGACCTGAGGACCTATCTCCCATATTTTGGTGGGAGAAAATGCTTAATTCTTTTACCGAATAAAGACTACAACAGAGTTAGCTATCGTTATTATATATCAATACTGGTGATGGTGTCAAGAGCGATCGACAATGGTGTCTAGACGGGACTTGACACAGAGAAACTCGCCCAATGAAGAAGATTCTGAGCCAGAAGTGGCGAAGGTGCCAGTATTAGTCAAGATCGACAGGGCAGAAACTGAACCTGACCTCGAAACGGCGAAAGTTGTAGCGCCTGAAACTTTTCAAAAGGGGAGAAATCCAGATGAGATCCAAAGCAGGCCTGCAAAGCGGCCAAACCTATCAGTCGTTACGAATCAAGCGGGCAGTTCATTAGAGGGAGGACGATCAGGGTCTGGGCAGTTGTCTGCTACCAGCATTAAATCCCATCTCAGAAGCTTGATGTCGCCGTCGAGAGCATCAAACTCAGAAGCGCCTTTCGATGGACAGCCTACCTCACAATCAAACCAGCATCTGAGCACTGGCGAGCGGCGATCATCCTTTCATTCGCATACGAGTAGCGATGGATATAACGATGATAACTTGAGGTCTGCCGCAATCATTTCGACGATCGATGAAGATGATCTCAGCGATTTTAAAGAACTCCAGGATGAATTCACAAATGCCATGGGAAAGGGTAGCTCAACATGGCTCCCGCAGGTCAAAAGCGATACCGATGAGCCCCTACATCTCGATTCGAGCGCAACAACTCCGGATGAAGAACTACAACTATTGCATAACGACGACGACAGGCCCAGAACCGGAACACAGAGCCCCAGTACTTTTCTCGCTAGGGAAACGAACTCAAGAGGTCATCAATCTCTTGAGATTTTGCCGAGTCCTAGCCCTCACAAGACTAACAAAGTTGGTCTGGAGGACACTGAGGAATACGAGGAACGTCTAGGGCCGGACAGCAGCGAAACAGAGTCCAGCGCAGAACCCGAGAGCGACAAGCAGGCTATTAAAAGTTCTGTAATATTGTTTGGGAACTCCCTGAGGATCTTTTCCCCTAACAACCGTTTCCGTGTTTACCTATCTTCACTCGTATTAAACAAGTGGGCGTACCGTTTCAACACACTTTTATCGATAGGCATGGTTGTTGTACTTTCTTTTGCGTTTTCTGATAAAACAAATCAGCTGAATTATGACTCTTCAGTTATCGGTGGTTTGTTATTCGCTATCAACATACTCTATACCTTTGATATTTGTGCTCGCATGATTGTATTTGGTTTTTGGGACGATTCACAAGCATTCCAAGCAAGGGGCGAAGAATACAAGACCGTCTTCCAGATTCTGGGGTTTGCAAAATTTTATCAACGGCTCGAATCCGAATATGGGGCAGAATTTATGAGTAGGATATTTCCTTTTGAAACGAACTTCAGTGGAATTTCTAACAAGTCTGCTCATAGAAAAATCAAAAGTGCTGTAACATTCTTTGGCTCTCCCGACAAGAATCCTGTTGAAGTTCCACTCTGTCGAGCTTATACTCGTAGCAGCTGGAATAGGGTTGAATTGATTTCTACCGCATGTTTCTGGGTTTCCTTGTTCTTGTCAATTAACGATTATGATTTTAAACACGGTATCCGCATATTTAAGGCTCTCGCAGCATTGCGAATCCTTAAGCTTGCAACAGATGAGGGCAAACATTCGCACCTCCTAAATAGTGTGAAGTTTGGATTACCGCAATTAATCAACGTTTGTTTCATGCTTTTATATTTCTGGACATTTTTTGGGATCCTTGGTGTTCAAAGTTTCCAAGGTTCACTGAAGAGACAATGCGTTTGGACCAATCCCGACTCTCTCTCGGAGACTTACACGAATAGCATGCAGTTCTGCGGAGGTCATTTGCAAGTTGGAACAAAGAAAAAAATGCCTTACGTTTTTGCTGATGGAAGAGAAGGTCCTATTGCGAAAGGGTTTATATGCCCGCAATATTCCCAATGTGTTTCAGACGAGAACCCATATAATGGAAGAGTAAGCTTTGACAATATTCTGAGTTCTATGGAACTTGTTTTCGTGACAATCAGTGCCAATACATTCACTGACATCATGTACTACACAATGGATTCAGATAGTATGGCAGCTTCGCTTTTTTTTATTTCCTGCATCTTTTTGCTGAACACCTGGATGATCAACTTGATGATTGCGGTGCTGGTCTCATCATTCGAGAGGGCAAACGAGATGTGGAGGAAAGGCGTGCGCAAAGATTCTCCATCTTTGCTCGAGCGTGCTAGAAAAACTATAGTGCAATATGTTCGTAGAAGAGCAAACTCAAAAGACCTTCCAAATTGGAGTTTAGTATGCATCAAGTGGTACAAGAGGACGGAGTTCATTTTTGTGATGGTCATAAGCGCGGACATAACCATGCAAGCAACGCTGAAAACAGAAAGCACGAAAAGCCAGATGGATACCATCTTTAAATTCGATCGGGCAACTTCTTACGTGCTACTACTAGAGTCGCTAATCAGAGTCTTATGCTACTCCCCTAATTTATGGAAGATGCTAGCCAAACCTACCTATATGTTTGATCTCTCGTCAGTTATTGTGTCGGTTGTTATAACCACACCTGAAGTTAGACAGAGTTTAGGCCAAGGCTATTATTGGCTCAATATTTTTCAAATCATGCGGTTTTACCGTGTCATTATGATGGTAGAGGTTACGAAAAGTCTATGGAAACAGGTTCTGGGCAATGTATTACTTATCTGGGAGCTTTCAGGATTTTACTTCTTTTTTCTGTTCCTGGTTTCGTTAATCATGTCAGTTTACTTCAGCGGAACAGTTCCTGAAAGTGAAATGGACGAAAATCCATTTGCTTTGTACAATCTATGGAACTCTGCTTTGACTCTTTTCATCATAGGTTCTACCGAGAATTGGACGGATTCGTTGTATGCCGTACAAGAATTTGCTCCCAATTATTCTTCACAATTTTTTGGCTCAATCCTTCTGATAATGTGGTTTTTCCTGGCCAACTTTGTCATGCTCAATATTTTTATTGCAATCATCTCCGAAAGTTTAGATGTTCCAGAAGAGGAAAAACGGCCTCTGCAAATCAGGCACTACCTGCAACACGTTTATCCAGAAAAGATCAAAGAATTTACTAGTGCAACCCTTCTCAATCGCATCAAAAACAAGATCTTCAAGAGGTCCATGGATGCTAATTCCCGAGATTTCAGACAGTTTTTATTCAGAGGGACAGCAATAGTGGGTATCGCTCAGCAACATAATATTATGGATTTTACTGAAGAAAAGGAGAAAACAAAAGAAAAGTGGCCGCATCTTTTAAAAATAACATTTCAAAAGATCTTACAGATGCCGTTCTTCAAATCCTTTACTGATCATCCCTTTTATCGTAAGGCTGAAGTAATATATGTCGAGTCTACGGACTCGGTGGAGGTGAACAAGAAATACACATTGAAGCTAAATGAATTTGAAGAAGATAAATTAAGATACATGAAGGAACACCCTTTATACAACAATTCTTATTTTATCTTCCCTCCAAACCACATCTTTCGCAAATTTTGCCAAAGTCTCATTCCTCCCTCTGTGGGTAAGAGAACTGATGGTATCCGTTTTTTTGAAGATACTACCAATACATACGTCAGAAATTCCCAATTTCGACATATAAAACGGGATGTATTTGTTGGGTTCATTTCAATTGTGACAATCTTAATGGTCGTGTATTCTTGCTTTATTACACCAATTTATCGAATGGATCATGCCTCCGCGAGCCAGTGGTCAATATACTGCGATGCTACTTTCGTTACAATTTTTTCGCTAGAGTTTATTATCAAAACGGTAGCCGACGGCTTGATGCATACGCCTAACGCGTACCTTCGCAACCCATGGAACTGCATTGATGTGATTGTTTTGATTTCCATTTGGATCGATTTTGTAGCAGGTCTGAAGAGGAATGATGACTTATCGCGCGTTTTCAGAGGACTTACTGCTTTGAGGGCCTTACGCTGTATCACAATCAGTAAAACAGCTAGGTCTATATTCAATCAAGTGCTATTCGATGGTATTGGAAAAATTATTGGTGCTGCAGCCGTTTCATTAACGCTGCTATTTCCTTTTTCGGTATGGGGTCTAGGGATATTTAGAGGACGCCTCGGTGTTTGTAACGATAGCGTAGATTTGTCGGGTTGTTACAATGAGTTCACTAGCGAGGTCTTCGACTGGGAAATTCTAATGCCCAGAGTATTCTCGGAGCCCTATCTATACATGAACTCTATTTCAAGTGCGTTTCGATCACTGTACGAAATTGTATCTTTAGAAGGCTGGGTCGATATTCTCAACAATAGTATGGCAAGCACCGGCGTTGGAGCAGTACCTGAAAATTTTGCAACCCCCCTCAATGGGCTGTTCTTTGTGCTTTTCAATTTTCTCAGTATGGTCTTCATTCTAACCCTTTTTGTTTCCTTCATTATTCGGAATCATGCGAGAACAACAGGAAGTGCATTTTTAACCATCGAAGAGAAATCCTGGCTTGAGGTAAAGAGACTTCTTTCTCAGGCAAGGCCGGAACCTACTCCAGAGATTTTGTCCATGGGCCCTACGAGATTGTTCATTTACCGGTTGGCCGTCGAAAAGGCGTACTTTTGGTATGCTCTCTTTCTTCAGCTTGTATTGTATGTTCACATTTTGACCCTCCTTCTTTATGCGTATCAGGAAAGCGACCCACTGCAGAATTATCAAAATGCTGTCTTCATGGCGTGTACAACAATATTTTCCATCCAGGAGGTACTATACATCTGTGGAAAAGGAACAAGATTGTGGTTTGCCAAGAAATGGGATGTCTTCAAGTTCTTCGTCGTGTTTTCGTCGTTTTGTCTCAATATTGCTAGACTCGCGAGTCATAGGTCCATCCTTGGTTTCACCAATATACGTGACCTTTTCCAGCTGATTATATTTTTATTTGTTATACCCCAAAATGATGTTTTAAGCGAATTGATCAGTACGGCAATGGCAAGCATGCCTTCAATCTTGTCTTTGACATACACCTGGGGTATTTTGTTTTTGGTATATGCAATCGCACTTAACCAGATTTTTGGACTAACGAGATTAGGCCCAAATACCACGGGGAACCTTAATTTTAGAACTGTGGTCAAAAGCCTTATCGTTTTGTTCCGCTGCAGTTTTGGAGAAGGTTGGAATTACATTATGGATGATCTCACAGTAACTTCTCCTTTCTGCTACATTGATGAAACAGCAGGACATTCTGACTGCGGCTCGAAACCATATGCTTACGTCCTGCTGATGTCTTGGAATATTTTGTCCATGTACATTTTTTTGAATATGTTCGTGTCACTCGTTTTAGAAAACTTTAGTTACTTGTACCACTCTGCGTCAGGATCCAAAGCGTTTGCTAGTAGAGACGAGATTAGACGATTTAAAAATGCATGGCGGAAATTCGATCCTGATGGGATCGGAGAAATTGAACACAATCAGCTACCACGTTTAATGCACTCATTTGATGGTCTCTTGTCTTTCAAGATTTGGGAGGGCAGACTATTAATAAAAAACCTAGTTGGTAACTATATGACAGTGAATCCTCTGGATCCCTACGATGTAAAAATCGATTTACCAGGTTTAAACAAGGAATTGCAAAGTATTGGTAAAGAGAAAATTATGGAAAGAAAGCACCTATACCGAAGGTTTATCCAGGAAGCTCACTACCTAAGTGCTTTCAAAAATGGTATCAGTTTCAACAAAATCATTCAGCAGATTCCATTGTATACTACTTACTCCCCTCAGGAATGCTTGGGTATTGATGATTACGTGAAAAGGCTTTACGTTATGGGCAAAGTTGACAAATTCCTGAACAACGAAAGAAACGTGGAAGTTTTGGAAATGATAATAACAAGATGGAGGTTTTTATACGGGAATGGAAGGTTTAAATCGAGGGATAATATTGGACGCAAGGATAACCAGAAGCAGAAGCGTCTCCCCAACCTTTTAGTAACCGATTCAGATCAACCTGGTACTCCGAGACTGGATTTTAGTGTCAATAACTTCAGTTGGTCCCCTAGACAGGTGAACCAGGATCGCTCCGATAGCTTCGACCAACTATTGAGGAATGATGAAACACATACTGCAGAATAAATATGCTACGACACTTTATAAAGAGAATGATAGTTGTGGATCAAGGCAAGAAACCAGACATTTCACTATTGGATAGCAGACGCTTTATATGCTCATATCAGTCGTAAATCACTTAAAGTAGTAAATGGTAATGGAGAATTAAGTGGAACAAAAAGCAAAATAGCACTAGCCACAGGTTCGCTGATACCGCTTGTGTAACACTGTATATGTCGTAGTTGATGATAGTATCCAGACTATTTAATCTTGACAATATCTCTCCGACCGGAGATAAAGAACAGTATCATTGATCTTATGCTATTATCAAATTAAGTGGGAGAATATCACACCATTGGTGAGATATCGGGAGACCTTCAAGTTATTTCTAGGTTGAATCTGTAACGCTCCACAGAAACACGTGATATTTGAAGTATTCACTTCCCACAAAATTTTCCTTTTAGTCTCCTGAACTAAGTCTTAAATTAAACCAGTTTTGACATATATTGGCTCCTAAAAGCTATAAAAAAGGTCATTGTGTTAGCAATAGCAAGGTTTAACAACTAAGTGACGATCTTGACTTCAATTATAACGAAAGTCCAGCTGTAACCTGTGTTCTTGCGGGCTTTAAGTGTGACAGATAATAATATTTTGGATCTGATTAATACAAGAGATCGTGCTTGACACACCAAACATGGAGTCGATCTTGGACTTTTCACAGGATTTAGATATCAATGCATTGGATCAAGTGGTAGACACGTTCTACAAAGGCTCAGGTGCCCAGCAAAAACAAGCTCAAGAGGTTTTAACGAAACTTAAAGATCATCCAGACTCGTGGCAAAGGGCTGATCAGATCTTGCAGTTTTCGCAAAATCCGCAAACAAAGTTCATTGGACTTTCTATCCTGGACAAGTTGATCACTACGAAATGGAAAATGCTCCCTTCCGAGCATCGGATCGGTATCCGTAATTTCGTCGTCGGAATGATCATCTCGCTGTGCCAAGATGACGCGGTTTTCCAAACCCAGAAAAATCTCATCAACAAATCCGATCTCACCTTGGTACAAATCCTCAAGCAGGAATGGCCGCAAAACTGGCCCGATTTTATTCCTGAATTGGTTCAGAGCGCACAATCTTCAGTTAACGTATGTGAGAACAACATGGTCATACTCAAGCTACTTTCTGAAGAAGTGTTTGATTTTTCTGCTGAGCAAATGACGCAGGCCAAGGCTTTGCATCTAAAAACGTCCATGTCTAAAGAGTTTGAACAAATCTTCAAACTTTGTTTCCAAGTCATGGACGCCGGATCCACCTCATCTTTGGTGGTCGCTGCATTGGAATCTTTGCTAAGATATTTGCATTGGATTCCGTATCATTACATTTACAACTCCAATCTTTTGGAATTGCTAAGCACCAAATTTTTAGTGTCCTCGGACACACGGGCAGTCACAATTAAATGTTTGACTGAAGTGTCAAACCTAGAGATCCCTCAAAACGATTCCAAGGTTGCTGAGCAAACAGTCCTTTATTTCCAAAACACCCTTCAACAAGTTGGAGATAACGTCGTACCTGTTATGGCCGACCTAAAGGCCAGTTACGCTACCGCCAACAGCAGGGACCAGTCTTTCCTACAGGATTTTGCCATGCTTTTGACAACTTACTTAGCGCGCCACCGTGCCCTGTTAGAAAGCGACGAAAGACTAAGTGAACTCTTACTCACAGCTCATCAGTACTTGATTCAGTTATCGAAAATCGACGAGAGGGAGCTTTTCAAGACAACGTTAGACTATTGGCACCATTTAGTCGCTAACCTATTTCAAGAGGTTCAAAAATTACCAGTTGCTGAGCTAAATCCACTTCTTCAGCTATCAGTTGGATCTCAATCCATTAGTTCGTCAGGGGGGGCACCGAATCCTGAGTTTTTAAAGAGGTTTCCCCTGAAGAAGCATATCTATGACGGTATCTGCTCTCAACTAAGATGGGTTGTTATTGAATCTATGGTCCGGCCGGAGGAAGTTCTCATTGTAGAGAATGATGAAGGTGAGATCGTGAGAGAGTTCGTAAAAGAGTCTGACACAATTCAGCTCTACAAATCCGAAAGAGAAGTTTTGGTCTATTTAACACATTTGGATGTCGTTGATACCGAAGATATCATGATTAATAAGTTGGCTAGACAAATCGATGGTTCCGAATGGTCTTGGCATAATATAAATACCTTGTGCTGGGCAATTGGCTCAATTTCCGGGACAATGAGTGAAGAGACGGAAAAGAGATTTGTTGTGACTGTTATCAAAGATTTACTTGCTCTTACTGAGAAGAAACGTGGTAAAGACAATAAGGCGGTGGTGGCATCAAACATCATGTACGTCGTTGGCCAGTATCCACGTTTCCTAAAGGCGCACTGGAAATTTTTAAAGACGGTTATTATCAAATTATTCGAGTTTATGCACGAAACTCATGAAGGTGTCCAGGACATGGCTTGCGATACTTTTATCAAAATTGTTCGCAAATGTAAGCATCACTTCGTTGTTCAGCAACCGAATGAACCCGAACCATTCATTCAAACCATTATCAGAGAAATTCAAAGCACGACCGCCGATCTTCAGCCTCAACAGGTACATACTTTTTACAAAGCGTGCGGCACAATTATTTCCGATGAAAGAAATGTACAAGAGAGAGAACGTTTACTCGGTGATCTTATGCAACTACCCAATATGGCATGGGACGCTATCGTTGAACAATCCTCAGCAAACCCTGATCTCCTGTTAGACCCTGAAACGGTTAAGATCATTGCCAACATTTTGAAAACGAACGTGGCTGTTTGCTCCACAATGGGAGCTGAATTTCATCCACAACTGGGTCACATATACTATAACATGCTTCAGCTTTATAGAGCCGTGTCTTCCATGATATCTGCTCAGGTTTCCAACGAAGGGCTTATCGCAACAAAGACTCCAAAAGTGCGTGGCTTGAGAACCATTAAGAAGGAAGTATTGAAGCTTGTCGAATTCTATATTTCTTATGCCAAGAATCTCGATGAAGTTGTCAAGGTTCTGGTTGAGCCTTTGTTGAATGCTGTTTTAGAAGACTATATGAATAATGTACCTGACGCCAGAGACGCCGAAGTGTTAAACTGCATGACGACAGTCGTTCACAAGGTTGGGCATATGATGCCAAATGGCGTTATTTTGATTTTGCAGAGTGTCTTTGAATGCACTTTGGATATGATCAATAAAGATTTTACAGAGTATCCCGAACACCGTGTTGAATTTTACCAACTTCTGAAAGAAATTAACAACAAATCTTTCAATGCGCTCTTGGAACTGCCTCCTGCTGCCTTCAAGCTTTTTGTGGATGCCATATGCTGGGCATTTAAGCACAACAACAGGGATGTTGAAGTCAACGGTTTGCAACTTGCTCTCGATTTGATCAAAAACATTGAAGCTTTGGGTTCAACGTCATTTTCGAATGCTTTTTATGAAAACTTTTATTGTACTTTCATTAGTGAGACCTTTTATGTTCTAACAGATTCGGACCATAAATCCGGATTTTCTAAACAGTCTCTTCTATTAATGAGACTCATATCTCTGGTCCAGGAAAACAAAATCGGGGTTCCACTATATCAACCAGGCGATGTTCCGGAAGGCACCACGAACCAGTTGTACCTAGCCAACTACATGGCTGGCATGCTGAGTAGCGCCTTCCCGCACCTAAGCCAAGAGCAAGTTACCGGGTTCATCAGCGCATTAATCAAGCAGTATAAGGATTCATCAAGGTTTGCCGCCACACTCAGGGACTTCTTAGTTCAAATAAAGGAATTTGGCGGCGATGCGACTGATTATTTGTTTGCTGAAGATAAGGAAAAGGCATTAGAGGAGCAAACCAGAGTTGAAAAGGAAAGAGCGGCAACGATTGGAGGTTTATTGAAACCATCTGAGCTTGAAGATTGAGGAATGCCATGGGAATGCGAGAGACGAAAATTGTCTGTACTAATAAGTAAAGCAGTTCGCTTCGGAAAGTAATTATAAAAGTCATTGTTATTAAAACGTTCTGTCAATTTAGTCATTAACTGCTTTTTTAGTTTGGCTGAGATTTTGCTCGTACTTAATCTCAAAAACAATGCTCTATATATCTACATGACTGTTACAATTTGACGACATTAAATTTTTGGGGCCTTTTTGATAGCATCTTGAATCTTAACGTACGCGCCATTAGGACCTGCTACCGAGCCCTTCACTATAATAACACCATTCGCATCATCTACCTTTAACACTTGTGAGTTTTGGATTGTTACTTGTTGAACCCCCATATGACCAGGCATCTTTTTGCCAGGTAAAACACGCCCCGGGGTCTGGTTCTGACCGTAAGAACCACCCTTTCTATGTGATACTGAAACACCATGAGATGCTTTTAGGCCCTTGAAATTATAACGTTTCATGACACCTGTAAAACCTTTACCTTTACTAGTAGATCTCAGGTCGACATATTGACCAGGCTGGAAAAAAGAAGGTTCTATTAGAGTTCCTAGCGGTAGTAAGCTGGATTCCCTTTTGACCCGAAATTCAACTACTTTTTCCTTAGGATTAACTATTTTAGATGCAAAATGCCCTAGCATTTGCCGCGACACCTTGTCAGGACGCTTGTCGCCACACCCAACTTGACATGCAAAATAACCATCGTTTTGGAGTGTTCTGTTCATAATGACTTCGACATTGCTAAGCTCTAGGACCGTGGCTGCTACTCTTTTTCCAGTGGCTTCATCAAATAGCGGTATCATACCCCTCTTCACGCCCAACGCACCACATCTGTTGGGTAGCCTTTTCCGCAACTGTGCTTGTTCTGCACAATGATTTATCACAGGCGCATTACTGGGCACTGTAGAGACAATAGAAGGAGCTACCAATGAAGCCCTAGAAGATGCAAACCTTATTTGAAATCTGAATAAATTAGCGACCAAAGATCTCATAATAACAGCAGCTGTAAAACAAACTGGAAAGAGTCGTGGCTGGAGGAACACTCGAGTTTAGGTCCTCTGCTTTAAAGGTATGTTCCGATGGGTTATAGATTTCTAAAATTTTCTTGACAGCGGAAACGTTCATGGTGATCAATAAGAGAGTCACTTGAACAGATAATTACTGTCAGTTTAGTTGATTGTATGGTCAGTGAATACGCTAATGTGATTCGATTCTCTGACGGAGGGAGCTCAGATTACAAGCAGCATCACCATTTTTAACCTTCTATCCTCATCGGGAAGAAAAAATGTATCTGGTCATTAATCAAAGAATAACTTCGTTGCTCATTTTCTATATACAGTATGCTGGGCGGATTATTTGATCTTCTTATCCTTTAAAGTAATTTTCTCGTCGTTAATGTAGATCCCCTTACCTTTGTAAGGTTCCGGTGGGTGGAATTTGCGTAAGTTGGCGGCAAAAAGGTAAACTTGTTGTTTGTCACAGCCCTCAATGATAAGTGAAGTTGGAGATGGCAGTGACACGATGATGCCCTCGGGTACCGGAAGGCCTTGCATGACCGAGGCGCCTACTTTCAGACTAACGAATTTGCCGTCCTGTTGAAGCTGGGCACGGTAGCCGGTTCCTACGAACCTTAAAACTGCCATGTGGCCTTCGTTCACGCCAACCACATGGTTATGTAAATGGCTTCGAACAGTGCCCCATAGTGATTTCTGTATTTTGTTGCTTTCGTCTTGCACGGATACGGATATTTTACCATTTTCACTGTCTTCACTCAATTTGACGAATTCTGGGACTCTCATTGAAAGTGAACCCCTGGGGCCTGTAACGGAAAACACTTGCGACAGCTTCAAAGACTTGTTGCCTTTTCTAATCACATGGGCTGGTCTTAGTTCAGCTATTTCGAATTTGGTGTCTTGTGTGGTATATATAGGAAGAGATCCAATGTGTGAAAGTATAGCTTTAGTCCCACTGAATGGCCGCCTGAAAACTGGTGATGTGAGCCTCGAGCGATGTAAGACGCTCATGATAGTTATAATTCAAAGGTATACGCTGTCTTAATGATCTATGGGGATCGGGTCAGATGAGTTGTACGTGCATCTTCATTATCAGAAATTTTTGACTGTTAAGGAATTAATAATTATACACGATTGGTCTTTATGCTAGAAGCGAAATATATTGGGTTCCTGCGGTTCCAATGGCTAGCAAATAGGTCTTTCAAGTAGTTGATAGTTCTTTCTTTACGTATTTCACTAATTTTGATTAGAAATAATCGAGAGATACACGAGGCCCTATTTAATGGTTTACTCTGTAATCTCACCAGTTGGTTATGACATTATGTTATTCTGTCATCAGGCCATCTGCGTTACAAGTCGACATATCCCGGACTTCAACACGAAGGTTAGCAAAATCGAGGAACAGTAGTACCAGTATGCCTCGTCATGTTCGGCACGATACCGGTATTTGTGCTCAAAATTAACGAAACAAATTTATGCTCAAGAAGATCGAAAGAGGACCAGTTGGATCACTTATTTTGAAACTGATAGCTGATATTCCAATTGCAAGGGCATCCGGTAGTGCTGACCTTTCCTCGCTTTATAGGTATGATAGGCCGTCCTATTATATCAATTGTACATGTGCGGGCCACGGATTCAGTACATCATCTTGACATACGAGAGAAATACCTTAATCCCACTCTAACATTGATAATATACAATATACACCCCGGTATTGTTTACTTGAAAAATGAAATATTCTTCTTATGGGTGGTGATAGCGTGATGGGGGTCCCATTAACAAATCCAGATTTTGACTCACAAGTAGAATTTCTTCTTTTCTTTGTCCATGTCGGCTGAATGTTCCCATTCCGTTTCCTCCTTGATTCCGTGTTGCAAGCGCTGCAGTTTTATCGTAAACTGAGGGCCAAGCTCTTGAAGTCCAACCTTTTCCTCGTTGCGGAATACATACCGATGCCTGCGGAAGAAAATGTAGTCTCTCTGATTATGCAAAGTAATCACTTGCCTTCCTTCGAAATCAGGATTCTGTGGAAAAATTGATTGAAATAGCCTGCCTACGGTTTTACCAAGTCTAGTGTTAAAATTATTGAGAATAAGCTCTGGGATGTGGCTAGTAGGTCTACCGTGGCCAACAATTTTCTGCACCTCGACGTAGGAGCTCATTTTGAAATAAAATGTAGGACCCTCAGGTAAGTGGATGAAGGTGAGACCGGTAACTTTTTTCTTATCCTCATTGATGATCACCAAGTCGGTGTAATTTCTGTTATTGCAAAACTCTGCAATTTCTTTCAATTTGTACCCAAATTTCCGCTTCACAAAAGTCACATTAGGTAAAACCTCAATAAGCACATTAGCGAACTCGTATGCTTTCTTCTTCGCATTCACATTTGTCGTAAGTAAGATCTTAGGTGGCTCATTGCCGTTGTTGAAAAACTGAGCGAAATCGCTTTCTTCGCCTTCAGTCCCTTGCTTAATTGTCTCATCGTAGACACGCAGGCTATCGATTGTATTTGTCACATTTTCCTCCAGTCTTTTCTCCTTAAGTTCAGGGTTTTCTCGCTCTTCTTTGGCCCTGCTTTTGCGCATTTGATGGCGTTCTTTATTCTTTTGATCGTTGAGATCAGTGAACAGCTCCTGCCGTTTGATTTTATTACGTACCCTCAGTTCATCTGGAGCCATTGGGATGAAGGTTTATCGTTATTTGTCGCTGTTGTATTTCTCTCGATATTTTGGTTTAGATGCGATGAGATGAGATGCCTATTTTATAGGAATGTACGACTACTTAAAATTTTCAAGTTTGTAAAACTGACAGTTCGGTTGAAGGACGAGGAAAAAAACGTAGAATTAAAAGAATCCAATTTCCTCATTGCATGTACCAGACCTTCTATGGATAAGTGGTGCAGCTCAACAGGGCAGTCTTTTTATTTCTAAATCGATATATGTAGCATTCCTCTTGAGGTATGGAACTAACCCTCGAGAATTCGAGGTTCACACTCTTGCCTAGTCAATGTGATGAATGTGACCTGTAGGTTGACGGTAAAGCTAAAAGTAGCAAACAAGCTAATGTCGCTTTGATGTACTTAAAAATCCATTTCCCCATGATTAATCGTATTTACTTTACAACATATTTAAAAAGGTTGAAACTCTATTTCGACTGTGCGCGCGCGAACGGTGATGCTTCCTTATTTTTCAACCAACTTCTGAGCCTCGGGTTTCCTTTCATCAGCTACTCTATTTCTCTTCTTCGGAACTCTGGCGAGCCAGTACAAAAAGACGGCTGCACCAAAGTTGAAGAATATGTAAGCCAAGAAAATACCATAATTTCTCCATCTGTGATGATAACTGGAATTGACAGCTTTTAAGTAGTCATTGGTAGTAGAAACCGAACAGAACTTACACTCATCTGTAGCACTGGGATCAGCTAAATATCCAGTTCCACTTGCCGAAATGTAAGATGCCATATATTGACCACAAGTTTGACCTGAAGGTGGAGTAAAGTTCACCATTTCATAATCTGCGCAATGAACTTCCGCGTTCGCAATCCCTGTCGACAGTGTACCATCAATAAAATAAGTTAATGGAGACACCCGATACATGAAAATCCAGAAACCTGGCATGTTGTTCGGCGTGACCATGACACCGCAGAATGAAAGACATAGCGTAAACAACAGGGATGCCATTTGACCAGCAGCTTGTGCCACCTCTTGACCAGCAACAACAAATTGAGCCATCGAACCAATAAACACGTAAAACGTTGTACAATATAGCCAGAACAAGGCGCCTCTTTCGTGAAGCTCGCCTGCGTAGGAAGCATTGTTGTAAAAAGCAACAGGGTAATAATAAGTCAAAAAAGCGATAGTGCCCGCTAAAATATTCCAAGGAATTTCAACACTGATTTGTGAAAGGATGAAGGCCAACCAGGAAAATGTTCTTGAAGGACGTTCCCTAGCCTCGTAGAGGTCTCTTTGGGCGACAAATGTGGGCAGATACTGTTGTAGAATAGGATTGAAAGTAACTGTAAACATGAAGATAGACAACATCTGGTTTTGTAGTCCCTGCAACGAACTGTCAGATTTGAAGAATGTGAACCCAATAAAAATTTGAGAGATAATTGTCAACCCGATCTTCGACCACAAGTACGATGGCGTTCTCCAGTATTGTTGGATTAAACGGTATGTCACCAATCCATATTGATAGCATATTGACGTAGAGAACTCGGTTTGTTCGTTACTCGTATCCAGTGGTTTCTTGGGCAATTCCCTTTCCATCCACTCCAACTCCTCTTGAACGGCTTTGTACTCCTCAGAATTTCTCCAAACATCGTTGTAGTTTCTTTCAGCATGAGTCCCAGGGGCGGCTCCAATAACTTCCAACATCCACTCAGCTGGGTTGGCACCAGGAGGGCAAGGATGCGCACCATGGCTTTCAAAATAATCAATCATAGTTTGACAACCATCACCCAAACCCCCGAAATAAACGGTTTTGCCTCCACGTTGCAAGAATAGGAGTCTATCAAATTCCTGCATAAGTAGAGCCGATGGTTGATGGATGGTGCACAGGATAGCTTGTCCGTGGTTAGCCAACTTTCTCATCAACTGGCAAATAGACCAGGCTGTTTGAGAGTCTAACCCAGAGGTAGGTTCATCTAAAAATAATAACAATTTGGGTTTAGCTGCCATTTCAACACCGATAGTCAACCTCTTACGTTGTTCAACATTGAGACCTTCACCAGCAACACCAACAACAGCATCAGCATATGGTTCCATTTCCAAGATCTTGATAACATCTTCGACGTATTTGTCTTTTTCTGCTTTCGAAACGTTCGAAGGTTGACGTAAATAGGCCGCAAATCTAAGTGATTCTCTAACAGTTGCAGTTTCCAAATGTAGGTCTTGTTGTTGACAATATCCGATGGACCTCGCAAATGAAGCGTCACGCAAAAATCCGTTAATGAACATATCTCCAGTAATTGTACCAGTTGTCACTCTAGAAGCTAAACAGTCCAACAATGTGGTCTTACCGGCACCAGAGGCCCCCATGAGTGCCGTCAAGGTTCCAGGCTTAACCCACCCGTCGACATTGTCCAGAATTCTCCTCGTCTCCTTCTTAATGTTGACATCGAAACAGACGTTTCTCCAGTGGAAAATGGCCTCTGATTTTGAAAGTTTAACGTCACCCACAGAAGAAGTAGAAGCGGCAGAATCAGAACTGTCTTCTAGCATCTTCTTCTCATTCACAGGGGTAACTCCAACACTGTTCTCCATGTCGGCACCGGAATAGCTTGCGCTTGCTTTTAACTTTCTTTGCTTCTTCATTCTTCTCATGATAGCTTGAGGGAAGACCAAAATCTCACCACGCTGCCTAGCACTTTCATTGAATTCAGTGACACCCAAATAAACTGCAAGGAAAAAAATGGCATAGGCCAAACCAATACCTAGCCCACGCCATTTGTGGGAATGGTAGTAACCATAACTCAAGTTGATGTACCTTTCACCACTAACGTAATCGTCACCTGGGATGGCGCCCACAGCAGAACAAACTCTTTCGGTGCCGCTTACGTCACCATAACCAGGCCCTGTTGGTATAAATTGCGAGCAGGAAAAGTTACGACCATGGAATTCATTGACCATTAGGGACTCGAAGACATAAGATAAGGGGTTAATGTACCAGATCCATTTCGACCACCCTAACAGTTTGGTCTTTGGAATGGCAAACCCTGTGTAAATTGCCATAGCTAATAGCAGCAGCGATGCGGGAACCATGGATTCTGCGTAAGTTTTTGTGGAGGCACCTAAACATCTGAAAATGTGAGACATCAAGAAAGTGGCCACCATTGTCATCATAAAATAAAAGAAAAAAGCACCAGCCTCTCTTCTAAAATTGCAGAGGAAGTACAGCGCCAAGTTGAACGCAATAGAAGTAACAACCTTTGTAGGAATTTCGGAAATAATAGAGGCCAGCGCATCAGCAGATGGATGGTAGAGAGAATAACGTTTGTGCTTTTCAGAGACAGGTCTGGCTTCATATAAAGCGATAATCTCAAGCATACAGGAGAAAGCATTGAAAAGAACCGCGAAAAACAAAGCACCTGCTCTCGAATAGAAACCACCAGTTGTATCATGTTTTAAAATCTTATAAAACATCGAGCCCAAAATGAAAGCCATACTACCGTTACCAATAACTTGGAAAGCGGTGATCCCAACATTACTTCTGATCCTTTGAATATTTCTGATGAGCAAGTACTTAACTTGCAAGCCGTAACTGACGGTGTACGGGGATTTGGCTCTGGCATGTTTCGATTGTTTAGCAACGTGGCTATCCTTTAGGCGTTGTTTGTTTTCAGCTTGTTCGTTAGCCGCGTAGTCGTCTATATTCGTAATCAAACGTTGGTAGTTTTGTGACTCTTTCCAGTGAGCTTCCATTTCAGTTGCTGTGGATGGAATTTTTTTCCCGGCTTTCACCATATCTTCATTGATGATTCTTTCGGCAGGATTTGTAACTGCAGTTAGAAAATCCGCGGTTGTTTGTCTGGGAGGAGAAACATAACCCATCTCCTCGAAGTACTGTTTAGCTTCGCTTGCAGGACCAAAGAAAATTTGGTAGCCCTCGTGTAGAACGGAAACCTTATCGAAAAGATCATAGGCATCTTGGGAACATTGATAGATGGCGATGACAGCAGAACTGGACGTCATTTTGGCGTTAGTACGCAGTGCCTTTATAAATTCAAAAGCCGTGGCGGAATCCAAACCACGAGTGGCATTATCCCAACACTGAAATTTGGAGCCGCAAATAGATACTTCGGCAATGGATACTCTTTTACGTTCACCACCGGAGACACCTCTTACCAGCTCACTACCGACTTTTGTATTTCTGGTGTGAGATAGACCGTAGGTTGCCATTGCGACCTCTGCGATGTGGGTGGAGAAAGTTTCACGGTCAACGCCCTGAATACGATTCGAAGGGCATGAGAGTCTGGCTATGGTTTTCAGCGTCTGAAACACGGTCAAATGTGGGAAATGCACGTCCGATTCAGCGTTGTACACGACTTCTCCTCTATAATGCTTACTGATCTCTTTGGGAGTCATTCCGTCGTAGGAGATCTCGGAGTTCCGATCGACGTGGAAACCGTGGGTATTGGAAGAAATGGTTTTGAGCAGAGTAGAACAGCCGGAGCCGGGTCTGCCCAGTACAACGAGCAGTTCGCCTGGCTTGACAAAGCCGTCCATAGACTTCAAGATGTCGAAGGTATCCTCGGGACGGGCTTTGCGGGCCAAACGAATGACAGATTCAACCAGCTGCAAGGGCAAATTGGCAAAAGTGGACTGGTAAGCGACATCGGTGGCATTCCCGTAGGAGCGAAGATTTCTCCACGTGCAGCCTAGCGAATAAGGTTTGTAGTGGTCTGGGTCGTCGGAAACCAGCTTGCTAAGATTCTGAACCCAGGCTGCGGACGAAAAGGCTTCAGAGTTGGGGTCAAGTTTTGGGTTGTACTGTGGCGACCCAGGATTGGTAAAAACGGGGTTTATCGCAGGTAGTTGGTTACCAGATGAAGTAGAAACTGCTCTGTTATCTCCAAACGAGTTTACCGTGTTATTGGTGAGCGACCTGGCCAAATCGCGAACGGATTCCTTGGCATTGGACTCGAACCCCTGGTATTCCGCATGCAGGGATTTAGCGTCTTCCGAGTCATGGCTACTCTCGGCTTGATTTAACTCAGTAGACGTATCTAATGACATTTTGGATTGGGGGAGGGCTGGAGGAGAATGAGTATTACTCGAGCGAATCCTGATGAAAAATTTGGCCTAATTCAGCAGTATATGGATGTGTCTCCTCTGTTGTTTCCCAAATCTCACTTAACCCGTTGGCTTCGTATTTCTTTCCTATAGAAGAAAGCGATGCTTATTGCGCTGAGAACGGGACCCTGGTAATCAATCTAGTCTATTGGAAGAGTAACAATGAAACGTAGTGATAGTAGCTGGTAGTTCGCCACCTGGGTCTCTACTTATATAGGATTTGTTGTTATTTTACGGTGCTGCCTAGTTTTATCTTAATTATGGATATCTGTTTAGGCATTAAGTCATTCCGAAGGAGGCTTCGGAAGTTCCTATTCCGCGGAACACAGTAGTAAAAAAAACGGAGATTTCATCTCCGCGGAATGAAAAAAAATTCAATATATTCGAGTTAGATGCTTTCAGCGTGAATCTGGTTTTTGATACTATAGTTAGTCATCGAGAAATTTCTACTATACGGACAATCGTTGACGCTAGAGATCTCCATTATTGAGCCTTTAAATCAAGCTTTGCCGCTTTCCTTTTAAGGAGGTTGAAGTGGTATTTGTTTATGTCAAGAGATGAAAATATAGATGGTAGAAAATCTTGAGGTGAGAATTTTCTAATGGCAGTTGTTTGGCTCCAGTATTAAGGCCAATTGTGGCTCATGCTACGTTAGACTAATAGAAGCGCGGAAGGATGGCCATAGATCCCGGACTTAGATTTTCGGAATCACAAAATCCGTACAGGTCAATAGAAATGCCATCCCGCAATGTATAAATATTATCAGTTGTGGTGAGCAACGATTCTTGTGGTCGCAGATCCTCCAGTGTCGTACATCGCACAGTCGTTGCGATGAACTTAGCCACCGTCGTAGTAGGACCCAATGCTGATTATCGACTTTAACCATTCTCTCGCTTCATGTGATTCACCCTATCATTGGCCTTCCACTGGGACCTCATGTTTCTTATCTCTGCTCCGTAACCCGACGCTCACCGGATTACTATCATTGTATACTATTCTGTCATCAAACGGGAATTCCAGCGCCATCTAAGTACAAAGTGATCTCAAAACTCGCTATTCTGGGCATCTGACACCTTGGCACAAAATGCATCATTCTCAACCACCAAATTTTCTTGATAACGGTCCACATCGCCTCGACCAAAGTCATCTTGCGAAAATGCTGGAATCTCCTGTGTTGGTTCCGTTACAGTCTACTGAGCATGAATCTCAAAGCTCAAACATGGCTAGTCCAGTGCAATTTATCAAAGAGTACATCGAAAAGACGCTTAGAACACCACCAGGATTCCCTATCAGTGTAGCTGCCGAGCATTACAAGCGACAGCGTTTGATCGAGGAAATCATAGAATCGGAAATTGAATATGTGCAAATGCTTAAGATTCTACAGAATTGTTATTTAGATGTTTTAACGATAAATGACTACATTCCGATGGAAGCGCTCAACAAAGTCGTCATACATGTTTTGCCGCTGCACGAAGCCCTGTGCACTAAGCTTCAGGAGCACGTTGATGGAAGCATGAAATGCTTCGATGAATCCACAGAACCAAATTGGTCTGATTTGTCGCTGGCGTCTTGGGATCACTTGGAACTATGCGAAAACGTTGCCCGGTTACTGGCAACCGAGGCAATACAAGTGGAACAGTACTGCAATTATGTTCAGTACTATAACCAGGTGAGCCATTTGTTGACGCGAATGGGTCAAGAAAGTCAAGACCGGCTTTTATTTGCAATTTTATTTCGCATCGAATTATGTTTACCGAAATATTACTCTCGAACGTCAAAACAAGGTTACAAGCGAGACTTTTCATTCCGGGCCATGATCCAAATGCCAATAAATCGGATTTCCAAATATCGACTATTTCTTGAATCCCTAGTGTACTTGACAGAGCGGCCAACCGTCACCGACGTGAAGCGTCTCGATGACACACAATGTGAAAAATTGGCTGAAAACATCAAAGGGTACCTAGTAAAGGTTTACTCCAGTATGAAGCAAATCAATGAGCCAAATGTGGAAACCTCGAAAGATTTGGCCCTTATACTAATACAAAATCGATTGGCATTTGACTTGCCAGAGGAGAGACTCCCCATCGAAGCCATGGGGCCATGCTACACTAGAGGAAGCTTTGCAGTAGCGTGGCCTTCTATTGACGAGACATCTTCCACAGCTGGGTCATATAGAAGTCGTTATTTCAACACCTTCCATAAAACCAAAAGGTCTTTGAAAATAGAGAGTGACCAACTAGGGGTGTTCCTCTTCAAATCCTACTTGGTCCTTGCTGAAGTTCCTAGCTTGCAGAGAACGCCCATCTATGAATGGCCTATCAAGTTTGCTTTGAGACTGTCCAATTGCCGGTTGGTAGACGTAGAGGACCAGGTGGGTTCAAAAACGGATGACGTGGGGATGTTTTCAAATTATGAAAGTACGATAAAGATCCAGTTCGACTACGATTTCAAACTTTGGGAGATTCTCGTCTTCTGTAGAGACGAGAGTGAATTCAGCAATTGGAAGAAAGAACTGGACTTGTTTATCAACGACGTGAATGCAATGGGGGATGGATTGAAGCAAGCATCGAGACAGGAAAGTGTATCGCAGTCTACTTTGGAGAGTACTTTGCATTTCAGCGATTCTACCACTTTTCCGGAGCAAATGGTACCATTTATCAGCTACAATGAGCGTTTGTCGGGTCGTTTCGACCGCGCAAGATCATTCAAAAGGCGAGTCAATAACTGGGCGGGGTATTGTTATAGCGGGGAAGTCACCAAGGTCGAAGTTGAGTTCCAGGACTCACTGATGGAAATCTCGCCTGCGTCTACATGGTTCATGAGAGGCTCTTCGAGTCGTGTTGATCTGAGGCCAGACAGTAGCAGAAGTGCGTTTACCACGGGAGCAATGGGTTCAGTGGGGAGAATTGAGGAAAGTGGTGGACTTATTTGCTCCGACCCATGGTCATTCAATGTAGTCTTCACCAAGTGGAAACGTATACAGGTGGAAAAGGGCATGTGGGAAGTATGGAGTTCACACCTGGAGAAAGTGGGCCGTGAGGTCATTGACGAAACGGACTCAGACCGAGAGAAGAACACCGATACGGCCGCATCGACGGTATCTCCGCACACAGATGCACTAATCAGAGCAGCTTCGGACAATTTGATCACCACCCAGAAGAAACACGCGCCTGTAAGAGCGTCAACGCTACGGCCGACCCGCTGGTCAATAAAGAGGGTGTTTTCCCGACGTAGGGGGAAAAAGTGTAGCTAGGCTAGGCGAATCGTAATTTTAATCATGCAAATATACGTTAACGTTAAAAAATGCTAAACTATTAATGTGCACAGGCGGTAACCGTGCTTGGCCACTTTTTTGTGCGTTTACTGCTCATCTCTGGCCTTGATGGCGCCCTTGGAGTTAGGAGAGCCCTCTTTCAAGATCTTGGCAATGGCCTCTTCGATCTTGATTTTCTTGCCAAATTCGTTTTCGACCTGTGCCTTGGATGCTTCGCCCAATTCACCTTCAGCACCTTCGCCCTGAGGGTTGGTGAAGATCTTGAAAACACCAACAGCTTCGGTCAGCTTGCCGACTGTAGGGTCTTGGAGATATTGGTCGGCCAATTCCTGCGATTCCACGAAGACCACGAGATCGGTTTGTTCACCTTTGTAGAAGTACTTAACTGGAGCCATATTATATTGTATGTTTGTGTGATAATAATTTTTCAGGTGTATAACAAATGTTGTAGTGCAAACTAATCAATAACAATGATGTTGTCGTTTGATGTTGTAGCTGGACTCTTAAGAAGGGATACTTACAATTACAATTCTTGTTTAAACTCCCAATATGTCTCGCTTATATACTTTTCGGCGCACCGCTGGTGTTTTTTTACTTGATAGAACCTTTGCGAACTCGTGAGAACAAGAGCAAACAAGTAAATGTGCTATAAGCGAGCAGGTGAGCTGATGAGTACTCTGTTAACAAGTACAAAGAAAAATACTAAGAATACTGCGGCTACTGTAAGAGGAAATTGTATATGGAATAAGTATGCTGAGCGCTCGTTGCCCTAAGCTATTACATGTCTCCATATCTGTGGTAGTAGACTTTCTAGCAGTGTTAGTTTCAACGGCTACTAAACACTGATGTATATGTGCCTTAGTTTCTCATATGATGAAATGTTGCTTAAGAGAATGAGACAGATAGACCCACAACTTAGAGCAAATACGTAAAGGAAAAAAAAAAGGACAAAAAAAAGGGGACCACACGCACGAGACTCGAGAATGGTCGTTTCGCACGTCAAGTGCGAAATGATTGTATGTAGTGTCACGTGATCAGTATTATGTTGATTGACTCATCTGATTTATATTCCATGACTCCATGACGATTTTGATCGATATCTGGTCTTAACAGCTAGGTCGCTTCTAAGTGGCCTTAGGTTCCTTTTCAATAGTAGATCTCATTAATATTATCTTGTAGGCGTATGACATCGGGTCATGTGATCATAGTGACGACCGGCAATTCTCAGTAGTATGCCTTCTGTTCTTCGAGCACACCATTGGGCCCATGAACTTGGTCCTTTCAATCGAAGAAAATACGCTGCGCGGTTTATCTCCACAAAGCGCAACCTACATCCCCAACAACCTGTTTATGCAACAACTTTGTCATTATAACTCGTGTATACCTATAAACATGTGTTACAGAATCTCTTATTCTGCTGGAACTACTCTTTTACTTTTTTCTCAGGATGTTCTTTCCTCAGTCGTAGTAGCAACCATTCGCTATGAACCTAATCATATATTCCTCAATATGGTTGGTACCCTCGTACTCATCTTCCCAATTGGCACCATCGCCGGTCTCCTCCGCATGGTGATTTGTTTCCTGGAAATCATCATTATCCATTTCAACTTCCTTTAGAGCCGAATTGGCCGCTCTCACGTCATCTGCATCTTCTGCTTGTGCTAAAAGTTTCTCTAATCTACGAGGATCTTTTGTCACAGCGTCTTCGTTCATCAGCAATGGCTTATCACTAACTGGAATTTCGTTTATTTCTGAACCCACTAGGTCTTTTACAGATAACTTCGTAAAATAATCTGTCGTAAAATCACCACGCTGAATCACAACATTGTCTAAATGTCTTTTTTGGTTTGCCTTTTTCAAAATATTGCTTTCAATAGTATGGTCGCTAACAAAGCGGTAAATGTGAACGTCTCGCGTTTGGCCGATTCTGTGACACCTATCTTGGCACTGTTTGTCCATCGCAGGATTCCAGTCTGAATCATAAAAGATTACGGTGTCCGCACCAGTCAAATTGATACCCAAACCACCAGATCTGCTCGACAAAATAAATGCTGTGATCCTGTTGTCGCTATTAAAACGTTCAGTCAAAAGCTGCCTGTCTTCGATCTTCGTGGCACCATCCAGTCTCATGTACAGATAGCCGTGGTAGTTCAAAAACTGTTCTAGGATATCCAAAACTTTCGTCATTTGGGTGAAAATTAATGCTCGGTGTCCCCCATCTTTCAAGTCTCGTAGCAAGGTGGCCAATTTTTGTAGTTTGCCGCAGTCGTACTGCAACAAAGACTTATCAGGAAAGGCGATCGCCAATTTCGTTTGCAAATGGTGCAATGGATTCTTTGTATATCTGAGAATCTGCTGCATACTTTGTTTCCTGCTTTCATGGAGCAGACTTTCTTGATTTAGTCCCAATGTCAGGTTTCGGGTATCTAAAGTTACCACGTTTGGTGTTATGACGGCGAATTTCTCTATTATAGCATTGTTTTGAAAAATCTTTGTCTGCAAGGGCTCAAATAACTCCTCCGTAGACTCTTCGTGGTGGCATCCCGTTATAGTCAATAACTTGATCAAGTTACTGCCATAAACTGGTCGTTTGGTGCATCTTAGGCCGTTAATATACCGCAGGTATTGCAACGTACTAACCATGTCATCGTTTTTCTTGGAAGCAAAGCTTTGATAAAACTGAGTCATATCCTGAAAATTGAAAAGTGATTCTTTCTCATCGCGCCTTGAACAATCCTCCGATCGTTTTCTTAACTTGGTCACCTCCTCCGTAAACTGTTGAATACATTGACTTTCGTGGATACTCTTCGCGTGGTATGAAGATAGAATCGAGTCATCAGAGGAAAAATTCAAGTTCAGTGTGCCGTAATCTATTAATTCGGTGTCGTTCTTTTGCAATTTTTTAGAGATAAAGTTGCTCAAAGTGACATAGTCATGAACAACACTTTTTTCCAAGCAAAAAGAGGTCAATATTGGCCGTACCTCAAACAAATCTGGGTGATTGCAAACCTTTCTTAATTGCATCAAACAGTTTATGATGGACATGAAGTTACCGCTTGATAGTGTCTCCTTCGTTTTGGCCCTTGACATGAAATCGTCATACAAAAATCTTTGTCTCTTTGATAAGCGACAGTAGACCACATGCTCATACTTGGCAGGCATTTGCTTTTCGACGTCAGCCTTCAATCTTCTTAGCAGATAGGGACGCAATACCTGATGCAACTTGTCGACAGTCTTTCTTGTTTCAGAATCTTGTTGGTAACCTTCACCTGTTTGTATAATTTTGTCTACAGGTCTCCCGAACCATTGCTGGAATGCATCCAAATCGGCAAACCCTTGGATGCCACCCTTGTTCCCTACCGCTGTTTGGGGCATCAGGAAATACAATAAGGACCATAATTCAGCCAGATTGTTTTGCAGGGGAGTACCTGTTATTAGTAGCCGTCTTTCGCTATTGAAGTTGAGAAGGGCTTGCCAGCGCGTTGACCTGAAGTTTTTGATGTTATGAGCTTCATCCAAAATCATGTATTGCCACTTCTTTCTTTTGAATGAATGCTGATCGTGAACCACAAGCTGATATGAGGTTATGCAGATATGAAATGCATCGGGTCTATTCCACCCCTTCCTCTTTTCTTTACGCTGCTGTGGAGAACCATAATAAGTCAACACTTTGAAGCCTGGTGCAAACCTTTTTAACTCCATTTCCCAGTTAAGTAGAACTGATGTTGGAACCACGATCAAATGGGGACCCCAGTTCTCTTTTTCGCATGCTAAATAGGCAAGTAACGATATCGTCTGGATGGTTTTTCCCAGACCCATCTCGTCTGCAAGTATGCCATTCGTGTTGTTGTTGTAGAGAGAAGCCAACCAGTTTAGCCCTTGCTTTTGATAAATCCTCAAATTACCCCGCAAAAGCGATGGAATCGGCACATCGACAACAGCCAAGGGATCTTCTTCAACCTTTTGTGCCGCGTCTGTCTGCTTTTCGTCATTTGCGACGTCCACGGATTTGAGATCGGCATTGTCGCTTAACACGGTATCAACTTCCTGATCGTCATCCGACAACTCGCTTCCTATCGTTGAAGAGTAATCTGATTCGTCCTCCGATTCGCCCTCTTTAATCTCTTCAAATAAGGTTCCAAGTCCATCTGGCCCATCCTTCGCTTCTCCGTCCATGCCACTTGCCTCATTACCCTCACCGGAGCTGGCTAAGGAAGATTGCTCAGAGTCAGACCCAGATGCCTCGGAAGTGTCTTCATCAAGTACTTGAAGATTTTGGTCGTTTTCGCTTTCCTTTAATTTGAGCTTTTCCTCCTCCGTTAGCTTTAAAACATCAGAGAAGGACGTCTTATGACTGCCATTCAATTGCTCCACGCTGGAGCCATGGTGCTCATCGCGATCTTCTTGTGCGACCTCCAAACCGGCGTACTTAACCTGAAGCTGTCCAACTGAGAGCCCAGCATCATCCTCGCTGTCAGCTGAGGAGTTTTCTTCATCAGATGAAGTAAACGAATCATTATCATGTTCATTATTACTATTCTCCATGTCACTATGGCTCGCTGAAGTATTGAGTTCCTTCTCATTTTCGTCCTGGGTGAAGCGTTTCAATTGAGCACCTAAGAGTTGTGTGCTCTGTTCGAGCATCTTACTCAGGTGTTCTTTACCTTGGACCTTTCTCAATTGATCTTCCTCGTCCTTCTTCAGCACTTTATAAGCTTTTTCGGCAACCAGCCACCTTCTTTTAACGGCCTGAATCGCCGTCCGGGCTAGCGTTTTTAACCGTTTTTCTTCTTCCTTTTGTCGGCGTTCTTCGGCACCCGATATGTGTCTAAAATGCTGCTCTACCATTAATGTAATCTTCCGAACATTTGCAGCTCGTGCTTTTTTGATTTCTTGGAATCGCCTACCCATAAAAATTCCGTGGTTGATCAAATGGTCTTGGAACGTGTAGTGTTGTTGCTCTTTGTAAAGGTAGGTAATGGCTTCTGGCTTATGCAATTGTATGCCCGTTGTATCCTTCAGCGTAATCGCCTGGATGGAGTCCGTCTCATGATCATAATAAAGTACGCCACTTTCCAAACCTCTGCGAATTTTCGAAAACAAGGATTTTTGATCTTTGACGTACTTCTCATATTCTGTCACCGACATATCCTCCTCAAGAGCTCTGTAAGATTGTAGAAATTCATTCAAGGATGGAAAATCAGGCTTTAAAACGTGCAATGGGTTTGTCACAGTTTGCTTAGGTGGGTGTACGGTGATATTAACGCGTGGACGGTTTTTCAGCCTTCTTTTTGTATTTCGCTCCTCCTCCGATGAAGAACTTGTATAAAATGAGCTGTCACATGCGGGGTCATTGATTCCATTGACTGTAGGCACTCTACGGGACAATTTCGGCTGATCAGATACAAGCGCGCTCTCGTTCTGCTTCGTGAGGGCTTTGTCAGATGATTCCGCTTTTACTTCCAGTTTCTGTCTCTTGGTAGCCGAAACCACTTCTTTCTTCATTAGTTTTTGGCGCTTATAAGGTCTGTTTTCCATTCGGCATTCCAGCTCTTTGAACCTCTCTGCGACCAGAAAGTCCACGTCCGGTCCCAAAAAGTTATCCGTGGATACCGATGGCTCACTTCTAGTTTGTCGTCTTCGTACTCTACGTGTATCATTCGATTCTTCTGATACGCCATCAATGTCGGGTCTGGGAAAGGCCAAATTGCCGGATTTAACAAAATGCTCAAAGCTCTCGGATGAATTTCTGAAGCAGGGATCATACTCAACCAGTGAGGTATATTCCTTCAAATGGTAAAGCTCGTTGATAAGGAGGTCATACTTGAACTTCAAGTTGGCGAGTGCTTCCTCGTTACCTTCAATTGCCGACATCGTTTAAATATTGTATGTTCATAAATTTCGACCAAAACAAAAAAAATGGCGATTTTAAGGCATTTAGAAGCGCACTGGTACGATGATAGTTACACCAGAGAGAACCTTGAAGTGCTTATAGTTAGATTTTGAAGTTTTCACGTCGCTATCAGTAGTTTCAATGCCACTTTTGTCTCAATTTTATTGTTCACCTTTGCAATGGGGAGAGATAAATTTAAAGGTGGCGATGGAAACCTGTTATTCCCAAAAATTTTTAACAATGAGAATACCTTACTCGTGGATAATGATGATATATCATGGTGTTGTACTAGTTCCAATATCCAAAGGACAGATGCTGTCTCTGCCTTTCCTGAGTTGGTGTGACGCTAACATCAACTGGCGTATCTGCTTCCCACAGTTTTGGGCTTTATCTCTTTCGTGGTAGTTTACACTTTTTTGGTGGTCAAAAGTGATCAGTTTGGCTCACTTGATTGACCCTTCAAACCTATTTAGTTCCCCTACTATAAAAAAAGTTGAGGCAGGTGTCCGAGCACTGCCACCAAAAATCATGTGACTCGTAGTAGAACGTCGGTTCTTGTACCGATAGCACATATGTTGAGCAACTTCGTAAGATAATTCACCGCTCCAGTTGAGAATTTGGGATTCTTCTTCTGTAACGGATTTCTAGGCCCTTCGCTGTGGTTGCAATCACTTTTGCTGCTCCTTGCGAGTGCCAAATATTTTTACCATCAGCATTCTTGAGCATCACAGATCTCTTAAAAGCGAGTTTCCCAATAACCTCTTTCGTTTCTCAGGTCTTGCAATCACCTAAGGGCATGTTTACTAATTTTTAAGGGATTGTTTGCAGGGGCTGTACCTGGTAAGAAAATGTCAGAACTAGCGAGTTACTGCTGGATAGTGCCAATTGCATTATACAACGAGTGAGCACATACTGGAGAACCGCGACATCATGGTACAAAGTGATGTCAGTAAAACATGGACGGTCGATGAAAGATTCTACGTGAAGCCCTAAAAGAGCTCACGAAGAATCGGACGATACGACAAAACGGTGTGATACCTCAGATGATGACCATCTGAGATCACCCGATTTATCATAAGATCGTTCCTGAGTATTGAGTGAAAAGTTTTACGCTGAATCCAAAATTTGTATAAATACCGACAAACTGTTTAGATATATGGACCACCTATATAGCTGAAATAATCACGGAGAGATATTTATAACCTTCATCTACGAACAACTTCAATCAACCTAATTATGGAAGAATTAAACAAGAACATCAGCAAGCTTTCCATTGCTGATTCAGACTCGCCTCAATAGAAAAGCACGCAAACGTGAATCACAGAATATAAACACATCGCATTGTTGGGCGCCACGATAGGCAGGAAATCTCCTTTTCGAGAATATTAACCGCCAAGCCAACTTCAAGTGATTTCAAAGGAAAGTACTCAAAAACCTTTGTGATCTCATACATAACTTGGAGTTTTTGATAGCCAGATCAGGCTGCAAGTACTATTGTGGGTCTAATCTTGGCGAGTCTTAGTTATCAGTAATTAGTAGGAGGCGACTCTCCTTGAGTGACGGGGGTGGAGAAAAGGCAACACAAAGCGATGAATTTGACATTCTGAGCTTAGTTGCCCACAATACCATAGGTTGATCTAAACAGGTCATGTATAATTTGAATCCTAGGAAGGGTTATATGGGACTAAAAAATTGTAACAGTGCTAGTTGGCTTACTACAAGCACGTAAGAGTTTAAAGAGAGTGTTACATTGCGAAATAAAAAATATTACTTAGGTACCTGTCAATGGTTTAAAGTCAAACTCAAAAGAAAAGCGATTCGTATTGAGTTGAGTATTAATTTCGTTGAGTCTAGTAGAAATAACATTTAGAACGACGAGACAGGTTGGATATGGAGTATGGGAAAATGATAGCATAACCCATCAAGGGCCATCAGAGACGAGGAGACAAATCATGATCTTCAAGCAAAAATAAAACCACTGCTTCCTTTTTCTAACCTATCAATCGTTTCAGATTTGCCTTTGACATACGCGTCATTGCTTTGTACCAAGAACTGTGGCCGGGAAGGAATCACAAATGGTGAAGGATTGGAAGATTGATAAGGTGTCCGGGAATCGGCTAAAATATCAGCCTCAGGATTGGAGGGCGTGGGGGAGTAATTGAATGGGCTACCAAACGAACTTGGTTCGGTTTGTGCCCCAATATACTCCAAATTACTCAGACCAGGAAGCAGCGAGCTCGAAGAACTAACTCCCGTATCATTTGCCGAGTTCATAGAAAACGTCTGTGAGAAGGGTGTATAGCCGCCGTTCAGGGAATCCCACGTACCCGAATAACCAAAAGCAGTAGGCATTGCAGGCTGACGTTCATAGGGAAAATTTGACGGCGTCAGCTGTGCTTGCTGTGACTGCTGTTGATTGTATTGATTAGAGTGTTTTCCTACTGATGACGAAGCTTGTTGCATTACCATCGCTTGTTTGGCACTTCTACCCCAAGACAATCTTATTCTTGAGTTACCAATAGGAAACCCTTGCATTTTTGAAATAGCTGTCTCGGCAGAAAGTCTATCCACGTACTGCACAAAACCGCATCCTTTCCCGATTGGAATCTTGACATAGACAATCGAGCCGAAAGACTGAAAATAAGCGCGTAATTGATCTTCTGTCACTAACGCTGATAGCCCCCCAATAAAAACGGTTGTATTATTGGGGTCGGTATACTGCGTGAGCGTTGGCTGTTGTTGAATAGGGTAGATGAATAGTGATTGTACCTGAGCATTTGTGACTTGTGGCAACTGAATCTGTTGAGAATTACTCTGCTGTTGCTGTGGCTGTTGCTGTTGAGATGAAAATTTGGCCCTATTCTTAGACGTTGTACTGACACGAATGGCTCTTCCATTCAAAAAAATGCCTTGCATTTCCAGAAGAGCCCGTTGTTGTTCCGACTCTTGACCAAATTTGACAAAACCATAGCCCTTAGAAACTCCAGTCATTTGATCAAAAACAATTTTTGCATTCAAAGTTGATGCATACCTTGAAATAAACAGTTCGAAAAGTTGGGCTTCGCTAACATTGGGAGCTAAATCTCCAACAAATATCGAATGCTCATTACCGGGAGTGGTCGCAAATGTCGCCCAGTTCAATTTCAAGACTTTGTTTGATGTGTTAGGGATTAGAAGCCCATCCTTCAACAACGCATTCGAAGCATTTTGTTGGGAAGAAAACTCCACGAAACAGTAACCGGAGTTACCTCCGAAAGATCCAGCATTGCGAATCAATTTTATTTGGACATTGGGCTCTCCTAGCGCAGCCCATATTCCACGAATCGCGTTTTCATCCCAGCCAGGATCCAAGTCACCCATGTAAAGAGCATTCGATCTTGCAGCCGCTTGCTCTGTTGAATGTTGCATTTGTTTCAGAGGGTTTTGAGGAAAGTTATCTCTCGTTAAACTGTTGTTATAGCCCAACGAACTCGAGGAAGGACTGTAGGACATTTGAACCAGCAAATGCTAAATTGAGAAGGGTCAAAAAGTGCGGAAATAAAATGAAAACACGGCCAAAGGAAGTACTGAAAAATTAGGAATCACAACGAAGAGAAACTAATAACCTAAGTAGAACAAAAGACCAGAAAACTAAAGGTGCTGGAAAGCGAGAACTCGAGAAAATGCCCCAAAATAAAAAAATTCAAAAGATCAAACCCAATTAAGGAAAGAACAAATCGCGCCAACCCTGTAGTTTCAAGCTTATCAATTCAACACAGAAAGAAAGGAATCTATTATAGAATGAGCAGAAAATATATTACTCGAGCTCTTATGCTAATAGAAACCGCCCTTTCCTAAAACTGTAATAACTGCGCGCGAGTCCACTTCGGTCTTTGATAACTTCCCGCTTCGCACAGGATGTACCTTGGCTTGATCGTAACGATACACCTTCGGCAATTCCAAATTAGCTATCTAAACCAATGCTCTGAAAGCCTTTAAAGTCTCAAGTTTTATTCACTGAGAATAGAATAGGAAAGTTGTGTATATATTTGTTTACTCAGGGGTAGTAGTAATATAATAATATACGGCATCTATGCGACAACTATTTCGATAGAGCGGATAGTCGAATATGTCTGGATGCATTAGCGATTAGAACGAAACTGATGGTAAGTTTCGGCTTTTGTCAGACCTCCGGTTGATATCTGATATCGTCAATCTGTATAATGCCAGAATATCGAAAACTATGGCACAGAAGTTAATCGAAGACCCGGTGTCATCTGTAGCTAAGGATACATTATCGACGGTAGTATTTTAGATGCGGTTCGATAGGGTGTTAATCTTTTATCAATCTAATCTGCTGTTCTGGCGATAAAGGGTTGTTCAGGAATTGCATGGATGCCCGTGATCGTTCCAGGCAGTATGAACCTAACATTCAAATTTAGAGCATTAAGAGATAATGACAGACCTTTATTCAAGAAACTCTCAATGTGAAGTCGGATATGATCGATCTAAGTAAACAATTTAGTTATTTAAATACCGCCGACGCAGATACGTCTCAACAGCAGTGTGCTAATTTGAAGACTAAATTAACCACAACGCGCAAATACTGCAAGGTTCGAGATGCATTCTGACCCGCTACAAATGTGAGCTTATACTTGACCTAAACCTGCTTGCATACCATGTAGGGCTACATGCAACGGACGCCATAGGCGAAGTGAAACGTCTAATGTGCTTGAATGAAATTTCAGAGAAGTGAAGTAAAAGCAGTTTTTTATGAATTTAGCCTCGATATCTTTGAATCTGGCGATAGCCGGTCGTGAAGTTTGTGGGATGATTTTGGCTATGTTTACGCAACATAATTCCGAACTTCTTAAAAGCTCATGCAAAAAAAACTTGAAACCATTTTGAGATTGTTACTATCTTCCCTGGCAAAAGTGAACCTCTAGTGGTCCCAAATTAATTTTCGGTAACGACCGATTATTGTAATAATCTTCATTTAGATTGACGGTTCTGCCTCATTACTCGAAGATAGAATTTTTTCGGAATTTCTAAGCGCTTGCCAGATTGGAAAGATCCTACTCCACATATTGGCAATACAATCACTTAAACATTTTGAATAGATCTTATCGTCTCCAGAGTGTCCTTTAGAGAGCTGGCGGTCTTTCCACATTCACCGCCATCGGCAATTAAATTAAATACGTTTTGTAGGATCGGGTCGTAAAAATGCTCTAGCAGTACTTCCCGTCTCGCCGAGCAATCTTGAAGGCTAACCTTTGCAAGTTCCTCAAGTTTAGTACCGTCTGTCATCTGGTCATTTTTTAGTTCTTTGACAAAGAGCTTTAGGTGCTGGAATGGTTGTGGAACAGCCGGAATAAGGTATTTACCATATACTGACAGGCTGTGCTGTGCCTGCTGATCTGAGTCGGGTGTGGGTTCTATGCATCCACATTTGATGAAACTCAAAAGCGTTTCGACATTGGCTCGTTGCGCTTTCTTAGCTTTGGAAGTGTTCATGCTGACAACACTGGCACTTTTAACACCCATACTCACGCTATTGGAGGTTCTAGAGGATTCAATCGACCATCCCAGTACTCCAAACAAACCTTTTAGCATTTTCACCCACGAATTGCGAACCAGTTCATCCCCACAGTAGCGAACGGCGCATTTCAGGAATTTACCCGAATCTCGCTGGATTGCTGGAACTATATGCGTCATGCTGCTATTGATGAAGAGTACTAGAGCTCTGCTATGCAAGCGGAATACATTATGATCATGTTGTCCAATTTCGTCGAAAAGTTCCAATAGAGCAGACCTGACCTGTGAGTCCTCATCGCAGATCAGCGGCAGACAGCTGTTCAGCATAGGTGTGATACATTTAGTATTGATAATTTTCGCTATCATTTGCTTGAAGTGCAGCAATGTTTCTTTCCTTGTTACAGCGCTGTGATGCTTGCAAAGGGACAATCGCTTGAGTACATCCTGCTCCAACTTTTGGAGACTACCGGAACCATCATTATTATTTCCAGCAGATCTGATTTTTGCCTGGTTTGGTAGGGAGATCATCCGCGCCGTAAATGAAGTATCTGTGACATTACTAGCAGGCTGTTTAGGCTTACCAACCTTGAGCTTTTTTTTTTGGAAATCTTGTTGTTTGAGTGTCTTCTTCTTCGCCATGTTCAGCTAAAAGTACAGGCTTTAAAATGACGGGAACTAACGGTTTTTTTTAATATAGTCGAAACCTCAAACTCTTTCAATCTATTGATAGCAACTTGCAAATGGAGTGCTTGGTGGCTCTGCTACTCATCCAGTTGATTCATTTTCATTCTAACAGGTTCATCAATGCGATGGCCTGAAATTTTTCGTTAGCAATATAATTTAAGAACAGGTTTTAGAATATTTTAGTCGAGAGATCTTTCGGAACATTGTAACGCCATTACAGATATCTCAGTTGTTCCATATGAGTTCAAGAGCGCTGAGAAGACTTCAGAAAAATAGTTTAGAGCAGACTTTAGCTAACTTAGGGCCGAAATCGGCGGAAAGTGGGCCCAATGATGGCCACAAAGACGATAATGCTAAACAGGTGAATATGTTCGCCCTGATGGCAAATGGGGACCAGTCAGAAAGCGAATCTGATGTTGGTGGTAAGAATATTGAAGGCGAAGAATCTGGGGCTATTTCAGAAGGAGCAAGGCCAGTTCAAGTTGCCACTAAAGCTCAGAGGAAGAAAACGCGGAAACAGAAGAAACACATAAAAAAGGCCAATAAGTCTGATAAGAAGCCTCAAAGACAGATGGAGGAAACAGTTGACCGGAGCGACGAAGAGCTGGACCGTATTATAAAACACTTCCAAAAACGGGACTTAGAACATACGAAAAGCTCTTTGGGACCAAAGCATCAAAATTCCGATGAGTCCGATGACGATTACGATTACGATTATGACACTGCTAATGAAGACCAAGGGGACTCAAGCGGGAGTGGTGATACTCGATCCTCTTTATCAGATCCCGGCTTCACTCACTTCAAATCGTTTTCAGAGTTTGCCCGCATATTTGGTTCCATAGACATGAGAAAATTGAACCCTGACAATGAGTACAAATTACTCTTTGACGACTTATCCCCTGAGTCACTGGCCGATGTTGACTCTGTGACATCCACACATATCTCGCCTCAAGTGATGAAGCAGATCGAGAGGCTCAAACACGTGGTACGCAACTGGGGCGGCAAAGACCGTAAAACCGTTCCTAATGGTTCAACCACTAGACGTCTTGCATTTACTAAGATTAGAGATGATTGGATTCCCACACCTCGTGGAGAACTTGTGATCACGCAAATTTCTCAGAAGGAGCTAAAAGACTGGAACGCCTGGCAAAGACCTCAAGATTGGATCGACGAGATAGAACGTACAATCAGAAAATGGGATAAAGCCGGCATCTGTTTTTACAAATTTGAGCCCTCGAATTCGGAATTAAATCTGAAGGAAATGGCTGAATTTTACATGAGTGTTGTTTTACGTCCCGATCACGAAGCCCTAATAGGACTCATAACCTCCAAATTTCCATATCACGTTCCAGCGTTGCTTCAAGTCGCGCTCATTTTGGTTAGACAAGGTGACAAAGCCAACAGCAACGGATTGGTAGAGAGAGCCCTTTTTGTCTTCGATCGTGCATTGAGGTCTCATATTTCTTTCAATGGTACGTCTTGCCAATTGCCTTACATTTACTTCTTCAACCGACAATTCTACTTTGCCATTTTCCGGTACATCCAAATCCTTTCACAAAGGGGTGCTACATCAACTGCTTGTGAGTGGTGCAAAGTCTTGTGGTCGCTTTCTCCACTAGAAGATCCTCTTGGTTGTAGGTATTTTATCGACCACTACCTGCTAATGAATAAGGAATACGATTTTATGATTCAACTGGTTAATTCGCCCTTGATTAACACATATAAGGATTGGTTCACACTCGGCATGGCACTAGGAGTTGTACTTTCCTATCTCAAGTTAGGTATGGTGGATAGTGCTAGGTCAACCCTAAAGATAGCATTTAAATGTCACCCGTTTGCTCTATCATCCATCTTCGTCGACGGTACATTGGGTGACAGCTCCCTCTTAGAGGGATCACAGGCTTTTGAGAAATTGCCTCACTCGGCAGTCGAGACGAAGGCTTATCTAGTTCGAATGGAAGCGATTTGGAGCGGCGCTGATCTCAAATTTTTGCACGACGAATTGTCAATTGTAATGAGCGAATACAAGTGTGGTAAACTATTCGTGGAGTCGTCGGACTCCTTAAGTGCTGAGAGTCCTTTTATCATAGACGGAATTCCTGTTAATCTACTGCGTTTTGCTGTTTTGTCGCAAGAATCTTCCCTCATGGCATGTATCCCAGAGAACATTTGGTCCGATCGAGATATCTACGAGTTCGACGTCCTACCGCCGCAGCCCCATGGACGTGAAACGGAGGATTTAGTCGAATCTGTTAATAGCTTCGTCGACGAAAATGATCTTACTATGACTCAAATGGAAATTGCACAAGACGAAAACTTGTTAAACCAAATAAGAGAAATGTCGCTCGAACAGTTTTTTCAGGACAATCCAAACGCTGGTATCGAGGAATGAAACGAGAAAAATTTTAATGATACATACGCTAACGAAAAGCAAATTCTTAAATCCCATGCCAATACGGATCATTTTTATCTCCAATGTAGGATGTGTAGCTCATTAAAGCCCGTCATTTATACAGCGGCTTTTCATCCTCTTCCTTGGGGATGTTTCCTTTGTAGTTTCCAACATAATTGTAATGTCTTTGACTGTAACCATTAGCTCGGGCATCGTTGAGCGATGCCAAATTGGATTCGGGAGTGGACGTGGAAAAGCTTGCAGAAACTTGACCCTCTTCATTCTTGTTATTGACACGGCTATTAGCCATTGCAGATCGAGATATTGAAGACGGCTTCTTCGAGCGAGCCCTTTGCTTCGGACCTCTTGAAGGGGGTTTGTGAACTATGCTGGGTTTATTGTAGTATAGTTTGGAGGCAGATTGTGGGTATTGCATTGGGAGAGAAGGTACTTGGGGGGCGGAAGTGGCCTGAATGGACGGAAATCCTCTTAAATAACCATGAGCATTACCCCAGCGCTGAAAGCTAGGTGATGACTGATAATAAGGATTTATTGGGTGACCTTTCGAGGTGCCCAAGGCCAGTTGCTTATTGCCATATTGCGTTGCTCCTAAGAAGGGAGTCGTAGGAGCTACTGGAGTCAACCGGTAGCCCGGGGTATAGGGTTTAGCCGAGGGTGGACAATAATTGCCTCCCGGATACGCATCATATAGTGCAGCATTATCGGAAAGATAATCCTCCATGGCGTAACTTCTGCTCATCAGTGGATCCAACATCCCCTGCTGTTGAAATTCCAAAGAGGGATAGGCGTATCGGTTAGGGTACATTGCACCTTGGTGGTAGCCACTATGGTAATTTCTTCCTTCCTTACCAGACTTGTAATATGATGGATACCGTTTTGAATTTCTATCTGAATCACTGTAAGGACCAACCATTTCTTGCTGTTCTTCCTTATACCTTTCGAGCCCCGGAGAGATCTTATCATTGATCAGCTCTTCTTGGTCCTTAATACATGAGGCATAATACTCACCATTGGTAATAAATTGAGAGCGTGCAGCAGATAGCGGAGGCGGAGGAATTTGGAATGCAAGTCTGGCTGCCGAGCTAATGGGAGGAGGACCAAACGATACCTCTTCTGGAAGGTGCGAGTTTTCATAAAATCCTGCAGAAACTGGTGGGACTGCGGACAATGGAACGTATCCGGCATCAAATTCATTATCATAATACATAGGTCCCATAACAGGCTTGAGTGATTGCTGTTCTGGATATTCGACCTCAACAGGGAAGTAGTCCAATGGAAAGTCGTCTTCTTCTCCGTTATGGTTAACAAATCCACTAGGTTCGGAGATAGGATCCAAATCAAGCTCACATGGTGAATCTTCCACTGCATGCATTATTAGTTCTTGAGTAGCATATTTCGATGATAATTCATCTGTAGCGAGATCTTGTTCCAACCCGACAGTCTCATCCTTGACATGGACGGGACTAATGTCTGTAGTGCCAGTATGTCCTGACCCTACGAAACCATAACTTGCAGTTGGGTGAACTGAGGTAGTTGATTCTACCGTGGATGGATTAGTGCATTTCGTCCGTTGCAGCTCCGTGTGTTGTATCAACTGGTCGTACAAAGACAAGCCTAAACGATCATCGTAGGTGAAAGAAAGTGCTGGTTCACTGATAGCACGAGTGGCTGGTATTTGATTCGCTGTTTGCCTTTTCATATCTCGTTCCAAAGCATCCGCGAAGAGCTTATCATGCGGAACACTGAACCAAAAGAACACTTTTTGCTTTTTCTGGGTCTTGAGACACATGTTTTTGAAGAGAAAGGACAGAAACGCTGATTTGGGGGTCTCTAGAGTGGCATCTACCCCGCACTTGAGATGTCGCAGATCAGAAAAAATACCCTCTTCAAATTTCTTGCGATCTAGTACTTCCCGACCAAACTTCTGCATACGATATACGCAGCATTTGACAATGTCCGTACCCGTGATATAATATAGATTGTTCCAGAAGACGCATGAAACAAAACCTTGGTCGTTGTTCAGATAGTACCGGCGAATAATCTGATTTTCTTGCCAGTTGGCGGGTGCAGTAGCAAGGAAAAACTTCACATCTTCGATAAGCCTGAGCGATTCTTCTAACTCCTCAGAGTCATATACCTGGATTTGGCCATCCCTGGTCGCTGTGATCACTTCTTCGTGTTCGTGCTTCAGGTTTTCTGGCATCCCATCGACGAGAATATATCGAGCTCAAGCTCAGCCACGACGATCTTTGAGAGATGTATTCGACACAGTTTCGCCTAAACAGAGAAGGCTTGGTAGATCGACACCTGTATCAGTTCTCTTTGCCAATGTACTATCACTTCTTGAAATCGATTGAAAGAAAAGAGTTTGGATGTCACGACTAGTTTTGAGACCAGCCAAATGTGTTTGGAATCCTTAAGAACACCTTTTAAACTTGGGTAGTACTTGTAGAATTGATAGTTCCCTATTTCCCAAGTCTCAACGAGAATGTTTTCAACTAGTTTCCGATACTTCCAGACTTTTATAAAACTATCCTGGCTGTTTCAAACACTTGTGAGACTTGCTAGAGTGGATTCAGCCTGAAACAATCTGGCCTTTAGGGCTGTAAATTTGCAGAACCTCTCAATAATTGCATCTGCAAACGGCTTTCAAAGTTTGAGGTTTTGGCAGAGGTCGAATTTCCGATATCCGGGTTCAAGGCATTGTTGACGAAAGGATGTGGCATAAACTTGTTTCAAGCTGGACTACCTATCAAGAATCAAACAGGAAGGAACCCTATTTAGATGTATCTGAGCCTAACCCGATTTTGTCGATTATAATCCCCGATTTGGATCTTTAATAGACTAAGAGCCAATCTGGTTCCCAAAACAGAAAAAATATGTTGGTTTTCAGTTAGTACTGCAGCTTCGGCACAGCCATATATGCTTCCATAGAGTCTTAAACATGCATTCCAGCGACCTATTCATAATGAGCAATCACATTCTGAGCATGCTCCACCAGAATGGGACAGCTTTGGTGCAAAAACTCCACGATGGATGCAGGTTTGGGTAGACTTAACAGGCAGCGGATGTAGCTTGCGAGTTTCAAATCAAGATAGGAAGGTTCTGAGTTTCCTTGGTAGTAAATTGACGATCCCAGAAGATCCTGGAACTGTATGAGCGTTCTAAAGCAGCTTTCCTCGATTTCGCTAAGTAGCAGTTGAAAATCGTCCGTGCGCTTGGCGGGGATTGGGTAGCGATGTTGGGCTACAAGCTCACGGTGGCGCAGTGCGAAATCGTTCCGCTTGATTAAATCGCTGCGCAGACTGTGGCAAACCAGTGGGTCGACCACTGACGACGTTTGATCCCCATAATATTCCAAGAACTGCGCGACAGTCAAGCCATACAAAACCTTGGTCATATAGAAATCGTAGACCACAGAGTCCAGAAGCATCACATACATGCGCTCTTCGGCTGTGGCAAGGCGGGAGTTCATAATTTCGTAGATACTAGCAGTGGAACGCACAAGGCGTCTTGTATACCCTTCTATCAAGATTGGCAGAAAGCGGTCTTTAGACGCTAGCGATGACACCTCAAACACTGAGTGCTTGTGTACTAGTTCGGAATCTTCCTTATTGGCTAATTTACATTTGGTGCTTAGTTTCAGGTTATTCTTCTTGCATAAAGAAAGTTGCGTAAACAAACACCAGGGATCAGAGGCTAGATAACTGCTTGCAGACGAATCTCGCAAAACTCGGTAGACACCCAATTGAAAGGTGTCATTGATAGAAGCCTTAGTGGCGCCATCTCCTTCAAAGTCAAAGGTTCGGCTGTTGTATTCATGTGCTAAAGCATCGTCCCGTTTCTCGACCGGGCCATAAGTTTGAATTGGAAACTTATTGAAGAATGTCTTAACAGGACCTGGCACTTGTAGAACGTTAACCATTGTATGCTACTCACCTACCAATTAAACGAACTAGTCGATTGCGATTGTTTCATGAGGATGTCTTGTTTTTAATTCTATTGATGGGTAAGTTTTTCAGAATGTTCCCTGCCGCCAACAATATTATTTGGCAACTTCGAAGAGCATTCAAAATGTTAACCGTGCGTTGGCCACGTATGCTTCGCCATCGTCATATTTTATATGATATTACTTTACACAAAGCTTTGAGCGGATAAATTGGAGCAAGACTCGTCGCAAATAATAGGCTAGATGCCTCTCCTTTAGTAATGTTTTTCAAATACTTATCAATGTCCGGCGCGGTGAGCTTCGCCGTCCCTTTTGAGTTGGCCTTCGAGATTAAGCCCATAATCTTTGTTTGAATCAGCGATTTTTGCCTTGAAGTTGCAGGCACAAGCCTCCATGGCGCATATTTACTAAAATTCTTGACGGACAAGGCAGGGCTCGACTTTAGTTCCTCCACTAATTTGACAACCGCTCCGACTACAACCCCCAAATCCTCGGATCTTTTCACGCTTTGTGTGTTGTAACGCATCCCAAATTTTTCGCGGACTTTATACGGGAGCTCCGTGTACAGTTTCAAAACGTAGGCGGTAGGTGCGTTTTCTTTGCTCGGTTCTTTGTAAATCCGCAAATGATGGCCCATATCGAGTGGCATGGCCCACGCGTCCTTGGAAAATCGAACCCACGGGTATGATGACTCCCGTATATACTTCACCTCTTTACCTAGCTCGGAATGCCAATTTGCGGCTTGCTGACCGCTGTTTGCTGCCAATTGCTTATGAAAAGATATGAAATCTTCGAATGTAGTAAGAGTAAGTTCGAATGCGCTGGAGCTCTTCAAAAGTTCTTTGAATTTACGGTGGGCATGTTGCTCATCTTCGAGATCCTTTTGCATTTTAACTTCAACCTCCTGTTGCTTCAAAGCCATTTGCTGTTTAATTTGCTCCAAGTCTTGCATTGTGGCCTCATTGAGATCAACGTTCAGATTGTCAATCCCTGCTAGAGTTGGGAACGATACAACACCAACATTTGAGGCATCAACAAAATCGATAATGTGGCAAAAATCTTTTGAATGGTGTAAACGCAAACCGCGCCCAATCATCTGGACCAGTAGTGACCGAGAACGTGTAGGCCTACAAAGTAAAATGCTGTCAACATTCGGTAGATCGGTTCCCTCCGTGAATATTCCACAGTTCATGAGAACCTCTATTTGACCATTTTTGAAATCCTCTACAAAGGAGTCTCTCTCAACTTGCCGTGTTTTGGCTGTCACAAATTGAGCTATTATGCCATTTTTCTGAAATAGGGTCTGCAAAGTCTCAATATGCGGGATACTGCATCCAAATAACAGTGTAGACTTAAAGTTATGCTCGTTCTTTTTGTGTAGGTACGTGTGGAGGACTACATTGTTCATTTCTTGAGTATTAACTGCTCGCGAAAGCCCGTCGACGTTGAAATCCGATGCCGAAATTGAGACCTTTGAAAGGTCCAATTTTACATCTACAGCAGTAAAACGGCCTTCACACAGCCACTTGTCGTCTATCATCTCTATAATACCTCGGTGAAATACAATGTCGTCCATAACGGTAGAGAGTGCTTTGTTGTCAGCTCTTTCAAACGTAGCACTGAATCCTATTATTGGTATTGGACTGTCTTTGCTAGCGGCATTAAAATGTTTCAGCACCTGGAGATATGATTTTGCAGCCGCATGGTGAGCTTCATCGATGATTATAAGATCGATGTCTTTTGGATCGTAACGGTCTAGCCTTCTTACCAACGATTGCACTGATGCCACAATAACATCAGCAGATTCAACATCGCATTGCAAGTGACCCATTTCCACCTGCACGTCATATTGGGGGAATGACGTCGTTAGTACCTTACAAGCCTGTTGAGCTAGTTCTCGCCTGTGGACAATAACTAAAGCTTTGTAGCGCTTACGACATGATGCATTGCGCAGCTGATCAATTAGGTTTGAAAATATTACTGTCTTGCCGCCTCCAGTAGCTATTGACACACCAATTCGGTTTTGGCCCCGATTTATGGATTCTACACACTTATCAATGCATTCCTGTTGATAAGGCCGCAGCGTGAGAAGACAGTAGCCTCTACGGGCTGTTAAGGATCGGACTAGGAGTGTGGAACATACTTGAAAGTGCCTCCAGGTTCGATAGAAGGGCATTCAGATGCGGATCCGAAAGCGTACCGTTATTTGAAAGTGATCGGTGAACAAGTGAGAGGAGTCGTTTGAATTCACTTCGAAGAGGCCCAGGAGCTTGAGACCAGTGAGTCGCACACTCACAAGCGGTGTTTCTTCGTTCCTCTTCTGCTTTTCGTTTTGAGAATGCCTCGTTACTTCAAGGTAAAATCAAGATATAATTGAAAAGCTAGGACTACTTCAGAAAGTCCGCTTATATCTATGTACCTGGGGTGCAGGGTAGCCACTTTGTTTACTTCGAATTGCAACTTGTTAAATTTGTAATTTTTAGTCCCTAGCTGAAGCTTTCAGTCCTTTCATAATATCCAAAGTATTCATAATAGCTATTATAAAGTAAATTTGATGATCAAAATATTAGCTAAAGCACTGCGAAGTAAATACCCTTAGTGGGGAACCACATTCTTAGAGAACTATGATAGGATTATAATTCCCGAATGTATCACGTACCTCATAAGGCGCTAACTCTACGTACTCTACCATGTCGTCGCTGAGTTCTTATTTAGCGTTCATGAAAAGGTATCGCCAGCAAATGCACGTCAGATCTTGAGCTTATCAAACCTTAATGTGTCCTTATAACCTATTCTCTGTGAAATGCAAGAACGTATTGCAGCTGTAATTTCATTCCCTGCACGTAAAGCGCTGATGATGAGCCTCGCTAACAGCTAGCGGCTTCGATGCATCATGTACCACTAAATGAGTTTACATATCCGTTCCAGCTAATAATTCAATCCGGATATTGTACATCAGTGCAGGTAACATATGTCCATATATTGACGTTACGAACTATCCTTCTAACAAGACCTTTTCGCAAGACGATATGTTTTGCGTGCTCCCTAGATGCATTCTTTTGCGAAGCTAGCCGTTTGTGGAGACTTATATGCGTCAACGGTTTTTAACTCGCTAAACTATTCACTAAGACCATCCATAACCGGCTTGTCATGAACCGCCTCTTCGATAAAGTACATAGTTTACGTTTCTCTGACTATCATACATTCGAATGCTTGATTCTTTATTCCCGGAATGATCACCGTTATTTGTGCGGGTTTCTGAGTTATTCAGTCACCATCGGAAATGCAAATTGAACTGGTAAGAAGACGAATCCCTCTGAGTATATAAATATAAAGCACAACAGTTCTCAGCTGAATCCTAAGTCGCAGATCCCACTAGTTTACCCACTGATTACTGCACCAACTCCTGAGATCGCAATTATTATCACTCCGTACCATTATGTCATAGCTTTCGTTATCTGATATCGCAAGGTCGTTCAGAGAACAACTTCGGAAATATACATATATATAATCTACTACCACTACTAATAAAATGAAAACGCAAATAATGGCAAGGTGTAACCAACCATGGATTTAGTATCAGCTGATGGAAGCATCAGGCAAAGTAAAGCCATTTTTATGAGCACTTTAAAACGAAAATTGTCGACGTTGAAGGGAGTGCATTTCTAAAATATGTTAAAGATGTAACGCCGAGCCTAGCAACTTCTGGTAGCGAAGGACCGTGCGAAACTAAGTAGTGTGGAGCATCTGCAAGCTAAACTGGAGCATTCACGTCACGTGCAATATAGTTGGTGTCTTACATCATATCTTATTATACGAAGAGCCTGTACTATAAACGAAGAAGACTCATGAAGTAGTAGATCACTCATAAGGAGAGAAGAAGAACAAGATAGAAAAAGCCAGTAAAGACGTACACCAAAAGATCCGATCCAGTTGATCAGCACATCAATAAGCCGGCAAAGCCAGTAAGACCAGAAGTATTCAATTCAGCCAATACAGCAGTGATTTTCTTGCTATTGAAAGGAGACCTTTTTTGGGAAAAGATCAATCATAGTTGGCACCTTTGGCTTGCCTGAAAACACCGTGGATAGTCTTCCCTCTTGAGAAAGACAGGTCACCGAAGCTGGAATCCAGCTTGAATTTAGAATTGTGAGCAGCTGCATTACCTAGATTATCACTTTTTTGGATCAACGAAATTCAAAATTAGAGAATCTCCTGCTTCTATCCTGCTCTAACGCTCGAGAATTTCTTGGTTTCTTGTTTTAGCGATGACAGACTATGAAATCTACAAAGAAGGCGGTTTATTACGAGGGCGATACAAGAAGCTGGATGACATCAGCGAGGGATCTTACGGCTACGTTTCTCTGGCCAACGATACGCAGACCAAGAAACTGGTAGCTGTCAAATATATCTTCAAAAATGACAGTAGTGAATCTCGAGGTAGCTCGAACAAGGGCTCCCGGAACTCAGAGCGATCAGTTTCTGATCAAAATCAAGAAGGAAAGCAGAACGGACCCAACAAGCATCAAAAATCATTAATCTCAGACAAAGTGCGTTCGCGACTATCCAAAAACATTTGTTTCGAAGCTCTGTATGAGGTAGATATCCACACAAAAGTGGGTAAACACAGAAATATCACCGAACTCTTTGATTACTTTGATTCCTTTATAATCATGGAATACTGCTCAGGAGGGGACCTATACGAAGCCATTAGGGCGGATTTGGTACCCAAGAAGACCAAATTAATCACCCATATTGCATCTCAAATCATGGATTCTATCGACTTTGTCCATCAAAAGGGTATCTACCACCGAGACGTCAAACCTGAAAATATACTTATTGAAGGGTCCGATTGGACAATCAAACTCACAGACTGGGGCTTGGCAACGACCGAAAAGACATCCTCGGATAGAAGCGTAGGTAGCGAAAGGTATATGTCACCTGAGCTTTTCGAAGATAATCTGGATCGTGATGAGAGCTCTGAACCTTATGATTGTAGCAAGGTCGACTTGTGGTCAATTGGTATCGTCTTGCTCAACCTCGTTTTTCACAAAAACCCCTTCAGTGTTGCCAACCAAAGCGATAGGTCATTTTGTTACTTTGCTGCCAACAGGGAAGCTCTTTTTGACATCTTCTCTACAATGTCATTCGACTTTTTCCAAGTTTTAAGACACAGTTTGACCATAGATCCTTCAAACAGAGATCTGGCAAGTATGAAGAGGGAGCTTGCCCAGTTGGGCGAATATACTCTAGACGATGAGTACTATAACTCCCTAACAGATGACGGATACTCACCCTCTAAGGTCATTGAAGATAGTACCACACCGATGTCCACTTCCGCTACTCCACCTATTCCAGATGAAAATGGTGGAGTGAAAATTCCTCAAATTTCTATAGAGGAAATTATGCCTACAACCTCCATGAGTGGGAAAGCTAGGGAAAAGGATCCCGTCCCGAAGTTCACTTTCAGAAAACGGAGCCACCCCCAGCGTGACAATAGTCACAAGTACACTAAGCCTATTAAGATCGACGAATCGAGGATTCTTAAGAATACTCGGAAACCGTTAGCTATTCCTACACCTAATACCCATATCAACGATTTTTTCCATGAATATCACGCAAGGGAGAAAGAAGGTTTTAATACTCGAGATTTCTTTACCCCACCAAGTGTCCACAATAGATACATGGAAGGAATTTTCAATAGCAATGTCAACAAATACCGTGGGCATAAAAACAGGAGACCGAGCACAAACAACAATCATAAATCGAATCCCAGAGTTAATGGGAGCAGTTTATCGGTATCTTATGGGAGGCGGGGATCCAACCTTTCACAAAATTCACCATCAGGAAAATATATTCCACCTCACTCTCGTCCTAACAACCTTCATAATGGGTCTCCAAACGTTCCAACGATTACCTCTATTCTAGATGGCGGTGTGCATGAGAGCCCAACCATGCTTACAAAAAACACATATCATGAACAACATGCGATCACCATTGACAATAACGAAAATGATCTGGACGATGTTCTCTTTACCTTAGAAGAAAATGATATCGATAGCTTTAACACTGACTTGGATGGTTTATCAATCAATGAAGAGACATTGAAGAAGCCTATAAATGGGATTGGAGTTGTAAAAGATAGTGTAGGTGGTGGTGCGAGGGACTTTCCAGATCTTCTTAAATCACCGGTGCTGAAAGATGCAACTTTGAAGGAAAGCGGGACAAACACATTTTTTGACGATCTCGGTCAACAAGGGCCCACTTCCGCCTCCTCATACAAATCTAAGCCAGGTGTTTACATTCCTCCGCATCACAGGAGAAGTGCTAATGATGGAACATCCGGTAAGCAACAAATGTCACCCATGGGAGGGGAGGCTACTTTATCGGTTAGTCGTAACTCGATTAGTTATGGAGGAATTAATTCAAGGCGTAGAAGCTCCGATGCTGCGCGTGCAACAAAGGCTGCTTTAAACGGTAAATCTTTCTTGCCTCGCAATCATGGGCAGGCTACCACCGAAGTTCAAAACAGTGATATTTTCGCTGATTCAAATGCCATAGTTTTTGAGGACGAAGAGACCTCGTCTTCTCCATTTGCATCTAACAACAGCTTTCAACCCACCAGTTACAGTTCCTTTAAGAGCGTCAGAACCGGTAGAAAGTCTAGCTCAATTCAAGACGAACTGATTGGGTCTCTAGAACAGTACAAAAACAATTGGCTGATGTTACAACAACAACAGGATTGAGACCTCAAACTCTCAAGATATTTGCATGACCAACAACATAATGAAAATTGGTCCTACTCTGTTTTTATTGATTTAGTCATTAAAGTAACATATCGTTAGTCGTTGTGCTACTCATATAATTGCATTTTCTATCGTTTTCCGAGTTAGATCTTTGAGCAAAGAGCTCGACTTTAGCTCTATATATTTCCTGCTTGCTTTATAAGCCTACCTTGCCGCTTGCTCAGTATATTGTACACCAGCTATGTCATTTTAAATTTGGAATTAACATTAAAAATCGTAAAACGTAATAGCTTCAGAAGGTAGGTTTTGAAACTGTAAGCTCAGTATCAAAATAATGATGCCCAAGAACACCGTTACAGGTATGGAGGTTGACCATTTCGTCCTTGTGTTGGATATATCAAAATTCACTAAGCTATTTCCTGACCTCATTAGGTTCCCCTGCTCTACTGACGGTTCTTCGGAGCTTTTTATTACGCTCTTCTTATTTTTGTCAATGGCCAGATTTATAATATGCCCTTCATAATCTTCTTGTTCTCGATTGGCACTAGCAACGGCATCAAAATCGTCATCCTCATCGTGCATATCCTTAACAATGTGTTTGACGCTTCCAAAAAAATCTGTGACCAGCACTTTTGATGGATCTCTTTGATAAAGATCAGTACTAATACCTACGTGGGAGTGCACCTTCTCAAATGTATACGAGTCAAAGAGGTCTTTCAAGGTTATGGAGGAGTTTTTCTCAATGCTTTCCATGAACTCTAAGGTGTAGTACGTAAACCGATCGATGACTGCTACCCCAACTTCCACATCTGAATGGTGGGAGTAAGAGCTTTCATCTAGTCTACTCGATCCTACCGCCAGAACATTTGGCGAATAAAATTTTGAATACATCGTGTTGGCCTGGCACGTATCTATCATGAAAAAGATTTCGTTGTAACGTTTCTTCTCATGCATTTGAGCAAAGGCGTCAGCAATGTCATACGATGAAATCTCTTCGGCATCTTGGAACTTCAAGAAGTCCTCTCCACCGTGTCCCGTCATATAGATGAAAATGTTCGAATTCTCATCAGTTAGAAGCCTTTTAGACTTCGGCTGCTCCTCACTCCAACGGTCCGTTAGCAGACGTATAAAATTTTCCACGGTTACTTCGTAACCTTTGTAGTCGACCTCAACGGATTCTCCGTACAAATCTAGTGCTCGATCTTGATTGTTGAATACGCTTCCTGGAAATAGGTTCCTCGAATTGCATGCCACGTCATCGCTAAGCATAAGAATGATCTGAGAATCTGGAATTCCCAGCCTTTTAACCGTTCTGTACATGCTCAGGACATTGGCCATATGTCTATAATTGAACCAAAATCGGGACGTACATACTAAAACTGCCCAGTTATTAGTATGTCCAGGGCTGCATTCCACAATCTGAAGTACGCATGCCAGAATTATTGGAAGGTATCTTGCAAGCTTCATCAGTGGCTTGACCGCTCCTTTTTTTAGGTGCCTTTTGTAATCACAGGAACAGGAACGATGGATAAGAACATCTCGATGTAATTATTTTACAATATATCGAAATTCCGAGACTAGAGTCCAAAAGTACTCGCCATCAGTGCTTAAAAGCCTATCCTGCCAAGCATGCTCAGTTTCGAGTCTTGCAAACGAGACGGGTGCAAAAGGTCTGCAATGTAATATCTCACTCCTTGAGCAGGTCATCGGCTCCTGCTTGACATAAATTAGCGTGGGAATATTTTGCGCCGATGTAATACTGTACTTTTCACATCAAAATATACCAAACCACTTGCTTATCCATCCTCAACGTATCTTTCCTCACTGAGACTTCCGTCACTCTTGGTCCAGTTCTAGTAATAACGAGCTATTTTTAAGTCCCGCATCGTTAATGGTCTCGCCTAGTTTATCCAACAAATTCTCTCTGGCATGGTCACTCAGGGTGAAATAAGTGGATTCGAAACCTTCGATATTACTTTTCACAACCTCGAAAATCGTACGCACCGTATCTTCCATAGGATTGAACCTTCTCACTACCCTACGACCGTCTCCGGTACGAATTTGTATCCTAGTTGTGACACCTGGCTGATTTGGGGGCTCTGGGTGTTCTTGGGCAACAATAGCATCAAAAAGCTTTCTATGCGGATCTTGGGAATGAATTCCCACTTTGCTCTTAGTCTGGGGAGCATCCGAAGTGGGAATTGGCTCAGCCTGTTGACTGGACTCGCGGTTGAGAGACTCCTGGATTGCCAATTCCATCTGCTGTTCTTCAGAAAGCAGTGTTGGATCTAATTTGGGTGTGGGTTGTTCGACAGCCGGATTAATTGATCCAGGGTGCAGTGAAAATTGCGCCAGGAAGTCTTCTACTTCTTGAGTAAAAACCATCGGGTTCGGCATATCACGGTTCCACTGTTTGACTCGCTCGCCGGTAATAGGATCCAAAATAGCAATGTGTGGCAGGTCGTCTTTATTGTGTGGCCCGTAAAACTGAATATAAGGTTGTGCATTTTGAGAATCGAATTGGTATTGTAGAAAAACAAAATTCTGTTTGACCAGCTTTTTCACATCTTTGTGGGCCCAAACGTCCCGATTCAAAGCTTGACATTGGAAGATATCGACAGTTTGAATGTTTAACATTATCCATTTTTGCTTTTCATGACCTAGGAGCTTAGCACCATCTAGGTCAACTTTGGCCATCATGTCAAATGGCGGCTTGAACAGTATAGCGAGTTTCTGCTCCTTAGTCATCTCCTGAGGTTTACGAACCAATTTAGTGAACTCTCTCACGTTGCCCTCGTCGTCCAGTTCCATTACATTCTCCTCAACGTACTGATAAGTTGGTCTGTAGTCTTCCTCCTCTGAAAATTCTGACGTTTCTTCTGCATCTGTGTCTAAATGCTGGTTAAAGACACCCTGTGGCCGCGAGTCGTCGAACATGCCTCTGATGTGTCGTAAGGGCTCAAATCGCCCTCCAATACCACCAAAGGTTGACGGAAACACATGGGTATCAACCAACGTCTCGTGGCGGGCTTCGTCGGGGGCTCTATAGCTGTCTTGATCTTGCTGTGGGGAGAAATTAGTTTGTTCCGCGATCGCTGTATTAGCCGAAGCCGAGCTCTGGTTGCTCAATTGAGCATTACCACCATGCTCGAAAAATAAGGAAATGGCAGTTTCTAAGTTGCCACCCGCCATCTCTACGAAATGTTGGGCTAGTTCGCTATTCTCTGCACTGGTAATAGCCATGAATGTATCGATAGTTTCCTGAGACATTATAACAACTTAGAAGGCGATATAAAGTTGCAAGGTCTCCACACTGCTAGAACCGAGGATACTACAACTAAGTCTATTTATGAAGCCGGAAGAAGACGATTGATTTCTTGATGGCGACGTAAAAGTGTCAGCACATGTGCAAGGTCCATTATATTCACGAAAATACAAGGTAACATAGCACGAAGCCATAACCATTTAAAGCATGTCTATAAAATATTATACAAGATGCTAAACTGCCACACTACTAGAACCAAAATGCCCCTTAGACTAATGTTTGCGCTTTTTAGAAACTTTACCCACCAATTTAGAGCTGTTCGGTATCACTTTTTCGTTCTTGGATTCCGATTTGGTTTCATCTGTGAATTTGGTGTGTTTGCCTAGGAAGTTGACTTTGCTGATAGCAGGACTGCTTGATCTACCATCGAGTGCTGAATGAATTAGATGCTTAGCACGCTCTTGATTGTTTTGATCTTGCTTTTCCCGCTTTTCCTCTTTCTGGTCTAGCTGACGAGCCAAATCCATGTACTTCTTAACACGCGCCAATTCTTGTTTCACGGGGGCCAGGTCCTTGACATTGTGTAGCTTCATATATCCAAAGAGTAGCGATGATAGGACATATGCGTACCTGTTGGTGAGGTCCAACTTTGATCTTTCGTCTTTCAGCGACAATAGCTGTTCATTGAGCGATTTTTGTGTGAATTTGTTCACCTCAGGACCCAGTTTGGCCAGTTGCCCATCCAAATGTGCAATATATGGTCTGATCTTGCTGCCGTCGTTCATCTCGAGAGATATTAAAGGATGCCTCTAGCAGACGGAAGTAATCTGTATAAAACCTATCGAGAACTTTCTAGCTATATTAATGCATTTTAAGCCAATGAATGGATCATGTGATGAAATGAGGGTAGCAAGTTTGGTAAAAATGATCAAGCTTGAGTATTCCGCGTAGGGATAGCATTCTAAGTAGCATAGAAATACCGATCTTTTTCATACTAATGCTCCTGGACGCTTCCACATCTCCTTCCTGTCAGGGAGAGGCTTGAAGTTTTCGCAACAATGTTTCTCTTTTGTAAGATAGCCACCATCCCAAATAGTTTAAACAATACAAATGTCCCGGGTCACTAGGATTCCTTTTGTGGGGATGGTGGAAAGCTATACAGCTGAACGATAGGAACGTGTCAGAGCTTCGGAATGCAATAATTCCAACTCGACGATAGAATAGTACAAAGTGACCAAAATTGATTCGACCGAAGTACGGAACGTCTACGATCACGCTTTCAGACAACATCCAAACGCAATAGGCCGGAATAAAGTATAGAAAGGTCAATCTAAGGGTAGTACTAAAGCTTTCAAGTGGAGCTACTGCATATCCAGATTGGTTGGAGCAAATAATTTGCAGTTTCACGAAACAAAAAATCACTGTTTGAACTATTAATTACCATTCTTAATAACTTATTCGGGTTAGCTACCAGTGATTTACACGCCATAATAGATCTATCCAAACGCACTAAGAGATGGCAGGTAGAACACTTTGGCAAAGACACAGAAACAAAGTATTCGCTTCATCAGCCACCGTTGCCTTCATTTTCAGTACTGGTGCGGTTTCGTTATACTTAATCAAGAAATGGTTATGGCGACAACAATTGAAATTAACCGAACAGCAGTTTGTTAGGGAGCAGATCAAGCGCAGATTCACACAGACTCAGCAAGATGCACTATACACAATGTATGAGCTTGTTCCAGTTCTCTCGATGGTTTTGGCCAAAGATCTGGATGTAGATGAGATTGTTGGATCCCTAAAGGGCAAGAAACTATCAAGAAGAATTTCACGCGGGTCTAATGCTGCCGAGCATGAGGGTCTTTCCTCAGGAATGAGCACAAGTATTACAGAAGCTCAAAATATGGCTAACACCGCTTCAGGCGATGCACGAACGAAGGCGGAATTATGGGATGACCTGAAGCTCAAGTCCCTTACAAAACTCTGCACTGTGATCTATAGTGTCTCATCACTCTTGCTATTAACACGACTGCAACTCAACATTCTGGCGAGAAGAGAATACCTCGAAAGCGCTGTCAAAATAGCGGTCGAAAAAGAATCATCAACCCAAACTTCCCTCGTATCCTGGTTCACCAGTTTCTGGCAAACAGCGCCAAATTCAGTCGAAGGGACTCAAGACCAAGGAACAGAGAGCCCTGTCTCGGACAAGGCGTTGCAAACACGGAAATCGAGCTACATTAACGAACAGGCATTTTTATCGTTTTCTTGGTGGCTATTGAATCGCGGGTGGCTCCAGTTCAAGTTGCTATCCGAGAAACTGATTGAGCGTGAGTTTGGAGCTTTAAAACCACGCGATACGCTTTCAGTTGAAGAATTTGGGGAACGACTATCGCGTGTTTTACATTCCATAAATCAGGAGCTTTTAGCACAGCCACCAGTCCAATCAAAGGATGATAAGCAACCGCTTGAGCAGATTTTGCTCCCGGAACCAAACCTGGAACAATTTGTATTACAACAAACGCTTGATGCGGACGCCTTGAAACTGCTGTACGATGATAACACTGTTTTGCGCCAACTGTTGAACGAGACCAGCAAATGTGTTCAGTCCACTGCATCTTTGGTGGTCTTAGAAAGCTTGGTCAATGATGCCTTTCAATTCGCTATGCTGCACATCGGGGATAGCATCTCGAAGAAAAGTAAACCCAAGACTGCTGACGCGGAAACCTCTTCCACAGCTGCTTCCGCAGAGGATGCACCGAAGCTTCAAATGGCATTGTTCTCCGTCTCTTGCAAGGGCTGCTGCGATGAAATGCTCAAGAGCGGAGTCGTATCCATGAATAATATGTTTTTACAGGGACTGGATTCTATACCGGAGCTTGACGATCTCAGTGCTAGTGTTTATAGTAATTTCGGATTCTGAGTCTCAGAACAACGATTTTATTTTCAGTTACCGATGATCGCACTTGCTGCGTACCGTAATTACCAGGATTTCTAACGCGCATCAAGGTGTAGATAATTACCCTATTCTTCCCAATTTATAATTTCAAGAAGCGAGGTTCAACCTCAGAGCCGTCAAATAGTCCTTTCATTGATAATTGGCTGAAAATGCGGAAATGCTAAACTAGCTAATTTATATGGTCAATGTCGCGAAAGGCATGAAATGCTCAGTGGAATTCGAATTAAAGCGTGAGAATAACTACAGTTTCAAATTTGCAGTGACGGGTTAAAAAATCCAAAACGATTTTCCGTCTTCTGCTCGCAATGCTTTCTTTTTACCATGCAAGAACTACAGAGCAGTGGAATTGAAAGGGTATTTACTATTAGCAAAAGAGCCCTGTCTATCGCTCTACCTTTTCGAGGGCAAAGTAGAGTCTAGCTGCCACCTAATGAAACCGGATGAAATGCCCTAACATCTGCCCAGACATGGTAGTTGCAGAATGAATTCCCACATAAGCATATGTTAGGCATTAAAAACCGCTCATCATTGAGCTATGAGTGAGGCAGGAAAGACTCGGGATTTCCCCGTGGACATGGACCTTCAAGAATTTATCGAGGTTATGAAATTACAAGAGAATTGAATACTATGTACCAAGCAGGTACCCAGCTAAGCATTTTAAATCAATTTTCTCTTGAAGCAACACGACTTTGCACCGATGAGACAACATCTAATCCTCTTGTGAAAGGTATCGGCTTCATTTGGTAATAAGTAAATCCTTATACTATCATGTCACCTAGGCGGACCTTATAATATTTCGAGATCCCCGGTAAACTGACCATTTCGATATGTTTTATGCCTTGCTGATATGTCCTCAGCAGTTACACCTTTTGCCTTTTGGTATGCCAAGGCCCCTATTATTTACACCATTTAGGACGGTAGCTTTGTCGGCTACACGATCACTGTAGAAATATTCAAGCAAGCAACTAGAGGTAAAAAAACCTACAAGTAACATAGGAGCAGGTTCATCAACGCTTATAATGCCGATACTACTGGCAGCAATGCACTTTAGCACAAGTAAAGTAGAATGAAGAAACATCACATGATTCGTAAGCGTCGTTTTCGAGGTTTCTATAGATGAAAACGCCATGTTATATATCTACAAGAATATCGAAACCAAAAGAAGGCCAAATTGTATTTACCATCATTTATTTAGTGACCAGTTCAATCTACAAGCAATACTATGCCCAAGGATAAGAAACAGACTGTGGTCTTGGTCTCCGTTGAAGGAGAAAAGTTCACGGTGGAACGCAAAATTGCGGAGAGATCACTCCTGCTAAAAAACTACTTGAACGATATGCAAGATAATGGACTTCAGAGCGGCAGCGACTCAGAAGAGGAAGATGACGAGGCAGAGGAAGATGACGAAATTGTGATGCCAGTACCTAACGTTAGATCGTCGGTCTTGCAAAAAGTGATTGAATGGGCGGAACACCACAAGGACTCGAACTTCCCCGACGAAAATGACGACGATGCCCGTAAAACGGCCCCTGCAGACCCCTGGGACCGCGAATTTTTGAAAGTTGACCAAGAAATGCTATACGAGATCATGCAGGCTGCAAATTATCTCAATATAAAACCACTGCTAGATGCTGGATGCAAAGTGGTTGCTGAAATGATCCGTGGAAGGACTCCAGAGGAAATCAGACGTACTTTCAATATTGTAAATGACTTCACGCCCGAGGAAGAAGCTGCCATCAGACGTGAAAATGAGTGGGCGGAGGATCGTTAAGTTCAGAGGTGAGAGTAATACAAACGGGGTTTTTTTAAAGGAGTTCCAGAAAATCTTATGAGCTGTTGCCATACCAATGTTATGTGGGATACTGGCTCAATAATTGGAGCCCTGACATGCGGTGTAAAGATTGTTTAGTTTGGTCCCCCCTTATAAGGTCTAAATAACTAAATTTTCATGTTAAAGCTAACAACTAAGCAATCAGCATAGTGACAGGAACGGAGCGATTTACATTTATTTTTTAAGCCCACTTCTTCAACTTTTCTAATTGGCCTGCGTTCTTGGTATTGAAGTCCCCAGAAGTAAGACCATCTGTACTATTGTCACGATAGTACAAAATGATGATACCTGTGGATCTGCCAGTTTTACACTCAAGTCATAATTCAGCAAGATAGCTACCTTGATCCACAAAGCATTTTCTTATGAACTAAATACTGATGATGATGATGATGAGGAAATCAACTTCATTATAAAATATGTACTCGCGTAATTATGACTTCGCATATAAAAAAATACGTATACTCAGCCAAGGGAATCTGGGATGGTATTGTTTTTGTAAGATGCTTACCTGGCCAATCTGCAGTTTTGGTAATTATCAGAGGAATCAAGAATTGTATATATACCGATGTTTATCCTAGATACCCGAGAGGGTAGTATTCAAGTGTAGAAGGTTCACGAAGAGATGATCAAAGGCATTCCTCTAACAACCAGCCAATGACAGACCACTTATAAACAATATAAGTGGATAAGCTCAAGGATTATCATTCTTAGAGAGTTGAATATGTCATGCCTTTTTAATTCGATTGCTTCACCCTGCTTAAAGGGAGGACGTGACACTAGGAGCTCTACACGTACGCAAAAGGGCGAACCATCAAGTGTTTCAGTCGCCACTGAAACAAACAGGTTCAGATTTGGTCTAAAATTAACGCTTTTATTCTATCTACGATTCTACTCACAAAACGCGTACCACATGACAAGCAATAGTAGGCAATTGATTTGTGTTAAAGTCAAAGTTCAAAAAAAGGACAGTCCACGCCTAACAACATATCCTGCTCAGCCAATAATTACGAGAAGGTCATTGACGTTTTCAAATATTCGAGTTCGATAACACAGTGGTGGGATTGGAGGAATTTGTGCCAAGTAGGATTATAGCGAGCATTAGAGGGGTGCTTTTTTGCGAGGGTGTTTTACAGGAGAAATAACAAGCTAAAGGTAAATCGAGAAGCGACAAACAACGCTTTCCTGCCGTTTAGGACCTGACTTATGAGCCTCACTTCCGAACCTGCCGTCAATAGCATCTACCGCCTAAAAACTGAGACGCCTGGAATGGGATTTCTCCATAAGAAGAGAAAAACGGATAAAAAAAAAGACAACAACGTCAAAAAAATCACTGGAACTTCAGAAAACACTGGAAGACATGCCATTGCCCGCAGGACGGTCAGGGACAGATCTGTTTCGAATCTCCGAGTAGAACCAGATGCTTCCAATGGGTCTAAGCAGCCCCAGGAAAATGAAACACAACATAACTCCAACGGCAACAAAAAACAGCGACGCACATCTTCACCTGGCAGACAGAAACGAAAGCCTTCTGATATTGTCAAATCAGGGCTGGGAACACTGAATGCTCACAGTGATGGTAATAAAAACTCCAAAAGCAGCGCACCATCGACAAGTCAACTACCGAGTGAAACTTCCAGGGCTACAAGAGCACGCGAATCGAGCCCATCGTCCACAAAAATCAGTAATAAAGTGAGTATTCTCCATACTAACAGTGAAGGGAAGTCTAGCGGCGATGAGCAAAGAGATTCTAACGGGATTTTTTCCTCTATTTTCTCAGCGGCTCATAATGCTGCAAACCACCTCTTGCCAAAGTCCAATGATAAGACTTTTCCTCCTCCTCATCCTCCTCCTCAGTCGGTCATCGAAAGTTTGCCTGGCGAAACCGCATTGCGTCAACCAGAAATCGAGGACCAGCAACAAGACTCTTCTTTTTTGAAACATTTGGACTTCTTGCTCAACCCAGGACCTATGGCTCAAAACCCTTTGGCTCAAAACCCTACATCAAGTAACCTATTATCACCAAACTACAATTCAAAAGTGCCCAACAAGTCATCTTTGAGCTCATCTTTGGGCAGGCAAGACACTGAAGCCTCTGGGGCTCCCAGTATCGTCGTCAATGAACCCGATGACAGTACTTCGGCTGTAGATACAGATCTAGGGTCGCTGACTGACAGAATTCATTTCCGCTCTCGAAAGGGGGGGGCTGCACCTATAGCTACGCTAGGCAGAGGTAATCTTACGTTGGATGCCTTATCAACCATGGATTCCGCTGATATTGCACCGGAAAATAGCCTTTCGAATGACGTGGATAGCGAAGAATCACGCATGGCACGACAGGATAGGTCTATTAACGGTCCTAGGCGTAGAGGCAAGACTCCCAATTCCTACAACGCAGAAGCAAACTTAGCGAAGTCTAAAGATCGGGTGCCCCTTTGTCCAGCTAAAAGTGCTCCTGACGTTAACGCAAGCTCATCAATCGACGAAATTACCGCCAAAACAACTCCAGCAACTGCTCACCGGCTGTCGAGTGATAGTAAGACGCGCAACAGGTCCAACACAGTCAAATCCTATGGAATTCGACCTATGTCCCCAAATCGGTTATCACACAAAACTATTCCTTCGAGGGCTCTTAGAAGCTCGATGCATAGAAACAGGTCCCTAAGTCACGGTGATAATGGCCGAACTCGTGCTTCTAGCCTTTCTTCAAAAGGCGAGACATCAGCACTTCCAGACGACAATAGTAAAAATGGTAGCAGGAGCCCAAGAAGCTCCATTCACATTTCAGAGAGAAAAATGCACGAGTTTCAGACCTTATTCAAGGAATCAGGAATATCATCTCATGAACAGTTGTTAGCTGACTACAGCTGTGCGCTTTCTCGAGATATTTTGTTACATGGTCGAATGTACATTTCTCGGGAGCACGTATGCTTCAATTCGAGTATTTTAGGATGGGTGACGAACATTGTGATTCCTTTCAAAGAGATTGTGCAAATCGAGAAGAGATCTACGGCAGGTATTTTTCCCAATGGTATCGTATTCCAAACACTACATTCGAGATATACGTTTGCTTCAATTATATCTCGCGATACTGCATTCGACTTTATCACTGAAATCTGGAACCAAACTGTTTTATCTTCTGACGAAACGTTTGCATACAGTGGTTTAGAAAGTAGCCCACCAAAATCTAGCAGCAGTATCTTGAGCTCCGACCTGGATAGCAATGGGGACAGAATCGGTCAAATGTCTTCAGATGGCTATTCTAGCGGGGAAGAGACCTCAGGTGGAAGTTATACAGGTGATGACTCGGAGGACACTGAAAGCTTAAACGGCCGCACAAATTCTTCCGATGTATACAACGGTGAATTCAGAATTGGCAGGAAACCAAAGGTCCCTACTTTGGGGCCTTCAAAACACGCACCCACCTCAGGCGACCTGGCCTCAGCATATGACAGGGTGGTTGCCGAAACAGTCTTTGAGGCTCCGTTAGGCAAGGTCGTCAATATACTTTACGGCAACGACGTTTCTTACGTGAGAAGAATTTTGGAAGCTCAGAAGAATTATGATATATCAAAGATCCCTCCCATCATGTCACCTCATGAAAGAAGTTTTTCTTACGTAAAGCCTCTAAATGGCTCTATTGGGCCAAGCAAAACTAACTGCGAAATCTCAGAAACTCTGGAACATTTTGATTTGGAAGACTATGTTAAAGCCGTCCAGGTCTCAAAAACTCCTGATGTACCATCTGGTAATTCTTTCGTTGTTAAGACATCATTTTACTTATCATGGGCGCCCCGAAACTGTACAAAGTTGGTGGTTACAGTGGCTATCGAATGGACAAGCAAGAGCTGGCTCAAAGCCGCCGTTGAAAAGGGTACTTTTGACGGTGTTACATCCACAACCAAAACAATGATCGAAGAGATTAATAAAGTTATTCACAAGAAGGAGGGAAAAGACACCAAGGAGGTCCAAAGTAACGAAGAGGAAGTATTGGATTTACCGACTATTGGTCCCAGTGAGCATTCTAAGACTAGCCCCGATTACCATAGGGAAGAGGGTGACGTCATCATAACCGACAATTTAACGGTACCTGCGCCGCTAGGTACAGTTTATCTACTACTATTCGGTGATGATACTTCGTACATGCAGAGAATCGTTGAGAAACAAGGTAATTATGACATTTCCAGTCTGCCTAAATTCAAAGATGAAGCCAGAGAATACCAATACACAAAGCCCTTGAGCGGCCCTGTGGGTCCAAAAAAGACTAAATGTCTAATCAAGGAACGAATTGAGCATGTTGATCTAGAAGGCCAAATTATTGTTCGCCAAGTCACGAAAACCCCAGATGTTCCATCGGGCAGTTCTTTTTCCGTTAACACTAAATTTTATTTATACTGGGGTCCGAACAATTACACTCGTATGCTGATAGCGTCGAACGTGGTGTGGACTACCAAGAGCTGGATCAAAGGAGCAGTTGAGAAAGGGTCACTTGATGGACAGAAGAATTCCATTAGAGTCATGGAACAAGAATTAAAAGATATCGTTGCAGATGCAGGAAAAACCAAAAAAGGGCATGCGAAGAAGAACGTCAAGCCAAAACCGAAGAGAGCCAAAAGCTCAAATGCGAACTCTAGCTCTGGCAATACCCAGCGCTCGCCTTCTAAGCAGCCTGTTGACGCTATCTTGAATTGGGTTATGTCATTGCCTCTGTTGCAGCAGATATTGTGCCTCATATTTATAATTATCGTGGTAATGATTATTGTGATGAGACCTGAAGCTAAGACTTCAGATAATTTCAGTATAGTGAAGCCAGGACGCATGGTCATCGGTGGCGATACATACAATTATGCGCCAACGCTCAATACGCTATATGGAGGGTATGAACGAGATGTTCGAGCGAAACAGAAGTCTACTAAAGCCTGGAGCGTCGTAACGAAATCTGAGGGCGAGTTATGGGAATGGATAAAAGATCGCGGTACAATCTTACAGGACAGTCATTCCCATGAAAAACCCAGAAACTGGATGACAGCCCACAGACGCCAGGACTTGGAAGAAGCCATACGGTTGGCCGAGTTGAAACTAAACGAACTAAAGTCGCTTCTCGACGAATCCGCGTAACGGTAAGGTGTTTGAAAACCAATCTATACGAACTCTTTTAACATTGCGAGCAGTGGTCTTATCCATCAGTATTTTAACCTACGTACGCGTTACTATGTCGCATACAACAACCTGTAAGTACTCAAAAACCTTTGTCTCGTTTTAGAGACCTAACATCCCACGGTCCAAAGTAGAGCCAACTTTGGCTAGAAAGTTAATAAGTGGTTATCACTTTTGGGTAGTATGATGCAAACGACAAGTCTCGCCATATTCAATTCAGCCATAAAATGTGTAAGATGGTTTCGCATCAATAACGACCCGGGTCTCGAGGTGCCCATATCCTGCTACTTTGGCAAACTAGAGAACTGATTGTCAGTTGCTTTTTTTTTGAGCAGTGGTACACCGTCGAATTCCATGGAACAGTAATATCGGGCAAAGTTGTATGTTGACGTGATGGCGGCAGTATGAGGAACTTAGGATTAACGAATAAAAAGTTGTGTTCGATGACATGAATCTGGCATATAGAATTTCGGCCAGAGTTTTTCCCATCAAAAGGTTCGCAGCTTCCTCCGTGAATGTTCAGGCTTGGAATGTATAGAAAAATGGAGTTTAATTACGGCCGTAACTTCAAACAAAGGCGTCCCTAAATGCGGTAACTGGGCTGGTGCCATCACTTATAAGAAAATCTATTTGGATATGAGGTGGTGCAAAGAGCTTCAATTGGATTTCAACAGATAATTCATCCAATACGTTCAATGGTGTATTCTTAGAATCACAGATGTATCAGGCAACAATAAAAGTTGAGGATACAAATTCCAAATGGCAACTTCACGATGAGGTATGCAAGAGTTTTGTATAAGTGCAGTCCTTTATTAAGTGTAAACTCGATTTTAATAATCCCGTCGCAAATTTATTGTGATGTTGGGATAACATCCTACCGCTTCATATCCCAAACATCAATTAATCCATTAGATTCTTGTTGACAAAGGGACGGACTATGGGATTTTTGGGATGTTTCCATCTATTGCTTGACGGCAGCAAAGACGCCGGTCAAAAACATTGCAACCGACCAAATTGTGAGACCAAGAATGGGAAAGCTTCGGTGGGTTGAAAACGAACGCCACAAAGACATTATTTTGCGGAATACCCATAAAATTAACTGTTCATTATCTTCGTCCGATGTCATTAGGTCTTGCGTGTAGATTGAATTCACAACGAAGAGCTGGTCAGACGAGATATATTGCAGACTCTCTGGCCGAGACGTGTGGATGTGTAGGCTTGAAGCGCTATTTTGTTTGTGAATGTTATTCGGTGAATCTGCTCCCGCGTCTTTCCATACAAATAGAAAAACACTCATGACAAAGCTCCATGTGGAAAGAGGCAAGATTGCGCTCAGAACGAAGAATCCAAACGTGCGAGACCCGAAGTACCTAACAGCAGGAGCAAAAAGTCGATCATGTCCTCGCACGTAGATGAAGTACATTGAAATAATAAAAGAATGACCCACTACAAGAAGGATGCTGTCGACCACTAGCAGGTTAAATTGTAACAACTCCTTCAAAAAACGCCGCTTAGACACCATTTCCGGAAAATACGTAACGATTCCATCAAATAGCTGCGGCCGCCTCTCGTGGGATCTGGATCTAGAATCGTGGCCCTGCTCTGCATCTCGCAAAAGAGAAATAGAGCTGTCATTGAAACTCACGAAAAATGTGTCAGAAGACCGATCTGTTGCAGGGTTCGAACTGGGAGTTTGATTTTCGTGCGAGTAGACGTTTTCGGATATTAATGATGACCTCCGTTTCAGATCTATGCATTTTGATAGTGTAATATTATTCCGTGCTAAATCTCGTTCTTCCTGCAGCAGTTGGCTTTCCATCTGACGCTTGGCGGAACCTGGTGATGGAACTTCTTCGTATCTTTGTGAATTTTGCACCAAACACAGTAATAGTTCACACAATGACCATGATATACCAAAAACCGCTGATTGTTTCGGAATGATGTGCCAGACTGTATCGTCAAGTTTACCCATAATGCTTGCATCTTGTACCTGTGGGTAGGCCAGGCAGAAGATGATCAACAAGCCAAACCAGTCGTTAAGTGGAAAATCCACAAACAAGTTGACCAAAATTGCTCGAGGCCTTAGCATGAGCAAAAAGTTTCGAAGAAAATAGAGTGCCAGCGGTGAGAAAAATCCTAATAGAGATGTTCTGAAATAATCTTGTCCATTGGGTTTAAACATCGCAGTGTCGTCGTATTGAGCAATGAGCAATTGTGTAAGGCCAAATGCTAGTATGAAGAGCCCCACTAAGTTCAAGAACAGGGTGACCTTGATCCATGGTTTACTTGAACACACCAGTGGCATAAAGTATGGTGCGGCATAGCCAATACGGGACATCCTGTTCGGTCCATACGCAACGAATTCAAGTTGAATTCGATGGAATCTACTTGCTGTTATGGGATTATAAGCAGTTCGTTATTTATGATTTGCATGTAGACTGGTAGTTTACCCTAAGAAATGCATTGGACAAAAATCGTAGAGGGCGCCACTACGTCGCCGTTACGTATTGATGTTTGGTCTCCTCGTAAATGTAGCCTATTTCAAGGCTTTAGTATTTGTAAATTTATTATGACATGATAATCAAATTCGCCGACATAATTCAAGATTCAGCGCACGGTGACTGTTTAATTAATTTAAATCCCACAGGAGGGCGGACAACACCTATGCAATTTGAAAACGCTTATTTATTTGCAACTTTTAACTCATTGGCATCAATTGTCTTACATTACTATCTAATTATTATTATCATACAATACATATGCAAATAGACCACGCCCGTGGTCCCCGGAATGTCCCTAAAAGTCCCAGTAGTGTTACAAATTTGTTCGCCCAATTGCGAGCGCAGTATGCGAAGGGTGCTCTCCAGCACGGTTTAACGTCGTTTTCACAGTTTTTCGAGATGAAAAACTCTGACAAAATTGCTGGCGGATGGATTATCACTGGTTCTGCGCATGCGTGGATGTGATTTGTGATTTTCGACAAGCCGCAGAAGTGACGAGTTTGTTTCCTTTTGTGATTTTTGCTTTTTGGACGTGGTAGATTTGGTTGATTTCGAAACCCGCCTCGGAGACACTAAAGCCGATGACGATGATGGCGACGAAGTCGGTTGTGGTATTGCCTGCTTCCCTCTAGACATGGTATTTGGGTTGTACAATTCGTTCATACACTGGTTCCGGAAGAACTCGACTTCCTTCTTTATGAGGTTGTTTTCCACAGCAAGCCTGGAGTCCCAGGTAGATCGGTTTTCCAGCTGTGACAACTGTGCCTGCAAAGACCAATGTGAAATCGCTGTGAGAGACTGGTTAAGCACGGAAACCAATTTCGGTACATCTGCAGGGGAGTCATTCTGTTGCTGCAGTTCTTTCATGGTTTCTATAATGGTCATTTCTAGTTCACGAGTTTTCTCAAGTGATGGAGCCACTTCCGAAGGTGAGAGGGCCAGAGCTCCAGCTGGACCCACAACATCTGTAGGTGATTCGAGCAGCCTTTTACGAGCTTTTGGCTCCTCAGGTGTGATATTTTGAACACACGATTTCTTTCTGCTCATTTTAGCTGACGATACTTAGCTTCCTCTCTTGGGAGTCCGGGTTGGGTGATAAGCAGAGCCGTTGATAGATAAGAACGTGGCGCAAAACGCTAGCAGCAACGAACTGGAACGAAAAGATGAAGGGCAGGATACCCAGTTGGAAACTTGCTAAATGTATCTATGGTAAGTCGGTATTGGCCGTGGTAACAAAGCCCTATGAACCGATCTGAATTCACTGCAAGATAGACCGTTTCCGAAAAAAAACCTGGGCTATACTTCGGAAATGAAAAATGCACCGTAACCAGACGGACAAAGTCAATAAAATATGCAACCTAGCAGATCAGACTCGCGATTACTTCCCCGGTATGTAGAGTAGAGAAGTATACTCCTTTTATTCGGACAGTTCAGATGCATCCAACTTTGACAACGATCGATTCTCTCAGATAATAAGGTTCTGAACACTTTATTATTAAGATAATGAAAAAAAAAAATTTTTTTTATTACAGATGCGTATGGTAGAATTATGATTCCAACTTTCCATTATATTCACTTTCCATTAAACTTGCTCGCTCCAAGCATCTTCATGTAGTACTGATTTCACTGCTCTTTGTCAACGAAACAATTTTCAAGTAATTCCTCCCTACATAGCTGTTAATTCATCATCAGCCTTCGGTGATATTTTTCCAGCACGGCTGTACATGGCATCAAATGTAAATGCCAAGCTTGCAAAGTGGTTACAGCCTGTTTTTGAAAAGTGGCAAACTCGACTTTAGAAGGTAAGAAGCCCTTGTTGGAGCGACCGAACAGTACGCAACTTACTTTGTCTTGAAAAGATAGAAGTATGAGCACACAATCGGGAATAGGGTTCCATTGCCGCTTGTAGCCAGTTTAAACTTGAGCAGTTGTGCTAGTAAACTTGCCGCAGTGTAGGGGGATCTATAACCATCGCCTCTGTAGTTGTCTTCTTATAAGATGCCGTAATTAAGCTTAGGGTCGTTTAGATGTGCTTTAGAGCTGTATTCCTCGTTGACGTATAACAGTTAGCCGTGAGATATAGTGGGGGTAGGCTGTGGAGGAACGTAGTTGAGCCCAAAATATTGTTTAAGACAGTTTGGAGCAGAATGGGGTTGCTGCGTGCTTGAACTGAAAATGGTAAGTATTCAAAGGTATATTTCCACATTAAGCTATTTGGCTTTCTGGATAGCTTAAATGATGTGGAGTATTGTGAGTACGTGGTTGACCTCCTCGATAAAATGCATCCGTGGACACATAGTCAAATTTAATCTTCGAACTTTTAGTTTTTGAACCTTGTTAGCTCATCAAAATGTTCCAACTTGGAACTTCTCAAAGATTGTTAACATAGGAAGTAGAGACGCAACTTGCCGATTGAACAGAACACACTTTCACGTTCGAGTAGCGGAGAGAAACTGTTTCTGGAGACCGAGCCAGATGATCCTGTTGAAACTTGTCTAGGCAAAAACATCCCACAGGTGCGTCTTACCGCCTAGGCAAGCTCGTCTAACTAGGTAAACGAAAATTGCAGAAATTATTATATACTATAACTGTTTCGACTTTCTAATTTGTGGTTTACCCGAGACCGATCGTTGTGCATTCTGACGCACCCATGCACTTGACGGCTATCAACGACAATTTTGTGTAAAGTGACATATCGAATAGGCTCGGAGTCCAACAACTACGCAAATGACACCAACGGAATCGACCGAATCCTCACTAAAGCACATTTGAGAAGTGAGAAAACAGGTTTAACAGGTAATTCTGGATAAATTCCTTGGTATTGGGGAGACCAGTTGATTTGGATAATAGGTGGCTCTGTGAACTCGGTGATTCAGATGCTACCCCCCCCCCCGACTGGGTTTTCCTTGTTAGAACTATTAAGTGTCAGGTAATTAGTGGCAAGCTACATAGAAAGAGATGGTTTAGCCACAGTGCAGAATAGTTCAATTTAATAATGTTTGTGGACTCAAAAGTTGCAACAATAATCAACGATGAACTAGCGAGATCTCTGACTTAGGATGCACCAATGTACCGCAATATCCCTGATCTATCTGCCGGGGATATGAAATCGTCTACTATTAGTCAACCAACGTAGATAATTATAAAGGGTCCAAACGAACTGCCTAGTTAGCTAACGACCTCCCACGCAGGTTCCTTAACAATAACATCAATTATTCGCTCTGGTGGTTAGAACTTCAAAATTGGCAGATCCATCGGCTGTAAGTTTTAAAAATGTTTTGATCTATGATATGTCCCACAATATCTTCTGAGTAGAAACAGTATCAAGAGAACGCATTATTTTAGGGTCTCAAAGTCGTGGCAGAATTTGAACCTCTGAACATTTTAGCCAAGCTTAATAATCTGCCATCAGCGATGACCTTGGTACGGAAAATAACTATAACTACAGCTATGTGTAGCCATGTACTGCCTCACTACTTTACCCAATTACAATGCTAAAGTCTAAACTTAAATTGAGGCACTGTACGTGCACCTGTGTTCAATGAATGAAAATGCTTATTATATACCAGAAGAAAACTAAGTGGATTATACTGTTTAATCGAACAAACCGAAGCCCATGTCGTCGTCGGATTCTTCGGCGGCTTCTTCTGGGGCATCTTCTTCAGCAGCGTCCTCACCACCGGCGGCAGCTGCAGAAGAACCAGCAGCAGCACCAGATCCAGAACCAGCAGCGTGGAAGCCAGACAATATTTGCCTTAGGTCCTTGCCTTCCAAAGCCTTGGCGAAAGTTTCAGCCCAGACCTGATTGAGGAGTTAGTATGAAAAACGCGCAGTTGTTAAAAACGACAGTCAGAACAGAAACGCTTCCTAAAATAAGATCATTCTAAACCGAAACAGTTGGCTCAAGCCTACCAATAAAACTTATTGTGGTTGCGTCAAATACTCCGCTGTTTTTTCGTTTTATTCTAGTAAAACATACGTTGTCAACAGTGGCACCAGCGGCCTTGGTTAAAGTGGTCAAGCTGTCGGAGGTAATATCCAAACCGGCATCAGCCAAGATCAAAGTAGCGTAAGATATAACAGCGTCAGACATTGTTGCGATGATGGGATTTGAAGACTTTATACTCTAACTCGTAGTTGAATACTTACAAAGATTGGACAAGTTTTGTAAAAGTGAAAAATTGTCAAATGCATGTTCGTCGCTGGTGATTATACTGTACTTCCGTTTACTATGATAAAAGAGGAAATGGATGAAGCGGGTAACATAACAGAATACCGGATGAGGTCGTCGGTAGTAAGATGTCGATAAATGTATTAAAGCGTATGTGTCTATCCTCTTGTGGAACGTGTTGTATCAATTCCAGTGTTCTATGATATAATGAGGTGCTTCCGTACTATTTAGTAGGCCACTCAGAATTTTACATCAATTGTTTCCAAATATATGCTTTTGTTCGCTGCTCCCAAATAAGTCGGGCGCAAGCAATTTATACTTGAACTTTTCAGACGATGTATCAGTAGTAGATGTGATCGAAAGTTTTCTCGCAACCTGTAAACGAAATAAATATGTCCCATCAATTTAGTGACGGCACGAACAGACTGTGTCGTTTACTAGATACTTTACGAACCTATAAAGCATACCGTCCTTATTCGCTATCGGGGCTAATTCTTCGTCTCTACTGTGGTCTGTACCTGGGTCTCCAACATTTATGCTATTCACATCACCTTGTACCATTCTGTCAACATGTCACATGACTTCTACTCTAAATCCAACTGTCACGTCGCCAGATATTTACTTCAAGGACGGTTTTTAAAACTCCATATCTTAACCTGTCTGTTTTCAAAGCACTTCTTTTCGACTTCCAAAGTGTCACTGCCTTTGAGCTCCTTTTTAATCGTCACACTAAGCGGAATGCTCTTTTACGCGCAATTTTGGATTCTTCATTAAAATCAAAATTAATAAAGTTAATGAGTCTGCATAACACATTCCGACAGATACAGGAACCATGACTGAAGAGGCTCAAGAGCAAGTCCCAAGAGACGTTAGGCTGCTACATTTGCTATTAGCATCTCAAGCAATACAACAATATGAAGATCAAGTGCCGTTGCAGCTCATGGATTTCGCACATCGCTACACTCGGGGAGTGTTGAAGGACGCAATGGTTTATGGGGACTACGCCTCAAACGACACAAATACAGAGCTGTCTGTAGAAGATATACGGCTGGCTATTGCAGCGAGAACGCATTATCAATTCAAGCCTACGGCTCCTAAAGAACTTCTATTACAATTGGCAGCAGAACGTAACAAGAAGGCGCTTCCGCAAGTTGTTAACATGTGGGGAACTCGCTTGCCGCCTGAGAAGTACTGTCTGACGGGTAAAGAGTGGCGCTTGGAGGAAGAGATTGATGAAAACGGGGCTAAAATAGGTTCATGAAAACAGGGCCAAAAATAGGTTCATGAAATAAAAGGAAGGTCCCATTATATCGGAGGCGAAGTCCAATTCTGCCATGTGGTGGCTTTCTCTTAACTAGTTTTTGTACTTAATCAAGTCACCACGTTGCCATGTGAAAACCTCGCCGTTTTATTCAGGGCTAGACGCCGATCTACTTTTCAGTCTCTATCCAGCTCATAGAAGACTCCTGTAAACATAAGGGAAGGAAACTGGACTATGGGATCCAATCTAAACCACAAATGACTAGTAGAATGTCTACCTTTTTCACAACGTTCTTAGTGTTATGCAAAACTATAAGCAATTTCGCTGAACCCAACATTGAAATAGATCATTGAGCAATGCTCTATCAACCTCACACCTGGTAGTATAGGCAAGATGACCCCATGTCATAAGAAGGTCTTCGCATGAAGCAGCGGGCCGGCAGGCTCAAAAAAGAAGAGAAAATTCCTGGGAGCCATGGGTTTCGAAGTAAAAGAGACTAAGTGAACCCTACCAATAGGGCTAACCGCAGTTTTCTCGCGCTGTTAGAGGGAGCATTCATCTCCTCTAGGCTTGCCGCGCCCGCGTCTTTACGAAGTTGGAAATGTCAGAGTCTCACAATAAACAATTGCCAGCAACAGGGTATGTATTGGAGAATGGCCTGCAGACTATATAACAGGTATTGGGGCACTTACAGTTTTTGAGCGCAAGACTTTTTATTCTCATCAGAAGCAGGCTACTAACGCCGTTCGAGTTATGAGAATATTCTGGTCACTACCTCTACATCTTTCTCTAAGCAATTTGCTACCAGGTTTCAGTCGCTGATCAGTTATGTTAAGATCCATGAATTATCGTCTATCTTTTCCTGACAGAGGTTCTTCCCCAATAAAAGAAGAGCTTTCCAAGTCTTGTTGGCCAGTCTTTCGCCGCTGTGGAAAAAACATTTTTTACAACAACGAAAGTAATCTTTAAAATCCTAATAAGACGGCACGTCGGTTCTTGGTTCAATTGGCCTGATTTCTTTATATACTCGAAGCTCGTCGCTTTAGAGGAACTCTGTATATACAACTTTCAATTCGTATGAGAGCATACAAGTGATCTCCTAAGTAAAAAGTATTAGATTGTCAATCACACTGAACTTGGAACTTCGATAATAAACAAAAAGGTCTAATACTGAAGCATGATGTCTCAGGCCTCAATTCCCGAGTATGTACTTAGTTACTGGGTGCTAAGCTTTCTATTGGATTTCTAGCTTTCTTCGCATATTCTCTCCAATGTTTACTAACAGTCAGTATATATAGGGTTCAAGAGGACGTTATTGGAATGGCCATTGAAGAACGTAAGGCCAAATTTTTTCAGTTTCAAGATTTGGGACCTCCTGATTTGATCTCGCTACTAAAATATGCTCCTTCATCATCGAATTCCAATTCACAGAACTCTAAAAATCGCTCTATGCACTTGGAGCCAACTTCCTCAAGTATTAATGCTCAAGACTTGCATTCGCACGATAAATTAAAAGGAGAAATAGGAACATTTTTGTACTGCGTTGGTTCAGATACTTCAGACCCAACTTCGATTGCGGTGTTTCTAAAAAACCTGACCGACATGATAGCGGAAAAACCTCAAAATTGGTTTGGGAAACAGAAACATTATAAGATCGCACGCGTAACGTATGCGACTTGGAACGCGTTTCGCAAATGTGACGTAGAAGTCGTGGTTCACATTCCTGGGGCAGTGCAGTCGTATATACTAGATTCTCGCGGAGAAGTTCTACAAATTCCTCAAGAAGATCGCGAAATTCTATGGGCCGAAACCTTTGTGTGTGGCGTAGTGCGTGCAATTACCGTAATGACCGATAACATCGATGAAGGCGAGGTGAATAATGTGGTTGAAACCCGAATCTTGAACCCACTAACCTCTGGGGAGATGGGCGAAGTCTCAGATGCTTTCATCGATGTATTTCCTCTAGTTTATGCCCAAGGCCCAAGTTTGGGAGCTCCCTGTGATGTAGCCACACCATCTCGCACCAACAACCACTTGTGTGAAACCTTACTGCACGTCACTAGACTTACACAAAATTTTGATAGATGCCGAAAAATGATTACAGGATTGATGGAGCAGTACCCAGAATGCGTGGTTCTGCTAGTAAAGGTACTTTTCGAAGCTGATCTTAAGATTGACGCAATTACCTTATTGCACGACCAATTATCGAATCAAGGTCCTTCGGTTACTGAATATCGTTCAGAGCTGCTGTGTGTGCAGGCTAAATTCTTGTTGGAAAAAAAGAATGACCACTTCGCAGCTCAAAAACTAGCACAGGCTGCAGTAGATTGTGCTCCAAGCGAATTTAGACCGTGGCACCTTTTGATCAGATCGTATATCGGTTTGAACGACATCGAAAATGCGCTGTTGGCACTAAATGGATGTCCTGTAACACCACACCGCGAAAAGTACGGCTTCAAGCGCGTCGTAAGCTTAGGTCAAGATTCCTCCAATTTACATTTGCCACTTCCAGTAGACGTCATTTTAGAAGACGTTACCAGTCTCAGCTCAGCAGATGTAGCTAACGAGCATAAAGGTTTGAGTTCGGCACTACTCAGTTTGCCGGCAGCAAGCTTGAAGGGTAACTCCAAGGAAAGATATAGTTATCTCACAAAGATTGCACTGAAAACAGGATGGGAGTCGTTATTGAAGTACAGGTCCAAACTATTCGTAATGGAAGAAGAATATCAAGTGGCATCCACCCCACCATCCGAATCTGATTCTGGATCACAAGAAGCTATTCGTGGCAAGAGACTGTGTGAACGTTGGCTTGACAGTTTGTTCATGGTGCTGTATGAAGACCTCAAGACTTACACACTATGGCAGGCAGAACAGCTTCATTTTGAAGCTCAAAATACTCGTTACCAAAAATCAACTGCGGAGTGGGAACTACTGGGTTTGTGTGCCTGGCGATTGGGGCACCGTGAAGAGGCGGCCAGTGCTTTTCAAAGTGGCTTACAGCAACGATTCTCTGCGGAATCCTCTCGGCGTATACTACAAATATACTTGCTAGAGCGTGAAAGAGTGAAGGAGGACCGCCAATCATCCTCATCGTATACTATGGGTACGATATTGGACATAGATAACAAGCTCATCGACTTGTGCGTTAGGCTGTGCTGTTGGAATCACCGGTGGTACTGTGAGTTCTCCGTGCTACAATTAGATACACTTGCGCACGTTGTTCACGACATCGGAATCACCAAACTATCTAACGAGATCCGCGCGCGGTTTCCCGAAACTGTAGTGCAACTAATTGAAGATAACCTCCTTGATTTCTTCTCCGACTATACGCATAATGGTTACGACAAATGATCCTCAAACACCCAGCGCGGGCGGAACAGATTACTAGCAGATAAATGGACACACATCTAGTTTACCCGGCTGGGTTTAAATCCTGCTTTTAATTGCCTATGAAGATTAGAACTCCCATCACGAGCCGTTACACTTACCAAGTTAATTTTTGCTCGAGCATGCAAACGGAATATTTTAATAAGGTAAATGAGAGGGTAAAAATTGAACAACATGAGGCGAAGGCTTTAGTGTCAAGTTGGAGCAGAAACTCTCCTGTTCCTCGATGTCCACTGATCATAAGCATTGCACGTTCAACAACAGGTCCATTTTTCACGACCGAAAATTGTGAAAAATGGAAGGTGACTATTAGACCTCCTCCTTGGCGCTCTGTCTCTTTCATGACTAGTCATTTCCATCTATAATCTCACCTCCTCCTATAGCGACGTTTATCTGTCTCTCTATCCATCTCTCTTGTCTATTACGTACCATATGATCAGTTGAAGTTAACTGGTTCTCAAGCGTGTTTGAAAACTAAATAAGCCTTCTTTAATTTAAATATAGTTTCTTGTTTTAACGGTAACCTTAACCCGTAAGTCGTTGGTTCAAAGCATTAGTTGGTACCACTCTTTCTCGCTGTTATTAATAAAATATAGATGGGGCTTCATTTTGCCTCACGCTGGGCTTTTACAGCGCTTTTTTGGCTGATGGTAGGGCCACGAGTGGGAGCCATAGATCTGGACACCTCCTCCAAGGATTCGATTTGCTCTGCTACAGCTCTCATTCAAGGCGGTGTCATGGATTACTACGATGGTACAAAATATGGCGGTACCATAGGGACGTTTCAGGCGCCCTATTATTGGTGGGAAGCAGGCGAAGTTTTTGGGGGAATGTTGGAAAACTGGTTTTTGTGCCAGAATTCAACCTATGAAGATATGCTTTATGCAGCTCTGTTATACCAAGCCGGTCCAGACTACGACTATATGCCTTCTAACCAATCGATGGTCGAGGGTAACGATGACCAAGGCGTTTGGGGTTTGACCATCATGGATGCTGTGGAAAGGAATTTCACGAATCCGACTGGTAAAGGCATTCCTGGCTGGTTGGCCATGGCTCAGGGTGTTTTCAATACCATGTATTCACGCTGGGATGACCAACACTGTGGTGGCGGTCTCAGGTGGCAGATATTTACGTGGAATTCCGGATACAACTATAAGAATACTGTTTCTAATGGCTGTTTATTTCAATTGGCAGCAAGATTGGGGCGCTACACAGGTAACAATACATATCTGGAAGTGGCAGACAAGGTGTTTGACTGGATGGTCGATGTTGGATACATCGTTCTAAATGATACCGCTAATGTTTTCGACGGTGCAACTATTGACGATAACTGCACCGACATAACAAAATTGGAATGGTCTTATAATCAAGGAATTGTGTTGGGTGGTTCTGCTTACATGTATAATGCAACAAATGCTTCATCAGAATGGGAAACTAGATTGTCGCAAATCTTAGGTGGTTCCTCCAAATATTTCTTCAGAAACAATATCATGTATGAATCCACTTGCCAGGACTCTAAGAGCTGCAACAACGATCAAAGGTCTTTCAAAAGCATCTTTTCTCGGATGTTGTCATTATCAAGCATTCTAGCTCCTTTTACCGCTGAGAAAATCGATCCCCTAATGGAGGCATCAGCTTCGGCAGCTGCGAAGTCGTGCACGGGAGGTACCGATGGCCACACTTGCGGAATGAACTGGGAACAAGGTTCATGGGATGGATATTACGGCCTGGGTGAACAGGCTTCTGCTTTGGAGGTCATACAAAGCTTGTTGTACAGTCAAAGGCCTGCTCCTTATACCGAGAACACCGGAGGAAGTTCAAGTGGTGATGCCAATGCTGGTTTGAACAAAACTTCCACCAACGTTCTGCAAAGCGATCTAAATATAACCCACAAGGACAAAGTAGGTGCTGCAATTATTACCGCCGTGGTGATCGCTGTTCTTGCCGGTGGTTCCATTTGGATGATGTTCTAAGCTGTGTACAATATACTACCTAGCATGTGGGGAGGTACGCTTTAAAAAAAGTTGTCAAAATTTGAGGTAAAGCTTAGAGATAACGAGCTAACTTGTCACTAATTTTTAACAATATTTCTCCCCAATCCTCGCCAGGACTGTACTACAATGCTCTGTCAAGGTCGCTAACCTCGTGTTTATGTACGCACAGTTCTGCCTCATGCTGCAATGGCGACCAAACTATGCTGCTGAGGGATCGCTTTCCCCACTTTTCGCGGATCACTGGTTGAATGTCACTGGAAAACGTTTACAATCGATTTTCCTGCACAATTTCAATTTATCCGTGACGTACTTAAATGTGTTAGTAAAGGCTTGATTTCGGACGACACTTTTTTGACTGCGTGAGATGACTGAAAGAAGCATTTAACATTCATGGTAGAATTGATATAGCATCTTTTACTTGCGGGAGTAATAAAGATAAAAAATAACCGATTAACACAATATAACTTGCGGCCGAAAACAGCTGCAAATCCAAGAAACATGGCGCAAAAATTCGTTAAATACTAAGGCTCAATAATTAACGGAGGATTTCCTTTCTGCGAAACCTGGCGCGAAATTCGCGGTGCCAACATTTACACCGACGATGGGGATATTCTGCTTTAAGATATCGCTGGGAAAATACGGTGCATGTAACAGTAAATAGAACCCTATTATATTTTGCTTCAGCATTTTTCTTCGATAAATCTGCCTTCATCAATTAAACTTTACAAAATTTTTAGTTCCTAATTTCCATGAAACTCATCGACAACATAATCAAATCGCCAGATATAAGGCCAATATTGAGCCTTCTTGTGTACCCATAAGTACGTGAAATGATTCGTAGATCATTGCATAGTTCTGTGGTTAGAAAGAATTGTGCTAAAGTCTGGTCAGACTTTTCAGCGAGACAGATAGCATTATCCATTCCTAGCGAAAACGTAAAATCCTATATTTTGGATGGAAGACCAGAACGAGGCCCTCCTTCGCTGAAAAAAAGAGCCAATCGGATCAAATATCAATCTCCCGAAAAAATTGACGAAGTTTTCAAGACTTGTTATGAATTTTTGGAGTCGAGGTCTGCCTCCAAATACGCAGATCTAGCTCAAGAACAAGATGCTTCAAAACGCATAAAGCTGGAGGTAGAGGCCGAGATTTACAACCCAGAAGTACTGTACAATTTCCAATATAATGATAAGGTGAACAACGATCCCAGAACTATTGACTACAACTTGCCAGTATACAGGCGTCTGGGTCGCGAACATTGGGAATCTTATGACCAAATGCTACTGATGCAAAGACTAGAAACACTAGCAGTTATACCAGATACACTACCTACTCTGGTGCCAAAAGTGGAAGTAAATGTCAAGTTCCCATTCTCAACTGGATTGAACAAATGGGTAGAACCGGGTGAAGTTTTGTCCTCTAATGCTACAAGTCTACCTCCAGTTGTCAAGATACAAGAATATGATGATGTCGACCCTAAGACTCAGCTCTATACCATGCTAATAGTGAATCCTGATGAACCTGATTTGAAAAATGACTCTTTCAAGACAACATTGCAATACGGTTTGTTCAACTTGAGGATAGCGTACAATGATAATGTTCTCGATGCCCGACAATTTACCAAAGATAATATTATTGTCGACTACATGCCACCTGTCCCGGAGAAAAATGCTGGTACGCAAAGGTTTGCAATTTGGGTGTTCAGACAATCCGCCGCTTTGCAAACCTCGCCAGAAAAGAGTATTGATAGAGATAATTTCGATTTGCGCCAATTTGTACAGGATCAAAAATTAAATGCGGTTGGTGCTCATGTGTGGAGAAGCCAATGGGACAGCAATGTGTGCAATGTAAGGGCCAAGTATGGCCTTCCCAATGGCCGCGTTTTTCATCGAGTGAGAAGAGTGTAGATGTGTATGGGCACATCCCCTGAGTTACTTGTGAATAGATTCAAAGGATTTCCGCGTATAGATTTTTCATGTATATGATGTATATTTTCAAAAGTGAATGCGGCCTAAACAACCCTCTTGAAGGAATATAAAAGTGGTGAAATATGATCGGCTGTGTCCTGCAAGGTTCTCGAATTGATGAGCGCAATCTTCACTGTTTCAGGGACTCGACTGCACCGAGTATGACCTTTCCGTAGTCCAAGTTTGGATTCTCAAGGTCTAGCTTGACAGCAGAGCCCTTTTGTTCGGTCTTTGGGGGAGCGTGTAGTTTTGCGTACTCGGCCTTGGCTTGATCGATCAGCTGCAACTTGTCTGCATATGCCTTTTCCTCCGATTGCCTTGAGGCCTGGGATTTGAGGCCCAAATCGGTCTTCAAACCGACTGCGACGCCCAAAACCACTGCGGAATATCTCAAAACGTTTAGCGTAGACATGGTATCTAATACTGAGCTTAGATTAAGCTAAAATAAAGGTAGAAGAGCGCCTGAAAAAGTTGGAAAGAAAACAACTGAACTAAAGGCTGACAGGTAGGCTTATTGCAAGTAGAACCAAGTTGCTTATATACCTGAGAAGTATTAGTTCTGCTGTACTTATGGTATTTTGTCAAATATTATTATGTCTTCTGAAAAATTTCAATCTTCAATTTAGAAAATATTGTTTAAGCTAATAGGATAGGCCGTTGAGCACCACTTGAGATTAATCTTGGGTTTATAGATATGTTTGTGGGTAGTAGTAAGACCATTTTCCGTGGTGTGAACCGTGGTAGAAGTATGTTTACGTGCGTTGTATTACTGGTGGCTCTGGGTCTGGCATGGTTACTAACAGAACCAGGTGTCTATAAGTGGCAATCGTGGGGCCACCGGGGTTTTTTCTCGGGGTCTGGTGCTTCTCAGCAAAGTGGTGGAAGTGGGTCGTCAGGATTCAATTACCAGTACGCCGTCGCCTATCAGGCGAAAGACCGTTCGGACGGCATCTATGCGGGCCTGACGCAGCTGGACTCGCCTACAGGGGAGGATAACTACTTTGTAGGTGTTAGAAATACCCACGATGTTTTCGCAGGGGTTGCAGACGGTGTTGGTGGCTGGGTTGAACATGGATTTGATTCCAGTGCCATCAGCCGCGAACTGTGCTCTTCGATGCTTGACATCTCGGCACAGGGAAAAACTCCTTCTCCGAAGCAATTGCTAGACTTGGCATACACGAAAATAAGGAGCGATGGAAAAGTTCAGGTAGGTGGTACAACCGCCATTGTCGCACACTTTCCTCCAGATGGAATTCTGAAAGTAGCCAATCTGGGAGACTCCTGGTGTGGCGTCTTTCGCAACACCAAGTTGGTATTTCAAACAAAATTCCAAACCGTTGGGTTCAATGCACCCTACCAATTGGCCATCATACCACAGGAAATAGCCAGTGAGGCTACCAAGAGAGGGGGTTCTTACATCCAGAATAGTCCTAGTGATGCAGATGAATACCAATTCAAACTGCAGCAAGATGATATAATTGTGTTAGCCACCGACGGTGTCACTGATAACATCGCCACGGGGGATATGGAACTATTTCTGAGTAACAACTCCAATAACAAAGACCTACAGCAAGTTACTCAAAGGTTCGTTGATCAGGTGGTCAACCTAAGTAAAGACACCGATTTCCCCAGCGTTTTTGCCCAAGAGATGTCCAAGCTTACCGGAAAGCGTTACCTGGGTGGCAAGGAAGATGATATAACTGTGGTTGTTATTAAGGCACAAAAATAATGTTTAGCAACCCACGACAAAAGGGTCGCATTCTATTGACGTTCTACTTACTCGAATTTTTGGTTTAGAACAATATTTTTGATCTTTTCTCGCTCTGCCTTTAACTTCTGTTCCTCTTCCAAAACTCCCTTAACAAACGTAACATTTCGTGGGAGACCCAAAGTCCGTGCCTGAGTCTTTTTACCAGATTTGCTCAAAAAGGTAAAGGCTACCTTTTTGGATTTTGTGTCCTGATTCTCGCCTGATACCAATGATGGTTGGCTATCACCTCTTTCAAAATCCATGCTGTAACCTGATGATATCATCGGTATGCTACTTGAACCGATCTTTTCATTCCTTCTACTTTCTAGCGATTCTTGGACTAGTTGTTGAAATTGTTTGTCCATTTCTTCTTCAGCGCGTATCTCTTCTTCGGACCTCAACTTTGACATGTGGGCCTCTTGCATACGTCTCCGCTCCAATTCATCATCTGACTCATCTTCGTCTTCGTCGTCATCATCGTCGTCGTCAGACTCACTACCTGTACCACTAACTTCATCGTTGGTACCATCGGATGCAGTGGCATCACTTTCGACGCTGTCATCATCGCTGTAAGAGTCATTACCAACATCCCTGTCATTTTCCCTTTCGAACTCGTCGTCTTCATCATCATACAGTTCATCGTCATCTTCATCTTCATCATCTTCAATGTCTATGTTGCCGTGTTGGTCAGTCTCATTGGTGTTTTGTGGAGTCTTAAACAACTCTGTAAGCTTATTTGCACTCTGTGCTAGTTCCGTACACCTTTCAAAATTCTCGCCAGCTGTCATTTTTTTGAAGGTCTTGAAAACTTTAATTTGGATCTCTTTAGGTAATGGCTGCTCCTTGTTCAGGGTATAAAACTCAAATAGCCTCAAGAAGGTAAATACTTTCTTCGTTTTACTTGGAGAAACATCGTTGACGCTCAACAGCGCAGTTGTAATTAGGTGAACACGAAAGTAATTATCAGGTAAATCGAACTCATTTACCGTAAATGGAGTAGATCTTCCTCCAGGATAACCGAATGTAAAGATTTTGACGAGAACTTCTAAAACAACCTCAATCCTTATTAGGTTGTTGTTGTATAGCGAAGCCAAGTACCTTACTTGAGCAATTCTGACCATATTCTGGCTAAACTCATTTATCTCTAACCCACGCTCTACCTTTTCCACAACTCCATCTATCACCTGAACAACGAAGTTTCGATAATAAGGGAATAAGCCACTGAGAATTTTTGCTAGTGAATCCAGTGATTGGTAGCCTATCTTTTCGGGCTTAGAAAATAAAGATGTCATTGTCTTACGAACCGCTTCATCTTTCCAATGGGCTCGTCTCAAAAGCTTCACAATCCTTTCTGGAGGAATTGTGTGAATTTCTTTTCGCAAGAGAATACGATAAAATTTCTGTTCTGCAGACAGTTCCTTCGATACAGAATTGAGCTTCCTTAATGACGGCGGATATATCAAAACAATCAGATTATCCAAGGCGCACTTGTTACTGATGGTCAGATCATGTTCCTTTTTCTTCTGCTGGATGAGATCAATCATTTTTTCCATTTGTTCCTTGTAGTTTGGGCTGTTGATAAGGAATCTACCAAAGTTCTCGAACAGAACAGTCAAAATTTCAATGTTATTTGGGATCTGGATATTCATTATCAGGGTTCTGATCTTATGGAAAGTGAGGTACGATGGGACAAGCATGAATTTAACCATTTCACTGAAGAAAATAATGTTTTTAACGTTGATTTTATTCGATCGTAGCTGGCTTCTAAAACCATTGTCCAAATATTGAATAAGCTCGTCTCTGACGTCAGTAAGACTTTCTGCATTTGACGCGACGAAGCGAGCATAAATTCTCAGCTTGCTCCAGTCTGGGGTCTCAATAAAAAACTTCAACAGTCTTCTTCTTGTAGCCTTTTTGTTAAGGGAGTCCGTCCAAAACCTTAGGGACAGTTCATCAATAGCTTCTTTGGAATCGGCAAGTTCTAAGCCCAAAAAGAAGTCGTTCAGCTTCTGTGGGTCAGCTGGAGTTTTTTCCTCAATCTCCGTTACGGTCCCTGACAGATCGGGAAGTATCTCGTAAAACTTCCTTACCTCCTCATTTTCCCATATCTTTTCAGAGCTGACTTTCTGCTGGTTAGTTATCAATGAGCTAGAACTGGTTTGGTCCTCTTCCAGTGCTTCTTTAAGTTTAGGAGTCTCCATATTGAAGACGTTTGTTAAAATCGCTATAGCGCTTTCAAATCTTTCAAAGATGGGAACAAGTTTGTCATGCTCCTCGATGTACTCGTCAGAGCTCTTACCGGTCCTTATCTGAGCTTTTTGGTGCTCCCTCAGGAGTTTGTATAGGGATTTATTGATGTCGACCGTTTGAGAGATAGCTGCTTCGCTGAATGCCTTGAACAATGATTTTAAGAGTTTCTTAGTATCATTATCAATTAGAACCAAGTCTTGCTGCGGTTCATCTGCGAAGAACTGTGGAAATCTGGTAACGAAAGAAGTGGCAATGGTGGTAGTAAAACCCGTCTTGAAACGATAATTCAAAATCTCTTTCATTATCGTGAAAAGGATAGGTTCTTTCTTACTGAACCTTTTGGCAACAAAGCCAGGTAAATTCTCCTTGGATGTGTAGTCTAAAGAACAAAAGAGTCCTACAAAGTAAAGCTCTGTGAAGAGCCTTACGTGCAATCGAAGCCTCGCCATCTTAGTCAGTTCTTCCTTATCTGTTTCACCGTCAACTTGAATAGTGGCAAAGTTGTGGAGGAACAATTCCATCAACGGCGCTGTGAATTGGTGATCGAAGCGCTGGTGTAACGCACTCATGACCTCTACGCTAGCCTCAATATCTTCAGCTCTTCCTGACACCTTATTGAGGCCCTCATTTGCAGTAACTACTAGCTCTGATAAGTATTTTTCCAGTGACAACTCAGCGATGTCTTTGAGAAGATTGGCCTTTGAATCTTTTGAAATTCCTAATTTCAGCTTCCTGATAAAGCCTGTATTTCTCTTCATACTTGAATCAAGCTTCTTGCCAGTATATGAATGGAGACCATCCTCATTCCACGCCCTCTTATTTAGCTCTAGTAACTCTAAGCGCCTGTCATCCTGTATCAAATATCATGATTTTAGTATTACAAAAGCTGCCCAAATGGCCTCTAAAATTGACCTACAACCATCGATATTAAACTTACGTTCATGCTCGAATGCCCTATAAGATTTCCAGTTGCTGTTTCGGGCTATAGGCTTAGAATTTGTCGTTCTGTATAATCTCGGTGATTATGCAGGCGAAGTTGATGATGATGATCCAAATCTCTAATGTGGACGTAATAACGTCAAAGATGATTTGGCGTATAAGTGCCTAACTAAAGCCTTCTCCACCTAGTAACTTAGCTAATTCGTCTGCCTGTAGGCTCAACTCTTCTAAATTCTTGCTAAGGATGAAAGCTTCATCAAATTTGCGTTGTTTTGTAGCAGTCGTTATCATATCTTCCACGAGAAACTTCTGCTCCTTGAGAACCATCAGTTGGGTTCTATATTCTTTGACTTCCTTGATGCTGAGGTTATTTTGAAATCTTACTGGTGTGGTAAGTAGTTTGGATTCAGGCGTAGATTCTTGCGATGAGACTTGAGAAGTCAGATTTGACGTCAAGTCCCTTAAGGGTAACATATTGCCTTGAATAAAATCAGATGCTTGAGAGACGATTGCAGACCGGATTCTTGCTTCGGATGCGTTCTTCGCCTGTACCTTGAGTAACTGTTTTGTGAGCCTGTCATATGCAGAAAATGCATCTAGCATTCGACGTCTAGCCTTAGATAGCTTAGCAACGTCAGAGACGCTTGGGCTATTGGCATTTGTATCAGTACTAATATGTGTTATTGTTGTTGTTGCTCCGATGCTTGTTATTATTGAGGAAACAATTGCTGCATAAGTGTGCAAGCTTTCATACAGTTGGAAAATGGTACATAGAGGCATGGCCATTTCTTTAAGAAATTTGCGCTTTTTGAAGACCACTTGAACACATGCCGAACAAACCCTAATCTGTGTGTCAACTTCCGAAGGATTCAGGGAAGTTGGTAGCGTAATCGGGAGATCAGAAGCAGCGTTTATTAAGCTAACGACAGGGATTTGATTTGAGCAGTTCGTATCTGTATCGTCGCACACAATTTTCCCGCAGAGCCTGCAATGGTGTTTACGAATGGTTAAACCAAAGCTTTTAGCGCACAAACTACATACCAAAGCAAACTGGTCCGGGACCCACGGTACAACACTTTTCTCAAATAGCGAAACCTCCGTGGCCTTATTTACAGACACCAGAAAGCTGCTTTTGTATTTGTTATTGATTCGAAGCAGCCCATTCATGAGCCTAACAAACCTGTTTTCTAACTGTAAATGCTGAAGCTGTCTATCTTCGAGTTTGAAGCTTCGAAGCTTGGAGAACTCATGTGTTAAATTCCGGTGAACCCCAAAATCGTTATATCCTGGTTTGTCTTGTGAACAGTTCCGGCAACACTTGCACCACTCGCCGCGTTGAGCATCGTACTCTGCTTTCAAATTCAATTTTATGACATTTTGACAATGCTGCATACAAAAAAGCTGGCCACATCGCCTGCAATTCAACATTCCAGTGGAGTGGCTAAGTTGTACATTACATTTATGGCATCGACTTTGGTCTACTTTTGGTTTTACCCAGTGGCTTCTAGTCAGTTCAAATTTCGGTTTCAGTTGAGAAACTTTCTTCTTGGCTTCGACAGATCTCCTTTGTCCGACGACTACATCACTCTTTTGACTCTTGTCATGTCCTGACTCTTCTGCAAACCCGTGAGCTTTGTCCAGGTGAATATTTAATTGTAAAAGGCCAGGTGTTTCTTTACCACATACAGGACACGCCAGTTTCTCACCTTTCTTCGTATTTCCACTTTCTTCAGGCACACCAAGTACCCTGGAGCCTTCAATCACATTCATAGCGAGCCTTACAGGCTTTCACGATGAAAACTTTAATAAGATGATATTTTATCTTAATTAGACAATATTTACCAATTTCATCATCGATTTAATCATCATTAGAACTTGTACAGACAGGAGGAAATGGGCAGCCGGCAATGTTTGTAAATGACATAACTCTTCCAGTGCTATTGGTGGTGTCCTTTACGGTGTGCTTTAAGGCTTGCAAGGAAATACTGTGGTTTAAAGCGCAGAATTTGTTCGATATGCACAGCGTATATTTAGCGGAAGATATTGCAGGTTTAAGTATATTAAGAGGGCATGAATCAAACTTTTTGTCCAAATTTAACAGACAATTTTCGCTTTCATCGAACAGACTTACCAGTTATATCCGAGCGGTATTTTCTTGTGCATTTGCTTTGTGTTTGGTGGCCGTGGAATTGACCTTATGGCAGATTTTGATTGCGGAAAGCGGCGAGCATCCTAAAGAAGCTGGATTTGGGGCGATAGTCTGGCTAATCGTCTCTGTGGCATTGACACTCATTCTCATCCTGATACAACCGTTTTTGATTTTATCATCGATAGTTGATAAATTCTATGGCGATAAATTGAGGTTTGGCTACGTGATAATAGTCTGTATTAGCACCATCCTGGCGTGGGTTCTCATGTTGAACATACTCAATTGGGGACCCTTTCGATCAACCACTAGTCTTCTGACCAAAATATCAATCATTGGCGTCAGTATAATGGCGATGTTATCGGGGGTAGCCTGCCTGTCCATGCCGTTTTATGTATTCCAATTTTTTTGGCATAAGCGCAACGGCAAGGCTTCCGACCTCAAGTCTAACAATATTCCAATACTTCTACTGGATAGCGTGGTAATGTCAGAAAAAAAATACGAATATGAAACTGACATTCGAGAAAGCTTGATCGTCTTGCAGAAATTAGAGCGAGAACCCGGTGGTTCTAATTCAATAATGAGAGAGCAACTTGTCGATAAAATCAGCAGAAGTCAGTTGGAACTAGTGAAACTAGAACAGAATGCACAATATTCGGTCGTAACACGTTCATTAAAGCGCGGATTCCAGTTTGGTTTTCTTATATATTGCATCTACAAGCTGGCATCCACTTTTCTTCGCAGAATCCCAGCTATAATCAGCCACGCCATGAATTATCCATACGACTACAGTTATGAATATTTTGGAAATGCAAATGGTAGCGCTATTAGTGGTGATCCGCTCGCAGTGACGCTAGCCAAGGTTTGCAATTTGTTTTTTTTCCGATTTAATGAGCAACAAAAGCAGGATTCCCTCGTAAAGCAGATGTCATTAACTCTATCACTGTCATTGTTTGGTTGCTCCGTATCTACCGTGGTAACAACTATATCCTATCTTACCACACTTCTGCCACTTAGATTTCAAATTTCAGCGCTGAAGTCAATGCACGAGAATCCATCCCATGAGCTCCTTCCGAAAACAAATAAAATACTGCAGAAAAAACAGAGAGATCCCTCTATAATCAAAAACCTCTTAATTTCGGAACTCACTGGTGTCTACGTCCTTGCGACGATACTAATGGTTCGTTCAAACTTGCCAACAGATGTTGCTCAACGATTGAATCAAATGCTAGGAGAAAATTTTGTCGTTTCCTACATAGTTTTAGATGTTTGGTTCGACGAGGTCTTTGCAGTAAGTGCCATTTTATCACTTATAGGAATTAAACTTGCAGGGAGAGCAACCAGAAAGCATTAAGAGTAAAACTTACATAAAATGCGGACCGGCAACTAGATTATTATTTTAGGTAGGTTAAAGGCCGCTAGTGGTGCTTTACTGGAAGTATTTGGATTCTCCAATACCACAATTTCTTGTAGAGCCAATACATCAGCCAATAACATCGATCTATACTTCTCCGTAAAATAAAATGCGCTATTATCCTTTATGATACGCTTCGAAACGTCTTCATTAGTTAGTCTTTCTTTGATGAATGACTGTGTGCCCTCCATCTCTTCGTCGTCGTCCTCTTCGTCTTCGCCGCCGCCGATGTAATTGTTACTGTCCGTAACAGTGTTGCCATCAACTCCATGCTTCTTCGGTCTTCTCCGCGTACTGACTGGAAGGTCTTGTGACATATCAAACATTGCTATGGCATTGACCCCCCAAAACCATGTTCTATCTCTTAGAGATGCATCACTGAAAATCCCGACATATTTGTTTTTCGTTAGTTCAAACTCCTTTGGTAAGTGATCCTTGTTCTTTTTGCACCATTCTGACATGGTCCCTATGCTCGATTCCTCAGTTTCCTTTATTAAAAACTCGAGTATCTTGTTTTCCGCTGTTGCAAGAATAACCGTATCCCTTTTGCTAATGTGGATGGCAGTAACGAAGTTCATGATACGAGCAACGGGAACCACTGAACGGTCATGTAAGTTGATAAGATCAATGGCACCGCAAATACGAGAGACCACAACAAATGAGCCGCCGCAGTCAATGTGGTTGATGGAGGTAATGTGCGACAAGTTCAAAGCCGAGCTGCTTTCCTGCAATGCTGGAAGCTCAATCTCTGTAGGCTTCTCATCCGCATCATCATCTTCGAGATCAAGAAGAAGTACTTCATCATTGGTTGAAACCATTATTATGTGCGAATTGTCAATAAACTTGACGTGTTTTGTTCCAGTTTTGAGCAGAAAGTCGTTGTCCAATTTAGTTACTTTGAGCTTATTACTTGAAGGTAGTAAATGGAATAATTTAGTGGTGTTAGCCTTGCCAACTATTAGAACTTGGCCATCTTCGGACATAGCACAAGTTGATATGTTTTGTTCATCCTTTAACGACAGTTTGCAGACAAGTTTATAGTTATTGCTTTCTCTGGTCTCCGTACCTATCGCCCATATTCTAATGATAGAATATTGCCATACGACGCATAAGCGCTGATTAGCGTTAAAAAGAGCATTTTTGTGGAAGGGAACCATATAAGGGATCTTCGTGTAGTTGCCATCGGAAAATGCGGAAATAGTACTAATAATCATATTTTTTTCAACACCACCAGACACAAGAAAATCAGCGCCTTTGGATTGATACGAGATCATAGTTCTAACGTCGTTGGAATGCAATAATCTGTTCGAAGCCACAATCCATTTGGAACTCTTCTTTGTTGAGTTAACAGTCGATAAGGTGTACTGGTAAATCTTGCGATCAACTCCAGCACTGAAAACTTTTGTATTGGTCTCATCTGCAGACAAACACAATACATCTGCTTCATGGCACTTAAAAGTCTGGGTAAGCGTTGCATACTGAAGGTCCCAAAATTTGACAGATCCTGTAGAATCACCAGATACAATTTGGTTTTCCCTTGGTAGATAAATGACGCACCAGACCAGCGTAGATTCTTTCTTCGATTTATCAACCTTCATAGTGTGAAGGATTCTGCCTCTCATTTCCTCCTTCTGTGACGAACTCCAAACTCGTATTCTACCGTCGGCACAACCTCCTATAATGTAGTCATCTCCTTTCCACACCACTGACAAAATCCTGGAATCCTGCCTTTGTAAGACAGCTTCATGTTCCATGACTCCAAATCCTCCAGAAATGTCGATGATCACAACGCATCCGTTATCACAACCTACAGCCAACTTGGTTTGCGAGGAACTTAGTGCTAATGACCAAATGACGCCAGCATTACAATCGTAGTTTTTCAACGCCAGCCCAGTCCTTAAATTCCATTCTGTCACTACTGTGGAAGCGCCAATCGAGAAAAGCCGCAATGGTTCGCCTGGGACGTTACTCCAAACCAAGCCTTCAATTGTGCGGTCTTTGCCTCCTTGAATTATAAGCTCCTGGCACCAGCCATTGCGAGGATTCCAGATTTCTATGTCACCGTTGGATCTCCCCAGTGCTAGTCTCAAATCTGACGGGGTTCTCCTGTCCAATTTTGACCTGTGTGAGAATGCTAACGCAGTTATATTGGCACCTCTAAAATCCGCGAAACGGGCTCTATGTATAAGAACACTTCTGCCGTCTTGAGTCATTACTGGTGACGCTAAATGCTATTAAATGCTACAATTGATGTAGGTGATGACTTCGAGATGAGATGACATAGATGTATTCCTCCGCTTGAAAATTTTTTTGAACATTGCACGACACTTTTGGAAAAAGTGATATAAAGAGGATGATGGATGTATACCAAACGTAATTCGACGTGGCTGTGAAGGGCAGGCAGGCTTATACAAATCCTGCAAACTGAATCCGATATTTTTTTCCGTACAGCCCGTTACTGAAACTTATACTCTACAATTTGGAGATATCTCAAAAAAATTCCTAAGAAATCAAAAGTACTCGCAGAATCTTATTTACTGCACAGACCGTTGGATATTCAAGATATACAGGCATTTATTATCGCATTCCCAATGCTACTAGAAACATCCTATTCACGCTAATTACTGAAGTCAACCGCCATTTCATAGTTGGGGTGGGGGGCAATTTAATCACGTGATTTATACTCTTCGAGATCTACTATGAGTTCAAACAGATGAACTTGTTTATATTATTTGTTCAGGGAAAGACCAAATACTTATTTCGGGTTCGAAAAGCGCATCAAATGTCTGGAAATAGTGCCACTGAATCTGGAGACCCAGACTCTACTGACTCTAAGATTCTTAGGGCCATTGCTGATGTGTTCCAGAATGCACAGTCGACTTACGCGGGCCATAGAAGACACATTGCCGTGTTAAAGAGAATCCAATCGAAAGCTGTAGAACAGGGTTATGAAGAGGTATTTAACTACTGGTTTAACAAAATGGTTACTCTGGTATTACCGCTGAAAAGAACAGAGATAGTGGGAGACAGAATTGTACGATTAGTGGCAAGTTTCGTCGCGAGTATCGAACATGATCTCGTGTCCTCAGAAGGGGACGAAGTTGAATCAAGTGGTAAAGAAAAGGTATTCTCAAGGTTTGTGAATCAGTTTATAAGGCACATTCTGCGTGGCATTGAATCGCGCGACCGACATGTGCGCTACAGGGTCGCACAGTTCTTGGCCGTTATCATGGATAATATAGGCGAAATTGACGAGGATTTGTACAATTTGATTATGTGGTCGTTCCAGAAGAGAGTTTACGATAGGGAACCATTCGTTAGGATTCAATCAATTTTTTGTCTTACCAAATTTCAAGAAGAGGACAGCATGTCGGAAACCGTAGATGACGCCTCCGCTAAAATGATCCACGCCATCCAAAACGATCCTAGTGCAGAGGTACGAAGAGCGGCCATGCTAAATCTTGTACGCACCAAAAATACAGAAGATGTGATAATGGAGCGAGCTCGCGATGTCAACCCTATAAACAGGCGGATCACATATACACGGATACTGAAAAATATGGGGGCATCCGTTTTTCGGGAGTTAGACGGTGTTCTCATTGGAAAGCTTATCGCATGGGGTCTTGAAGACCGTGAAGAAGCAGTACGAAATGCTTGTGCGCGTTTGGTTGCCTTTGATTGGCTAAATTTAATGGATGGAGATATTATTCGGCTTCTGGCAGAGCTTGATGTTACCTCAAACACTGTTTGCCAAAAGGTCATGGATGCAATTTTTACCTATAGAGATGATACTGTCGCTAAGATCAAATTGCCGGACACTGTGTGGGACAGCCTCACTGCGGAGGTTTCGTTTCTAATAAAGGCCTTCCATGCTCACTGCTCACAACACAAATTAGAAGATGTTATTGATACAAATTTTCCAGAGGCTTCAAGACTATCCGAGATCCTGCAGAGGTACCTGGGTATCAGATTCACCAACGAGAAGTTGTCGAAAACAGACATAGGCTGTTTGGAATTCGTTATAGAGCAGCTCTTATCCGTAGCAGAAAAATTTGATTACAGTGACGAAATTGGTAGGCGCGCAATGCTGATGGTAATTCGTAATGCTTTGGCGAACTACAAATTGACACCATCCCTCGTCCAGATTGCACTAAAGGTGCTAAAGGTCTTATCGATCAATGAACGTGATTTTATCACAATGACTATCGAAATCATAACAGACATACGTGACGAAGATATCGAACGCCAAGAAGCGGAAGAAGCAAACCAAAATTCTGGGGAAACTGGTGAAAAGGAAGATCAGCAAGATGATGAAGCAATGGACTCCTTTCATTCGGCAGTTGATGGCCTGGTCAATGGTCATATCACTCCTGACAGAAATGTTAAGCTAGTAGAACCAGAAAGAGAAGCTGGCTCACAAACCCTGCTTGCATGCCTCACAATGTCACAATACATGCTGGAGTTGGTTGTCTCACCGATAGACGAAAACGTCATGATATCGTCTTTGATTGATACGCTGATTACACCGGCTGTCCGAAATACTCAATCCGAGGTTAGAGAGCTTGGTGTTCGTAACCTTGGGCTGTGCTGTCTTCTGGATATCAACTTGGCCAGCGAAAGCTTATATCTTTTCGGGATGTGTGTTTCCAAGGGTGATGCCAATTTAAAGACAATAGCAGTTAAAGTCATCGTTGATATTTTTTCGGTCCATGGTACCAAAGTGGTAGATGGAGAAGGTAAGGTCGATTCAATATCTTTGCACAAAATTTTCTACAAAACGTTGAAAAACTGCGAACTATCTGATTGTCAAGCAACTGTCGCAGAGGGCCTGTGTAAGCTATTTTTGGGAGATGTTTTCACCGATGATGATTTATTTGAAACACTCGTCCTTTCCTACTTTTCGCCTGCTAATTCTCAAAACGAGGCATTAGTACAGGCATTCGCATTTTGCCTTCCCGTTTACTGTTTCTCTCACATCAGACACCAGAAGAGAATGATTCGCGTTGCGGGCGACGTGTTATTAAGACTATCTTCTTTGTGGGATGAGCTTCAAACCAATGACGACAAATCGATGCCTCTCAAATCTATGCTCAAACCAAGTGTTATCCTTCAAGAGCTTATTGAGTGGACGGATCCGACAAAGTTGGTCAATCAAAATGAAGGGCTTAGTGACAGGGAAGAAACGCAATCGGATTTTTTATTGAGTATTCTCAAAACTTATCCCAAGCTAGAGCGTAAAGAGATCAAAAAAATGATCCTGACCAACATCAATAAGTTTGGTTTTCATGATAAAAAACTCAGGACATGGAAGGAAGTCAGTGACATTCTTGAAGGCATTTTAAATAACGATGACATTGATGCAGCATCACGAAACTCCGTTAATAAATTTTTGACGTCGTTGAAAGGCCATATGACGAGGAAGGAAGAGGTAGATGTGGATCTTACCAATGATGAACATAGTGGAAGTGAAAAACAGCAGTTATCTATCTCGTTGAGTGGAGGACAAGACAGGTCGTCAAACGAGGAAGCTGCCAGCATAACTGAAGCCGTCCTACAGGGCAAATCAGAAACACCTGAAGAGGAAGAGAACCTACCTACAGCTAGTCCTCTGCTAAGCCACTCAGAGGTGACCCAAATAGACGGATCAAGTCCTAACTTATCTAACCCTATCAACCGTTTGCGCAGTAAAAAGCGAAAAAGGGCCGATGCCATCGACTCCGACAATAACTCAGATCAGGAACCGAACAGCAGAATGGTCAGTTTTGTACTTCCTGAGCAGCATAAAAGCGATCTGAGTGAATCATCTTTTGGCGGCCATTCTGATGATAGCGATTTTGATGAAGATGGTTGAGTTGCTTAAGCCGGTTAGTCAAAGAATAAGGAAGTAGAAAACCACCAAAGTCATTGGGATATCATTTACTATACTTTAATGCTAGATAATCTTTAAATGCGAACGTCGTAATACTGCGTGTGTCGTAGGATCCTCATAAGTAGCTCCCTAATATCTGATCATCCCTCAGATGCTTTTGAACAACAAAGTATATCTCTATCAATAAATGAGGAAACCTTCTGGCAAAATAAAGATAAAATCCATCGGGAATTGGACCCATTACTTCTGCGAGTTCTGGCGGCAAGTCCATGAAGTGATGGTATTTGTTGCGAAATGCCCTCAAGAGATCCATCAGCTTTTCGCCACTATACTTCCTGTATTTTCCAAGATTCTCCATGAATACGGCGTCAAACTTAAGAGTCCAATCCTGATTGGGTATGACGCAGACAGAGACTGCTTCAAGTTTGAGCAGAAGTTCACTCGGTGGAACTCTTCTTTCAATTTCGAAGCGATCACTGACTTTCAGTAAAAACTCTAACTTTTTGGATAGTGACCAAAAGAGTGGATGCTTTAGTACTTGAGAGGCATTCGGCCTCTTACTTGGCTTGTTCGCTAACATCTGAGAAATCAAGTCGGTAGCCTCGATAACTGCATGCCTATCTCTAAGAGACTTCTTAAGCCCTTCCAGAGAATACTGTGCTCTCAAAATACTACCGTCCCTGGAGTATTTATCTCCAAATGGGTGGCCACCCTTTGAAAGAACATAATAAAAGATACAACCCATGGAGAAAATGTCGATAGCTCTAGTTAGGCGTTTATGGTACAGCGGGTCATACGTGAAAGATCCAGAGCTCTCGATGTTGGCCTCATTATCGCTGTAGTCATTATTTTCTTCCTGATCATAGCGTGAATCTAGAAGTTCCGGGGCTCTCCAGCCGCTTGTGCCAGAAGCGTTTCCCTGATGCGTTTGAAAAGATGATTGATCTGGTTCCAGCCTCTTACAGAGCCCAAAGTCTGAAATCAGAACACGCATTGGAGCCAAACCATGGTTCAAGTGTTGCATATACTTTCGAGTTGGAGCTATTAATATATTCTGAGGTTTCAGGTCTCGATGTACAATTTTCATGGAATGCAGATGAGCCACACCCTGGGCAATTTGAAGTAGAACGTTGATCGGATCGAGCACTTTCCGTGCCTCCATTACTGCTGACTCCGTTCCCTTTCCGGTAACAACGTCTTCAAGTGTTGAGGTGCACAGTTCTAAAGCAATATAAAGGAATTTGCCAGATGTTTCTGAGCAGTAATATCTCACAACATTTGGATGATGGTCGCTCTCTGTCAATAGTTTTATTTCCTGTGTGCCAATGTCATAAAAGTCAATCAGCATCCGTTTTACAGCTACTGGCCTGTGCTGGAACGTTCCCTGGAAGACGACTGTCCCGGCAGATCCATATCCTAGAATTTTTTTGGAAACCTTCAGATGCTTCAGATTGCTTTCGCTCTCAACGTCTTGACTCTTAAATTCATTATCAGCTAAGACAGAAGTCGCCGCTTTTTTTTGTTTCTTGCCCCCTCTTGATCCTCTTTTACGCTTTTTAAGGTCAGCAGAAGAACTCACTTCTTCTTGCTCATTGATACCATACTCAGGCTCCATGATTTTGACATGCTTATCCAGTGCATGATTATCTGATAAATTGTCGTTGGCTTGCGAAACATCATCATTTTCGACAAGCCCGGCTTTAAGATTGTTGCTCTTCAAAAACCCATTGCGCTCCAACCATGAATGTAGTGGTGCAGTGATTTTGAACATGGAGAGTAGCCCCAAAACGAAAAAGGAGAAGACCAACATCAAGCCTCCCTCGACAATTCGGTAGAAAAAGTTTGTAATCCTATAGGCAAACGATTTCTGATGGTTAGAAAGCAATTCTCGAGCTATTTGCTCTTGTGCCTCTAATCTAAGTGCTAAGAGCTCCTCCTTGGAAATATATCTATCTAGTGCTTTGGGCGATTTTTCTTCCGGGACGAGGCTATCACTCTTGCTCTGAGACCGCTTCGGACCATCGAGAAGGAGCCGTGAACGGTCTGGCCAAGAATGTTGGACAGAAGGCGATCCGTCGTGCAATACTTGCTCGAATTGAAGATTCTTCAGTTCATGAACGCCTAAAATTTCATCAGAGTTATCCTCGTACCGTGATGCGGGTGAACTTTTTCGATTTCTCTGATCTGAATTTCTCGAGGCCGAAGCAGAATCCACCAGAGACGGATAATAAACATCGGACATGGCAAACCAGCTATTTTCTGAAGTCAAACCTATAAGAACCCTATCTTCTCCACGCCCTTCAGACTGAGATCTGAGAGGATGGGGCAAGAGAACTCTTTCATTTGTGGCTCTATCGATGAAGACGTCAAAAATGTTGATTATTGTGCTCTGGAATTGTGGAGATATCCACTTGGCATACCTCAGCTCAGAATCCACCGCTAGTAGAGAATTTTCATTGAATGGTGCAATAGAAATACCATCTGAAGGCCGCTTATATTCGGATGCCAGGTCGGTGTCCACTGAATTCTGTTGCCAGGCTCCGTATGTCACATTATAAACAAGACCCTGCTTATTATAAATGCTTAACTGGTATTTTGTCTTTCCAAGGACAAACACGTCATTACAATTAGCATCGCCAAAATCGCGACTACAATCGACATCCGCATCGCTATAAACCGTATTTTCGGTGCCTGGCCCGTATGCAGATATGATTTGGCCCGTCCTGATATCGATGTTGTAAACTGTAGACTGTCGCACACCTGTATAAATTTTTTCATCATCCCATATTGTTCCATCCTCATCAATAACAACTTTCGTCTTGAGATCTAAAGGAGATAAATTGACGAGATGCTTTATTGAGATGGGTAGCTTCTGTAATCCTTGGAAAGTGTTGTAGTAATAAATGTTACCGTCACCGTAAGGCTCGACAATCAAAGTCTCATTTTTGGAGCCTAAGGGCTCCGATACCGAAATTACGGGCAGGCTAGCATGATTGATGGACCAGTATATTTCGCCAGTTTTTCTACTCAAAGCATGGATACCACCCTCCAGATCTGTCGCTATTAGCACGTCAAGTAATTCGAACGCCTCGGGGTTTCTTTGGTTGAGCGTCAGAGAACCTACCTTATTGGTAGTGGAGTCATCTAGAATATTACCCATATTGTGTAGGATGGACGAGCTTTTGGCGATCTCGACGCCATCTTTATCAATTCTGTAAATAGCGCTGGTGGCTGTGGGCTTCGTGACATCACTCGTTTGTGTTTTGGTTTTTCGGAAAACTGTAGGTTTCGCAGTGTGTACTACTCCATGTAAGGTATCCACCTTTAGTGTTCTTGTTTGGCTCGAAATAGACTTGTGCCTCTCACCCCATCGAAGCCAGTTACCACCAACCTTCGCAATGAGAAGACAAGATAGCCACAGAAATACGAACAGCAATTTAACGCCTTTCGGCTGCTTCATCCTCGAACAAAACTATTACCTAGCTAATAACTCAGATAAAGCGATTTTCTTTGCCCTTTTCTAGCAAAACTCCTGCGATACGATATTAGGGTAGCTCACCAACCGTACAGTTGGAGTGTACATCAAATTATTGTACTTGACCTTCCATTCTTCGAGCTAGTAATACTACTAGAGTTGTTTCCAAATACAAAGAAAGCGGTGGAGCTGGAATAATACTATTCGTCTATGATGACATAGAGCTCTGAAACTATCTGTTGGACTTTTGCGTGCAATTTTCAGATTCACATCATTGTAGCCACTCCATGTTCAATCCTGCATACTATACCCCATCTCTTCGAATACCTCTTTGGGTTTACAGCGCTTTTCGTCAGCGATCATCTGTACAAGTTTCATCGCTGTATCACGAAGTTCGTTGTACTTTTTTAGAACGGTAATATGCTCTTTTGTTACCAACTCAGCCGATTTGTCGCTATTATCATAGGGTTAGTTTAATCTTGGGTATTCAACTACTTATTTGTTCATACATTTTGTGTAAGGTGCTCAGCTTTTGAAATTGTTCAGTTAGAGACGCATTAGAACGTTGCAGCTGCTCCAAATCTGTTGTTTGTTTTGCCAACCGGTTATTATGTCCCATTGGTGTCATTGTTTGCTTAGTCCAAAGTTTCTTAGTGTGATTTGTGTTGGAAAAGAGCTAAGTACAGGAAAGATCCTATGTCAATTTAGCCGCCATCGTGTTGTTATATTGAAATATATTTTCGTAGTACATGATATAACTTTTAAGTATACCTCTAATAGCTGTGTGCTACCTTGTTTGTACAGTCCCTACTCTCGTTACAGCTATCAGCCTTCTGGCTTTGGTACCTCTAGAGGTTTTTAAGGCTACGTTAGTCGGGATGGCAGTTATATCTGACGAAAAACTGGTGCTCATAACATATCCGTCTTTGGCTTCAAACTGATCATATGATAACGTAGAAATCGAATGTGTAAGAATATGGGCAACATTCGGCCACCTTGCTGCTGTACGTTGACAAAACTGGTGCTCTTCTGGCATATTTCGGTATATCACGTGCATTTATTGCGAAGCATACTTCCGTGTACTGCGGATAAAATTGCCTGTAGTAATTTAAGTACCGACCGAGTTAATTAGGATATGTATATCCTGTTTAGAGCAAACTTTACTCTAGGAACAAGACAAAGACACTCATCATGGAATCAAGCACCCCACTTTTACCACAAAGCACTAGATCAAAGTCCTTTTCAATGATACAGGCAATGAGCCGCGACGTAGTGATTGTGCTTCGGTCTTCTCCTGTCAATTATTTAATTGTGTTCGTACCCTTGGGGCTGATATTTGGATACGCTAAGTTGTCCATCACCTGGATCTTCGTTTTGAACTTCGTAGCCATTATCCCATTAGCAGCCATTTTAGCTTTTGCTACAGAAGAATTGGCCGAGAGAGCAGGTTCCACTTTGGGCGGCTTGTTAAATGCTACGCTAGGTAATGCCGTCGAACTTATCGTCTCAATTATCGCACTTTATAATGGTCAAATTACTATCGTCCAATCTTCCATGCTAGGGAGTATCCTGTCCAATTTACTGTTAGTTCTGGGGTTCTGTTTTCTGGCCGGGGGCTACAACAGAGTAGAGCAGAACTTCAACCAGACTGCTGCGCAGACCATGTCGTCACTATTAGCAATTTCATGTGCTTCACTATTAATTCCTGCAGCATTCCGCGCCTCTCTTCCTGACGACAACAAAAAACAAGACCTGTTGATCAACTCCAAGATTTTGAGCCTGTCCAGATCCACGTCCATAGTTTTACTAGTTGTTTACGTCTGTTTCCTGTTTTTTCAGCTTCGGACCCACCACGAACTGTTTGAACAGCAGGAAGAAGAAACGGACGAGGTATTGGACCGCCGTGCCAATACCCACACTTTGTCATTGAAGTCCTCGTTGCTTTTTCTGTTTGGCACCACTGTCCTTGTATCTATCTGTGCTGATTTCTTAGTTGGCAGCATAGATCATGTTGTTGAAACTTCGGGCCTATCAAAGACTTTCATCGGTTTGATTGTTATCCCCATCGTCGGTAATGCTGCTGAGCATGTTACGTCTGTGATCGTCGCGACGAAAAACAAGATGGATTTGGCGTTAAGTGTAGCAATCGGATCATCACTCCAAATCGCATTGTTCGTGACTCCGTTCATGGTCCTAGTTGGCTGGGTTATTGGTGTTCCTATGACTTTGAACTTTTCTACTTTTGAAACGGCTACATTGTTCATTGCCGTATTCCTTTCCAACTACTTGATTCTCGATGGGTTGTCCAATTACTTGGAAGGTATAATGTCAATTGCAATGTACGTCTTGATTGCACTTGCCTTTTTTTACTATCCAGACGAGCAAGCCATGTCAGCGATGTCCACGTAAAGCAGGTAATTTAGACTTTCTGGTAGTATTCCTGTGACCTGACATTAGACTAGTTCGCTGGGACGTTGGGATTGCAGCAGATCAAGCCTGGACGTTTTTATGCCTTGTAATATAAGAGTGATCATTATGATATTATACTAAAACCGGAACCTTCTTTTCCGAATGGGTCCCCCATATCTTTCTTAGAAGGACAAGTCTTGAGTGTAGGGAAGTCACAGTGAGTGCGGAAGATTTAAAATATTGGAAATATATCGCTCAGTGCGCATCAATTACAGAGGAATTGGAAATCATCTCTAAGGGTCCAACGCCATCCAGTCATTTCTCTACTCGTAAAAAATACCGAATGAATAACTCTCCTTTCCATTAATTCATCACCAGTAATGCAGTAGCATCTTCCGAGTCGCCAACGGGCAATGCACTAACTTGTTCTAGTCAAGTCCTAGCAGTCTACGAATTTCTTGACACGTGCTCCGGCATTGCATTTTTCGTATCTTTTTTAACTTTTTAGGAATGGCTGGCTCAATATTCGCGAAATTACCAGAGGTCATGTTGAAAACCCATATTGACTATTTTTGGTGAAACGTGTTGGCAAAGAAACCAAGAGCAGTCTGCTTCCACGAAAAAAGTTTGGTATGCCATAAGATTTGTAGATGGCACCCATTTAGAAGGTAGGCTGGCTCCACGAAAATTCACCGCCGACAGGTTGCTGGTAGATCTAGATTATTGGCAGGTTGAGTGGGAAGGACGACTCGTGGAGCGGGAATAAATAAGTTATGAAGACCTCGATCGCACAAGGCCAATGTGTCTAGACGTGTGAAGATGAGCGTTATATAAGGATTGGGCTACGAACTATCACTTTGCTGGAAGTACTTGGAGAAATCTCGAAAACCCTGGGAAACGATTAATCCAAGATGTCAGATCTAGAAGCACTAATACAATTTAACCGAAAACGAGTTTCGATGGAAATGATGGAATTCCTGGAAGCCACTACCAATTCAGTTATCCAGGTCAAGGATGCGAATCAAATCTCAGGTAAACCTGTCATATCTCTTGCGGATTTCATTCGCGGTCTGGTTGTTCAATCAAACGTGCAGACACCCACTTTGATGTCAACGACCGTATACCTGTCCAAGCTCAGAGCCACAATTCCAGCCAATGTTTACGGCATAGAAACAACCCGTCATCGCATATTCCTCGGCTGCCTGATCGTGGCCGCCAAGAATCTCAACGATTCCAGTCCTCTAAATCGACACTGGGCGTCGTATACCAACGGACTGTTAGATACCCGAGAAACCAATACAATAGAGCGCGAGCTCCTAGAATATTTTGATTGGAACCTTAACATTACCACACAAGATTTAACCACTTGCCTTGCGCCGCTTTTGGCTCCAATTAAAGCCCAAATATTAGCTCAACGTCAAGAAATGTTATATTTCAATCTGCCTACTTTACGTCAATCCAAATTGAGCCAATGTGACAGCGGATCAAATTCCTGCTCTTCAAGTAGCATGTCTATTCCATCACTGGTGTCCAGTGCTACAATGTCTACAATATCTACAAGAGATTCGAAAGAGTCCAAGAAAACCCCTCTACCTACGTCAAGAACCACACAAATGCATAGCTTAGAGGGAGATATCCATGGCCACTCCCACTACCAGTCGAAACAGGCAGCTTTAAGAGCTGAAAAGAGCCGACTGGCAAGACCTATTATTATTAAAACCGGCTTACCCACACCCACCGACCAGTCATCACATTCAAGACAGTTTGGAATTAGGTCTAGCTGGACTTCCGTGTTCAGATAGCACATTTGCATGCGTAAGCACCTTCAACTCTCTGGAAGAGTTTACTGTGGGTAGATCAATTAGAGCTTGCGTTACTTAAGAATTAAGTGGTAACTAGTGGCAGTAGGTTGAAGTGAACATGAATTGCGCAAGACGCGACAGGCTATGTTTCCTGGCCACTAGCAGGATACTTCGTGATACATCGGTTTATATTTTGATTTAATCTTTCTGCATAGTAATAGTACCTGGGATATTTATTTCATTACGAACAATCAATCGTATATTGGCAGCCTACCTTTTAATTGTACAAATCATCATCCTCCTCGGCACCTTCTCCAAATGCAGCACCTGCATTTTCAGAATTACCAGCAGGCTGGTTGGTACTTGGAGCATCGCCAAAACTGAAATTGCTGTATTGACCTCTTGAGGACTTCGTTTGTTGAGAGTAAGCCTCGTAACGACGCAATTCCGCATCAGACACAGAACGCTTGGCAGTCTTCATGGCCTCGGCAAAGTGTTCTTTAGTGATATATGGCACGGTATCTTCAATTTCCTCCTCGGCGGTTGGAGCGCTTCCTTCAGCACCATCGCCCATTTCTACATCTTCGGCCTTGACCTTCCTTTGGCGTTCGGCTTCTGCATTCATTTGTGCCTCGATAGATTCCTTAATAGCAAACTTGGCGGCTCTTTGGACGATATACGACAGGTCAGCACCTGAAAATCCTTGAGTGGCTTTGGCGATTGAGCTCAACTCTAATCCAGGTTCCAATGGAGTCTTTCTTAGCTGAGCATTCAAGATCGATAGTCTTGCCATTTCGTCTGGCAATGGAACGTATATTAGCTGATCCAATCTACCTGGTCGCAAAATGGCAGGGTCAATTTGGTCTGGTCTATTGGTGGCACCAATGACAAAGACATTCTTCTTAGCATTCATACCATCCATTTCAGTTAACAGTTGATTGACCACTCTATCAGACGCACCGCCAGCATCACCCACGGAACCACCTCTCGCTTTAGCAATGGAATCTAATTCATCTAAAAATACAACTGTTGGTGCAGCTGCTCTGGCTTTATCAAAAATATCACGAATGTTGGACTCCGATTCACCATACCACATGCTCAACAGCTCTGGTCCTTTGACAGAAATGAAATTGGCAGACACTTCGGTCGCGACGGCTTTAGCCAGTAAGGTTTTACCAGTACCTGGCGGGCCAAAGAACAACACACCCTTGGAAGGTGCCAGCCCAAATTTGGTATATTGATCTGGATGTAGGACCGGGTATTCAACAGTTTCCTTCAATTCTTGCTTGATTTCATCAAGACCACCAATGTCATCCCAAGTAACATTAACACTCTCGACAACAGTTTCACGCAGTGCAGATGGGTTGGAGTTACCGAGAGAGAACCTGAAGTTGTCCATTGTCACACCCAAAGAGTCCAGTACTTCTGCGGCAATCTCATCTTCGTCAAGATCAATCATATCCATCTTTTCACGAATCTGTTGCATGGCGGCCTCGGAACATAGAGATGCGATATCGGCACCAACGTATCCATGAGTTTCTGCTGCAAGTGATTCCAAGTCTACATCTTCAGCCAACTTCATATTCTTGGTGTGAATGCGTAGCACTTCCAATCTACCAGTGGCATCTGGAATACCGATATCGACCTCGCGATCAAATCTACCGAATCTTCTCAAGGCTGGATCGATAGAGTTGGGTCTGTTAGTTGCCGCAATAACCACGACATTGGACCTCGCTTTCATACCGTCCATCAAGGTCAATAATTGAGAAACAACTCTTCTCTCGACCTCACCATTGGTCTTATCACGCTTTGGAGCGATAGAGTCTATTTCATCGATGAATATAATAGCTGGGGCATTCTTTTCGGCTTCTTCGAAGGCTTTTCTCAAATTGGACTCCGACTCACCTGCCATTTTAGACATGACTTCAGGTCCGTTTATCAAAAAGAAGAAAGCACCGGTTTCATTAGCCACGGCTCTTGCCATTAAGGTTTTACCAGTACCTGGAGGACCGTACATAAGAATACCTCTTGGGGGCTTGATACCAATGGCTTTGAATAATTGGGGATGTCTGAGCGGCAGTTCGACCAATTCCCGAATTTGGGCCATTTGTTTACGACAACCACCAATGTCGTCGTACCCTACTTCATTCATGTTATTTTCCTCGTCTTCACGATTGATGGGCTCACCATCAGAGTGGATCACAGTATCCTGAGCCACGACGGCATACTCTTCTGGCTCGACATCCACAACCTTGAATTCAACTTGACGCATCCCTCCTCTGACGACAAAATGGTCACCTTTACGTACGGGACGGTATGCTTCGACGAAATATGGCTTCAAGTACACGTCAAATAGACTTCCCGTCAAACCCTCAACAGTATCTGCGATTGGCAATACAGAGATGCGTGAAGCGTACTTGATATCTGGGCATGGATGAATGGTGACAAGGTCTCCCAAACGGATACGTAAGTTATTTCTCACCACACGATTCACTCTACAAACGCCGTTCTCCAGCTCGTCGTCGATCAAAACAATCAACACCGTGTCCTTGCGCTTTTTGCCCTTGACCAGGACAGTATCTCCACGGAAAAGCTGTAATAAGTCCATTGTATTCGAGTTGATAGCGATCACAGAGTTATCGTCGTTTACAGCGTCGTCGACCATTAACATGTTGTCCTTCTTCTTGCGTCTTAGAATGGCAGTTGCTGTAGCATCATCTTCGCGCTTTTCTCCGCCTGAGGCATCCAAAAGTGTCTTTTTCTCGTCAACCATTGTGTGATTGAGTATTAACAGCTATCTAAACTTGTCTAAAACCAGGTTTTCTGCCAAGTTAAGTTGCAGTCTTTGTTCGAAAGGGTTATATGATAAGCTAAGTGTCCTTTTGCCACCGGGTGTTTTCCTTAATGAATTATATCATTTGCTACGCACATCAACTTTAGAAGCGCTATTAGTTTACTTTATTTATCTAGCAAGTTTTAGAGATTCGATCGACTACGGATGAGACCATGAGTGCTTAGGATTACTTGCTTTTAGTTACTGTAGCTTGGTTGGTCCAGAACCGAATTAGCGAGAAGAGAAAAGAGAATTACGTGGGCACTTCGATATGAGCATTTTGCAAGTTAAATGGATGGTCGCCCGATTTTTCGCGAAGCCTGTGAAAGATGTGATGAATTCTTTCTGATTGAATTTCTCTTGGTATAGAGTTGGTAACTCTGAAGTTGATTATAATACTGAAGAATTTGGTGAAGTTAGAAGTTGGCCATGTAACTGTGCCGGTTAACCTACTTACGAGATAACGCTAAACTGCTGATTTCCGGAGACTAGTCCGAAACTGGATTTCCAATAATATTTGCTCCGATTCTCGCAAGGAGAAATCGAGAAACGTAACAATTCCTCAAGCCTCTATCTTGTGTGTAGCTGTTGTGCTAATCCATTTTACTGAGTACTTTATCCTTCTCTGCATGTTTTACAGTATTGGATCCAACGGAAATAGAGTATTGGAAAGTCTAGTACGCATCTAGCATTATATAGAATTCAATATGCAAACGTGGGCTCTAAAGTTAAACACCATTCTTGTTGTCCTGTGCCTGAAGACAGTAGTTTGGCCGTATGCAGGAGTCCTATATAATCTCACCTCGATGCTTAATAAGAGTTGAGGGCTTAGACGTTGCTGCCTCGACAGGCAATACGAACTGACTCACAAATGTATAAAATCAGAGTTACCTTGTTTCAACAATGGTTCTGCGACTTATCACACCACTATCAACCAATTCACATTTATGATCCCAGACATTCGCCGCTGACCTATAAACTTTATCCCTGCGCAGACCTTCACTGCTCCAAAAAAACACCGCCTTAAAACTCTAAATATCCCTACGAACACGAAATTACTGAAGCTTCTCTAGCTTGGCAACCAATTCTTTGTGCAGTTTTCCCAACTTCTCGAAATTAGTGTCATAACTAGGCCATCCAACAATCAGGCCGGTTTTGTCGTCCCTCTTTGGAATCAAATGGAAGTGCACATGGTCCACCACCTGGTGAGCGATTCGACCATTGTTTTGCAGAATGTTGTAGCCAATGCCCTCTGGAGACTCAATTGCTAAATTCAAGCCAATGGCTAATTTTTTGGTGACAGGCAAGATGTCGGCCAGATACTCGTCAGGAATATTGTGCAGTTTAGCACCATGACATTTTGGGATCACTAATACGTGTGCCTCAGCAGTGGGTTGAATATCCAAGAACGAAAATGAATGTTTTGTCTCGATTAACTTGAAAGAGGGAATTTCACCTAGTCGGCGGAGAAGTTAGTATTGGCAATTTAACAATAGCCCTACTCATTGTGATCCATTATACGTACCCTTGATGATTTTACAGAAAACACAAGCAGCGTCAACAGCAGCAGGGGCAGACATATTGATATCGCTTTGCAAAAGGGCCTACTTGTTCTTGTACAAAGCACAGTGAACATTTTCATCAAGAAGGAAATGAAGGAAGGTCTCTAGCTCTACCATAGATCGCATCATGTGATTCAAAGTAAGACTATAAAGCTTAAACAGTGTGCATGATTAGAATACGTGTAAGGCCACTTTCCTTGTAATTTACAGTTGACAGGCTCTCTTCAAACCTGGAGAATAAATGCGCATACTTTTCTAAACGCAAACTGATGTCTAACTCCATGCAGGTTTTATGCTAGGTATTGTTTTTTGAGTTCGGTGAGGTGTTTCGTGATGTCTGGCACACTCATTGCTAATTAGTTATTCTAATTTGATAGAAGGTATGAACTCCATGAGAAATAGCAGCAGGTCCCGAACTTTAGGGTCGCTTCTTGAAACCTCAAGAGGTAAACCGCTTCGTTTTGAGGAATAGCCGCAGAGTCGATATTTGTTAACGATAAGAAAGCTAGCGTATGACGAGCATAAGAGGCCGAGCTCCATGACCCTGGACTTCTAGAATTTATGGATCGTGCTGTTATAGCCTTTCCGGTTGACAAGTGGTAATTTGGACGCGAAGAACTCGATAAAATAAGAATTAGTATATGCACACTCTTAATACATATATAGGCGGTTTGGTAGAACATCAGTGAGAAGAATCCACCCTGGAGATTCAGGAAGTGCATCAAGTATAGTCTGTTAATATGCGAGCCGTTACCAGATTCCAAAATAAGACTCATAAGATGACTACGAAACGAAACCATTAATAAAAATATATTGGAAGAACCTCGGTGTTCAAAAATGTGGAGCAATATTGGGACATCATTGAATGAAAATGATAAACCGGTGCATGAGTTTTCCTTTAAATGTGAATTGTAGTATTAGCTTAATATTTCATGTTTAAAGCAGAAACAAGTAATTTAAACGAACAATGGGAAAGTGATGATTAAGTATGGTTAATTAAGGTCTAAATCCCCGAAAAGCTTTTCAAATATTTGAGGTACAGGGATGAAAACAGAACTTATCACAGATGCTCAAATTATGGAGACAATAACTTTGGCCATACGAGTTCTTCCACCTCATGTATGGATCTCTCATCAACCAACTCTTCCTGTCATGTGAGTTGAGCCAACGTTTTCACTTCGTTCATTATTTGAAAAATTTGGACTAGAGACGCCCAGCTGGCAAGCCATAAAGCTGCTCTAAAGCCCTTGGCATAGTCCAAATGTTGAGACCTACGATCCAGAAACACCTGATACTTGCTTCTAGGGCTGGAACTGGCTCTAGACGTACTTTAATGTCCAAAAATCTCGCCGCCCTGCAAATTAGACCAATATGCAAATCTCAAACCCTCAGGTACTCCACAAAGATCCCACCAAAGCTTACCGCTGAGTCATACCCAAATGTGGAGCGTCTTTCGCAGTTCAAAGAACAAACATCGGAAGACCTGGCATTTTTCCAATCGATCTTGTCGGAAAGTGAAATTTTGCAAGCCACTGCAGATGAGGACTTGGCCCTATTCAATGAAGACTGGATGCGCAAATACAAGGGACAATCGAAGCTAGTCTTGAGGCCCAAAACCGTTGGTCAGGTTTCCCAAATTCTCAGATACTGCAACGAGCAGAAACTGGCGGTCGTTCCGCAAGGTGGTAACACCGGTCTGGTCGGCGGTTCTGTGCCAGTTTTCGATGAAATTGTGCTAAGTTTGACCCAGCTCAACAAGATACGTGACTTTGACCCCGTAAGTGGAATCTTGAAGTGTGATGCCGGGGTCATTTTGGAGAATGCAGACTCTTACCTAGCGGAGCACGGCTACATCTTTCCAATGGATTTAGGTGCCAAAGGATCGTGTCATGTCGGTGGCATTGTGGCCACTAATGCAGGTGGTTTGAGATTATTGCGCTACGGTTCTTTGCACGGGACAGTTTTGGGCCTGGAAGTTGTTTTACCAGACGGTAAAATTTTGGACTCCATGAACGCTCTTAGGAAAGACAACACTGGTTATGACTTGAAGCAGATGTTCATTGGTTCTGAGGGAACCATTGGAGTCATCACAGGGGTATCGATTTTGACTCCACCTCGTCCCAAAGCCGTAAACGTTAGCTTCGTAGGTGTGGGCAGTTACGAAGGCGTTCAGAAAGTCTTTGTGCAGGCAAAACAAGAACTTTCAGAGATATTATCAGCCTTTGAGTTTATGGATTTGAAGTCTCAAAAGTTGACCAAGCAGCACTTGAAAGATGTGACTCACCCTCTTGACGAAGAATACCCATTTTACATATTAATTGAAACCTCCGGCTCGAGCAAAGAACATGATGATGCCAAGCTTGAAACCTTCCTCGAAAAAGCAATGGAAGATGGTACCGTTCTCGATGGTGTTGTGGCACAAGATGAGACTGAGCTGCGAAACTTATGGGAATGGAGAGAAATGATCCCCGAATCTAGTCAAGCTGGTGGAGGCGTCTACAAATATGACGTGTCTCTGCCCCTCAAGGATCTGTACTCCCTAGTCGAGGCTGCAAATGAGAAGCTAGCCGAAAAAAGCCTTCTGGGAGAAACAGATGATTCAAAGCCCGTGATAAGCGCTGTTGGTTACGGTCATGTTGGAGACGGCAACTTGCATTTAAACGTTGCTGTTAGAGAATACAACAAGGAAGTTGAGAAGGCTCTTGAGCCGTTTGTTTACGAATTTGTTTCTTCCAAGAATGGATCCATCAGCGCTGAACATGGACTAGGTTTCCAAAAGAAGAACTATATCGGATATTCCAAGAACGAGCAGGAAATTAAGATGATCAAACAGTTAAAGAAACTATACGATCCTAACGCCATTTTGAATCCTTACAAGTACGTTTAAAAGAATTAACCACCTCACGGTAAGAGCATGCCGCCCCAATAGTGTATAATTTGGCTATGAACTAATTATATGATAGATATTATAGTGGCTGGAAGCACTCAATACAGTCCACAATACTAATTTTTCTCAACTAGTACCCACTTCTACGATGCTACGATGCATAGGACGCCTTATTCAAGCTTTCTGCGGCTGCAGCCGTGATATGCCGAAATCTTGCGCTTCCTAAAGGAGTACCACCGTACCACCGAGTAACTACCACCAGAACGTTAGCCGCTCCTGCATGCTGAAGAAGTGTGAGCAACCTTTGGCCAGCCCCCGGTTCCCCACAATCGTTGTAACCTTGTTGAAGATTTTGAATTTGAGTCTCCATTTTCGCCACTTTTTTACCTCTCTTTAAGTGCGGAACTTCTACTTCAGTAAGCGTACCAGTCCTCCACGCATACATGTGCGGATGGGTCGCTTTACTCACTGATTTATTGGAGTCGACCAGATTCTCTAAAATCGTGGAAATCTTGTCTTGACTTTGTAAACTACAGCATCTGCCTTGAAATTTAGATTTCTTGTCAACGATGATACTGGACTCACTCCACGTTCTCATGGTCATCATAGTTCTGTGCAGTAAGACTTGTGAGGTTCTTTCCATTATCATTGTCAGCTAAGATCACCAAAAAGTGTGCGTTTCACAAGAAACTAGGTTAGAGTTTCAAAGGTATAGCACAGCAAACACATTGGAATAAAGGAACCAAAACCCTGGATGGTAGCACCGATTCAAACATCACTATTTCATATCATTAAGAACAACCTTCATTAGGTTTTTAAGGATGCTTCGATTCGCGGTTTCTGTCAATAGTCTCGCCGATGACTCTCCGTGCAATTTCAGGATATTAGACTTGAACAACGGAAAACTGGAAGTGAAGAGAATGCTAATAAGGGAAAGAAGCCAGTGTGGCTATGAGGTCACGGCCATATGTTACTTGCGGACGCTCGATTGGCCGAGCTTGGGGCCAAGAATTTCTCCCGACTACTTGTTGGTATGCCACAGTGATGGCTTCATCGAAGTGTTCGAAGGCGTGCAGGAGAAATTGTCCAAAAAGCGCATCCTGAAGCCAGCTTGGTTTCTGTCATGTGGCGTTGAGTTAGACAGGTTGTGCATTGATCTGTGGATCGTTTCCATGGATTACCGAGATGGACTCCTATACTGTGTAGCTCGCAATGGGCAGGTCAGTGTTTTCATATTAAACCTGTCCGAAAGATACGTCAAAGCCGATTATACAGCTTTTGCTGAGGATGTGACCTATTCAAGTAGCATCGATATGCTCCCCAACTTGCAAGAAAGTGAAGCGCTTACTACGGAAGATTGCGAGTTTTTGAAGGAGAGCACTCACACAGCAACAGACGAAAATGAACATTTGTTTTCCTTTTTAGCCCCTGCCCACGGTAGATTTCGTGACCACCAATTGAGCCTATACGAACTTTCACACGTCTTTGTCCCATGCTTTCAACCGTCTTTCACGTTAATGCTCAATAAAGAGGTTAGCCATTTCCGCATAAGTCCCATAAACAAGTTGAGCTTCGTAACTGCTGGACCACATACTCACCTTGCTATTCACAAAATCAGAATTTCTGCCAGCTATCTTGTGTATTTCATTCAGCTGAAATCGTTCATAAAGCGGGCGGCTATGACGGACGAGGCTAATATTTGGAAGATGTGTGCCATGACAGATCCCGACGAGCCATACCTTGATACAACGTACCGTGAGGTTCTTCCTGATACAGATGCACTACGAATCATAATTAGAGCACAATTGAGCGCATGTACCTGTCGATCGGAGCAAGACGAAATTCGAAAATCTAACTTAAGGGTAAGGAGTGGCGTGCCTGAACTACAATATTTTACCTGCTGGCATCACACACCATCAAAAGTAACATGTGGCAAGCCGAACGAATCCTCAACCTACCCGCAGGGTAGGATTAGAAGGTTTTTAGGTAGAGCTGAAGTCTTATCAAATCTGGTCGTACAGCAAAAGAGAGGACTTCGCCGCAATCAGCGCTTGAGATCTCACGCTAAAACTCAAAGAAGTACCATGAAACAACTTTCCTGTTGTGCCAAATGCAATTGTTCAGGGCGGCCTTTCAGCATTCACAATGGCCCTGTAGATTTCGGAATCGCTTTCTCAAGCCCAGAAAATGACATCCTAACGGATACGCTGCGAGATGGCACATCCAGATTAGCAGAGGAAAGTAAATCACCCTCCTATTTGACTGACCATCATCAAAATCTGGAAATATTGACAATGGATGAGTATTTGACCTTCGCTGCTTTTCGGCCCAGGTTTGGCGCTAAACCTTATTTGATGCTTGAGTCCTATCTCGGTACGAAACCGCCAGACGGTAGTATTCTACCAGGCCGCGGAGAAGGCACCAGTAAGACGACTGCGACTGAATGCCAGCTATTTCAACGGTTGTTTGTGATAAATGAAGCGCTTTGCGCCTCTCTCAACGCAAATGGAATTTTTTTGTTCAACAGGACTCAGTTATATGATGGAAACATTAACAATAGAGGTCTCTCCGCTTCTATGAAAACGATTGATATATCTATGGCACTGGTACTGGATGCAGCTTTATTTGTGAAGAAAATTAACACTTGTAGTGGATGTGATAAATGTGATGGCGATGTATCTTTGGATCTTGAAATTATACTTACTTGCATGGCTGGATATATTTTGGTGCTGGACGCTAAATTTGAAATGCATAATAAGCTTGGTAAGATTCGAATGCTGGACTCTATTGCGTTAGACATGCCACTACGGGAACTAGGAAAGCTAACGTTGATGGGGGTTTTAAGACCCGATACTCAAAAAAGAGCATGCGATCCCCGGGACAACACTACCTGCACTAAGAGAGCTCGGAGAGCAGATAATCTCAACTAAATGTACGTGCTTTCACTATCGCTACCAGGATCTATCTAGTAGCATTATAGCAGGATTCTCTAGTTCGTTGTTTAGTTACTTACACCCCGACATTAAAATGTAGGAAGGCATACTTGAATAGCTTCATGAACCGATGGTTCTCCCATGAGTAGCATGAAATCGTGCACCCCAGCGAAAAACATGCACGGTGAAGCTACATTTTAGATCATAGTTTGGTTCCATCATGACTGCCAGTCTGCATGAGAGTTGCCTAGTTGTGGAAATACTGTTACAAGCTTGAATCAATACTCAAATCGCTGATGTTGAGGCCCCGAAGGTTGCCACGAACGCTTGCGGTTTTGTTTTGGCGGGAGCACGTTTCCTCTCGACGATGGCCTGGGCACAGGTTTCGTCTTATGGTATGGTGGTGGGTAAAAATTGGAATTCCCTGCATTGGGCTTGTACCTAGATACCACTTTGTTATCCTCTGCTTCGCTCCTTTGGCTCTTTTTTTTAGACCTCTTAGAATGAGAACTGGAGACGGACTCATCGTCGTACATGCCTTTGTGGAGCTCTTTATCGGAGTACCGACCCATTTGCTTGCTTCGGAGCTCATCTTGACCAAAACTCGTATCGTTCAAAAGGTCGTCGTGGTACCTTTCCAGATGTGTAAAGTAGTTTTGCTTGACTTGTTGAGGCAGGTTGTCACCCGAAAATGCACTTCCATCTTCGTTGGGGACTCGTGAAGAACGGTCTTCGTAGCAATCATCACCAAAATGGCCCTTACCGCCGCAGTTATAGCAATATATCTTGTGTATTGCCAGGACTCGCCGCTTCTGGGTATCCAATAGAAAATAACTTCTCCAGATACTCGGACACCTGTCTCGCGAGTGTTTCTTACTATTACACAGCGTGCAAAAAATACGTCTCCATTTGTGGGGACACTGGCTGCGATAGTGGCCCTCTCCATTACAGTTGGCGCATCTGATGGCCTTGGGGCAGTGTTGAGAATAATGGTCGTCCATCACCCCGCAATATGAGCATATTACGTGTGGACAGTTTCTCTTGAAGTGGCCACGCTGGGAGCAGTTGTTGCATTTGGGTTCAGCTTCAGAAATAAACTCTGAGGGGTCTGAATTTGCGAAATACCGGCCTTTACCGCGCAAGCTGCGCAGCTCATCGGGATTCGAATCCACCTCGTCAATAGAAGGAGCTAGAATACGTTCATTCGATTCAAAAGATGGCGTTGCATCCTTAACAAAAGGAAGATTATCCTGTGGTTCTATTTCGGACAGTAGGGATGTCATTAGGGGCTGGTCCCGCTACGAATGTATCTGTTTTTATGAACAGTTTGACTGAATGTAAGAGTAGTATTTTTTCAAGTAGGTCAAAGACGGAAAATAGTAAGTTAAAAGATTAAATCAAGCCATGTTCAAGTCGTAGCAGAGTCATTTTAAGGTAAATCAGGTCTTTCCAGACGTTGCCAATAATCACATGTGAATTATAACGACTTGCTTGTAAGAATCCACGTCCTATGGTCGATGATTTCGATATTTATTCAATTTACTGACAAAATGGTATGAAGTGATATGATGCATGGAACCACAATGTTGTAGCTTCTAATGAAGTATCAACCGAAGCCTTCCTCTACTACAAAAGGTATATTCTATTAAAATTCAATACTCTACATTTGGCTATAAATATTCATCAACAATTTTTACTGTGTGAATCGTTTTGCACCAATATCTTGGCTTCAATACCTTCCATATCCCAATTTTCGAGCTGCAAAGGATGAGCTTGGAAAAGAGCATTACTTTGGTATGTAAAATTGCAGTACATCAAAAATATGCTATCCTCAGGTATGTTATCACTCTGTACTATTGTGACATATAGTTGACTTCAAAGCTTGAGTTGCTTGGTGGCACAAATCAATATCAGATTAACAAAGAGCCGTCTATATTGGGCTAAAACAGAACTCGAATCGTCTGTGTCTCCACTTTTGGGCTGTCTTACCTCTAGAATGCCTGGTCACAGTAATAACTACCTGATAAAATAAGGTAAAAAAAGGACATAATAATCAGCACTGTAGACTGTAATCTATATAGTATCTGGTCAACGATATTGGTATAAGATTAATACCTCAATACACTGCTACCACCTTCTCTCGAGGCAACTATACGTACATTATGATTATAAAAATTTTCAATTAAAACTAACGATAGTTCATATCTTTGTCGCTGCCAGACAGGTTGTGATTCATCGATCCACTTCTCAGGGGCCGCGTCTATACTCACAGAATGACCATCAAGGAGAATTTGAACAAGGTCGAAGAAAAGGTCAAAGATCTTGCCTTGAATAAGAGTGAGCCAAATAAAAAGAACAAGTCTAGTGGGAAACAAGCATCACTATATCTAGACCCTGAACCAGAGTTTATCAATGAGAGAGATGCATTTTTCAACAGCTTACTCCAAAAGTACGCTGATAAAACCGCTCAAATGCCTCGTTCCTCTTTGAAAGTTGTTTTGAAAGACGGTTCTGAAAAGGAAGCCACTGCTTGGGTGACTACTCCAATGGACATCGCCAAGCAAATTGCCAAGTCGTTTCCTGACAAGCAATGTATTTCCAAGGTAAATGGTACTCTATGGGACCTGGAGAGACCATTGGAAGGTCAAGAAGGTGATGTTGTCAAACTCGAGTTTTTCGATTTCGAATCTGAAGAAGGTAGAAAAGTGTTTTGGCACTCTTCCGCTCACGTTTTGGGTGAAGCATGTGAATGTAACCTCGGTGCCCACATTTGTTTGGGCCCTCCCACGGACAGTGGGTTTTTCTACGAGTTTGCGGTCAAGAATGCCGCGGGAGGCCCAGCCGATACCCCGGAGAGAACAGTTTCACAAGCTGATTTCCCTAATTTGGAGGGCGTGGCTAAGAATGTCATCAAGGAGAAACAAAAGTTTGAGAGACTGGTGATGTCGAAGGAAGACTTACTCAAAATGTTCCACTACTCCAAGTATAAGAAATATTTGATTTCGACCAAGATCCCAGATGGAGGCTCGACTACAGTATATCGCTGTGGTAAACTGATTGACTTGTGTGTTGGTCCTCACATTCCTCACACTGGTCGCATCAAAGCCTTTAAACTGTTAAAGAACTCCTCGTGTTACTTCTTGGGTGAAGCAACTAATGACTCTTTGCAAAGAGTTTATGGTATTTCTTTCCCTGACAAGAAACTAATGGATGCGCATTTGAAATTCTTGGCTGAAGCTTCGATGCGTGATCACAGAAAAATTGGTAGGGAACAGGAGCTATTTTATTTCAATGAAATGTCTCCTGGTTCTTGCTTCTGGCTACCTCATGGTACCAGAATTTACAACAACTTGGTTGAAATGTTAAGAGCTGAATACCGCAAGAGAGGATACGAGGAAGTCATCACTCCAAACATGTACAACTCTAAACTGTGGGAAACCTCTGGTCATTGGGCTAATTATAAAGATAATATGTTTACTTTCGAAGTGGAAAAGGAATCTTTTGGATTGAAACCAATGAACTGTCCAGGTCACTGCATCATTTTCAAGTCTAGAGAGCGTTCATACAGAGAGCTGCCATGGAGAGTTGCGGATTTCGGTGTTATCCACAGAAATGAATTTTCTGGTGCTTTATCTGGTTTGACGCGTGTAAGAAGATTCCAACAGGATGATGCCCACATTTTCTGTGCTCAAAGTCAAATAGAAAAAGAAATTGAAAACATTTTTGATTTCCTGAAATACGCATACGGCATTTTTGGCTTCGAATTTAAGATGGAACTATCAACCCGTCCTGAGAAGTACTTGGGCGACCTGGACACGTGGAATAACGCAGAAGCTAAACTAGAAGCTGCCTTGAAAAAATGGGGCGGCGCCTGGGAATTGAATCCCGGTGACGGTGCTTTCTACGGTCCAAAGATCGATATTATGATATCTGATGCCTTGCGCAGGTGGCATCAATGCGCAACTATCCAACTTGATTTCCAGCTGCCAAATAGGTTTGAATTAGAATACAAATCTCAGGAAGGTGATGGTTACGAGCGACCAGTTATGATTCACCGTGCTGTCTTGGGCTCTGTAGAAAGAATGACTGCAATCTTAACCGAGCATTTTGCTGGAAAATGGCCCTTCTGGATTTCGCCACGTCAAGTTCTCGTCGTGCCCGTAGGTGTCAAGTACCAAGAATACGCTCAAGAAGTGCGCGACAAACTAGTTGCTGAAAATATTTATGCCGACGTTGACTTGACAGGAAATACTTTGCAAAAGAAGGTTAGAAATGGCCAAATGTTGAAGTACAACTTCATTTTCATTGTCGGTGAGCAAGAATTGAACGAAAAATCTGTCAACATTAGAAACAGAGATGTGAAGGAAATGCAAGGTAAGAATGCTACCATTCCACTAGATATCGTTTCACAGCAGCTGCAGGAGTTGAAACAGAATAAGAGTCTAGAGAATGTCTTGGGTGAGAGTTATTAATTTGTGTCGTCGCCATATATAATATCATAAATCATTAGCTGAAAATAAAGAAATGCATAAACCACTGTTTCCAATTAGATTGCGTCCTCGCCACGCCTCTCCTTTTCCAAAAGCGCATCAAACTCATTGAGGCTTTCCTCCCCATCTCCGAAGCGTTCTTCCATATCATTGGTTTGAGATGGACCAGAAAGCGTTGGATCAGGAGGTGACGATCTGATTTGGGACCACCTATCTAGAGTAGATCCCTTAGCGACACCACGCTGGTTGCGAACGTTGTCCCAAGATGAAAGTTTAGTATTCTCGATAGGCTTAGCCTCGTATCCTAGAAGATCATTATTATCATCATTTGAGGGCTTTTGGTTCGGGCGACCTGCCAATTGAGGAATACCTTCCTTTTTATCATGTTGAGGTCCCGAGTAAAGATTCATGGGATCACGCTGGTTTAGAAATGGAGAAATGGTTGGTACCTGCCCATTTTTCAATTCCTGCAGCTTGACTTCGGGATTGGGTAACCTCCTCTCCGGATTTGTATAGGTGGTATAAAAATATTGACCCCACTTAGGAGCCATTGCATAACCTAAAAGCTTTAGCATATCAAATTGTCGTTTTTCTCGGCAGACGGTTTGTTGCGAAGAGGCTTCCATCGGATCCTGGTCACCGGAAAATTCCGATCTCTCGTTGGATGATTCAAATGCATTGTTGGTATCTAGCCTTGAAAGCTGAGACTTGTACATCAGTTTCCCACATGTCTGCGCTGTGATACCCATTGCTATAAGTCCAAATACAAAGTTTCGAGGCACTTTCACGCCTTTGATGGCTTTCGTTCTGTACAGTTGGTAGCCAAATGGAGTTCCGAATACCAATGCAAAAGCGGTCCAGCCACCCCAAAGCTGGGCTCTTGAAATAGATACATATGTCTGGGAGAGTTCCAGCCTATCTCTGGTGTCCAGAACATTGTCCTTGGCATAAAATTTTAGGGCTGCTCCATATGCTTCCTTAAACCATGGTTTATCGAGAGGAAGTTTCGAGCTTTCTCTTCGGCACTGTGAGCCTTTTTCTCCTGAAAAATCTGGATTTGACATCACAGTTGTTTCTTAAGTGCTAAACTGGCGGTTAAACAGGGTTTAAACTCTTCTGAGACTTATATGCTATAGTTTTAATCAATTTGATATTAATGTGTGTTCAAAGATATAGGGACTAGATATAAAAAAACACCAATTTAGAACAACAAGTCAAAAAGAACAGAAGATACACTTGAAAGAGCATTGAGAAGCCTGGATACCCACAAAATGGATTTCTTTAACGTAAAACAACAATACTACACGGGAAATTACAAATCAGCGCTTTCAAACGTGCAAAACCATGAAAGTAACGACTCAGAAATCGCAGATTTCTACAAGGCAAAATGTCTACTCGCTTTGGGTAAATTGGACTCTTACCAGAGCCAGACACCGCTGGGATCTGTGTTCGAGGCTTATGCCGCAAGTCTAGATGGCGGTGATCTCACCGAACTCGAAGAGACGGTTTCAAGACACAAATCGTTGTTCGCTATAAACGTTTACGCTACAGCACTGGCGGTTCATGGACAACTGGATGCTGCACTTCAGATGTGCAACGAGGCTCTTACTGGTGAATTGAGACTTGGAGCTACAGAATTGTTGCTTTTGACCGTTCAGCTCTCGGTCCTAGACCTACAAAATGCATCCAACGGTGCCAAGATCCTGCAAAACTTTTTGGCCGCCAACGAGGACTACGCCAACGAGGACGAAATCATCATGAATCTAGCGGAGTCCTACGTGAATTTTGCACTGGGCCGCGAGATTTCCGGTTCCAATTTCTATTTCTACGAAGAGCTGTGTCAGACTTTGCCCTGCTGGAAGTCGCAGCTCGGGCTTTTGAGTTTGCATTTGCAGCAAAAAAACATCCCCGAGGCTCAGTCGATTGTGGATCTGTTGGAGTCCGAATTCTACCAAAACCAAACCGAATCTGCCAAGCTTTACACATGCGAATTAATCGCCAACAAGATTACGCTCGCGGCAATGCAAGGTGAGCGCGTCAATGAGCTAAGAGATCAATTGCTACAAACTGACCCAAAACACCCATTGTGCCAAAACTACAATACTAACAACGCTAAATTCGATGAAATCGTTGCTAAATATGCTTGAACACTAGCAGGCCAGGTCCTTTCATATTGGTTTTTTGTATCCTATGTAGTTATGTGGCATCAGTAATGATATGTAAGGATGATAATTTCAAAAAATTGTCCACTTACTACGGAACCACCATGTACTTTATAGGTCGATTTCGATTGAAGACGAAACAAGCACTCTCTTCGTGAATCAATGTCAGAGACTTCAGACGCCGAGAAACGGCGTATATTGAGGGAGAGAAGACAGCAGAAGTTCGGTAATGGAGGAGCATCGTCCAGATTAGCGAAAATTACGGGCCAAACTGAAAATAGTTCTCTGTCTACAGAATCACCTATCGACTTCAAGAGGTCGCGTCCTGCCGGATCAACTGAAGCTCATACTGATAATTTGGACTCTACCAAGCAGATGGATGAGCTCCTTGCTCAGATTAATCACAAGGAGCGCCAAAATCCGACTGCTGACATGAAAACTTCTAAGAGCCCCGAGCTTGACCTGTTCGCGCAATTGGCTAAAATGCAACAAGGAGAAGCTTATGATGCCGCATCAGCTCCTGAATCTTCTGACATTTTTGCTCAATTGATGAAATCAGTACAAATGGATCAAACTCAAGAAGCTGCTGATTTCCCATTTGGTGGCAATCAATCTATCGATGCTGCAGTTTTAGAGGCACACAATGCATCAGTTAACAAACTTAAAGCATACACAATCGTGGTAAAATGGTTGTTCTTCCTCTTGCCTTACGTTTACTACGTCACTCACACGGCAAGCGAATTCCAATTAAACACCATGAATATTGTTGTAAGCAAATCCAATTTTTTCACGGTTTTCACTTCTTTCGAAATCGTTACTCTATCTGTTTATTACCAACTTCTACTTTCTGCTGAGAAGTCTCATAATATCAACACTTTGACTAGCAACAGCAAAATTCTGAAGTTTGTTTCGATGGTCCCTCCAGGGTTGGTACCCATACCAAATCTCCCCGGCAAGATTTCACAAGTCTTACAATACTGGGACGTACTATCCATGTATCTCACAGATTTGGCTTTTGCCATATTACTTATTGGGGTATTTCAATACTACCATTCCATCTAACGTCTATATAATGTAACAAGGTATACGATATGTTGAATGCAGAGTACGGAGCTTAAAAAGCTCCTTTTCACTTACTGTCTTCCCCGATGATTTGCATCCAGGTCTTTCCTTCCCTCTTCAGTTCTTCTGTAATGCCATCTTTAATCTTTGCCACGATGCCTGGTCCCTTGTAAGCGTAAGATGTGTAAAGTTGCACAAAGGTCGCTCCAGCTCTACCAAAGTCCAGCGCATCCTGTGCAGAAGAGATACCTCCGCAACCTACTAAAATCACGTCGGAATCTTTGGTGTATTTATAGATAGACCTTAGGGCTTTCAAAGAATATTCTTTCAGTGGCTTACCGGATAGTCCACCAACCTGAGTTTTCAAGTCCTCATTTTTGGTAATCAAAGAATCTGGTCTCTCTATTGTGGTATTTGAAATAATTATACCATCGACTTTAGATTTCTTGGCAGCCTCAGCAATAGATTGAAGTTCTGGTTCTGTCAGGTCAGGCGCGATTTTCAGCAAAATGGGTGGCCTGTGGCTGTGAGCGCCGAGCATATTACCAGAGTGTACTAACGTATTTCTTTTGTCCACGACATGAGTCAACAAATCCGTCAATTTGGATTCTTGTTGTAGATCTCTCAAACCTGGGGTATTAGGTGAAGATACATTGATAACCAAAACGTCAGCTACTGATTGAAATTTTACCACTCCCTTCAAGTAGTCATTGACCTCGTCTCCCGTTTTATTTTTACCTAAATTGATTGCCAGTAGTTTGTTCCGGTAAAGCGATAATTTGTTGATATTGTCGTCTTTGGAGAAATATGAATATAGATACTTGGAGACGCGTTCGGTGACATTGGCATAAACTTTTTCGTGGCCATCTGAGTTGAAGCCGTATCTGTTAATCACTGCATCATCCTGGGGAAGTCGAAAGAACCTTGGCTTGGGATTGCCGGGTTGCGGTAGTGGAGTAATAGATCCAATTTCGTGATAGGCGAACCCGCTTTGCAGAATCCCATCGATAGCTTCACCATTTTTGTCGAGACCGGCAGCACAGCCGACTGGGTTGGTCATGATTGTATTGAAAACATTGACTTTCAAAACCTCGTCGTCTTTATCGAACAAAAGTTTTGGAGCCAGTCCCCACTTAAGTAAGAAAATACCAAGTTGATGGCCCTGCTCTGCGTCCGGCGTTAGTCTTCTCAAGATTGGACAGAACAAATATTCATGGATCGCAGACCTAGAGTTCATGAGGTAAAAACCAGCAAAACCACCACCGATCAACCCAGCGGTATAGAGTATAAATTTACCACCATTAAATCCAGATCTTAATGGATAGCGGCTATTCTTCACGAAAAAATTCGGTAGTTTGGAAATTCTTTGCCGGAGTAAGCGAGGCAACATTATGAAGATGTCAATTGAGCTTTACAAAGGCTTCTGAAGCTGGTCCTTGATAGGGCTTGACGATCTTGGGATCTTGCGTTTAATGTACTAACCTACCTAAGTCTTACAGAAAAAACTATATCCGGTAAAAATGGAGGTTGGTCTTAAAGCTGCTTTGTTTCACGTGATGTGATAGAGTGATAATGTCAAGCTTTAACAATAGGCTTGAGCAGAATGTTCTTAACTGAAGTTGTGATTAAGACTTTACGCTCCTCTATGGCATAATAGTGGATCTATTTCAAACTTAACATGGATGTCTGGGAATAATGACATTTTTATGGCATAGCTGTCGATTGATATTTGTAACGAGGATGAAACTGGTCGAGAATATGACCTAAAGAGGAGTTTGAGGAGAGTTGGAAGAAATGCTTGCTGTTGATCCTCATGAACTAATGAATTGTCCATTGAGAAGTTCTCCTTTGGACTATCGAAGATCATAATTTACGTGAGGATCTCTGACAAAATGACATAACAATTCAAAATGATGCCAAGATCATTTGTCCTCCAACAAGTTTAATATTGCGATCTGCTGGATTGGTTGATTGCTCAATAAGCACTAGATGGATTAATACCGTTCACCTAGACTTGATGCACCGGATGATCGTTTTTAGCGAAAGTGACGTCGGTCGCCAAGGAGGTGCAAGAGGAAGTGAGATCGGAATAGAAAATGCATTGTAGGCTAAGAGAGCATTGCAATTTTAATTGGCTACTTCCAAGGTGAAAGCTTAGGATCACATTTCCACGGGTTCTTCCAATTTAATAGGAAATACTTGAATATTGAAAGAAGCACTGGTACAGAAATCTTCTATATGGGGTACCCTATTAAATCATTCGCAGTCGATAACTATGGTTAGCTTGGGCGCAGCGCAATGCAGCACAAGCACTTGGAGCTTGCTCAATATCACATTGTACTATTCTGTAAGCCCTCGTGCCACAAGTAATAAATGATATCACGTTATACCATTAGGACGTTTAGACGGAAAGGGCAACCTACAAAATGTACCGCTTCCTATCCTATGCTCACTAGTGGCTCTCTAACTTTATTTGCGGATAGTGCCCCTGAGACATCTAATGAAACGAATATGGCAAGGAATTTGCAAGATTATGAGGTATCATGAAGTATAGGTACGCATTTTGGCTCTTTTAATCGTTTTCGACTACACTCGAAGTTCCCGTTATATCATTGGCAAGACCATATTTTCCACCTGTGGCGATTCACACCTGGAAGGGCTCCCTCGTCTGTTTTTACTTCTCTTCGCTTAAGTTGTCTTTTCTCTATCACGCCTAGGCGACTAAAAATTTTCGGTATTATTATGAGATGCGATGCGATGCGATGAGCCAGTAAAAGATATTCAAGAAGCGAACAAACTTGAGCACTAATCTGCCTCCGCTCGACGCCTGATAGAATATGCCTAAACCGTTAACAGAACTCACCAAGCCCACGCGGATTATGCACGATAGTGGCAAATATGATCGCAATTCATCGAAATCAAAAAGACAAAGTGGATATAATAGTAAAACGAAAGACAAGAAACTGAAAGCCGGGCTTAAAAGGATCGATGAGCAATACAAAGATGCCATATCAGCAGCAGCAGCAACAGAATATTTGCTTCCTGAATCGGCAGGTTTCTTAGAAACGGAGAATGAAATGGAGAAAACTTTCAGAGTTAAACAAGACGAAATTCGCAATGTGGTAGATTCAAGTACGGCAAATAAGGCTTTGGACCTGAAACTTCGAGAATTTGGCCCATATTCTATAGACTATTCTCGCAACGGAACACACCTGTTGATTTGTGGCCGCAAGGGCCATGTGGCATCGATGGACTGGCGTAAAGGCCAATTGCGTGCCGAGCTAAACCTCAACGAGACCTGCCAAACGGCCAAATACCTGCATAACGAGCAGTATTTTGCAGTAGCTCAAAAGAAGTATACCTTTATCTATGATCACGAAGGTGTCGAACTGCATAGACTCAAACAACACATCGAAGTCAAACACATGGAATTTTTGCCGTATCACTACTTGTTGGCTACGGCAGGGCAAACCGGATGGCTGAAATATCAAGACATCAGTACAGGTCAGCTTCAGGCTGAAATCAAGACAAAATTAGGACCTACCTCTTCTATGGCCCAAAACCCGTGGAACGCAGTCATTCATTTGGGTCATAACAATGGTACTGTAACACTTTGGGCTCCTAATATGCCAACGCCTCTAGCGAGACTATTGTCTGCTCGTGGTCCTGTTACTAGCATGGCCGTTGACCGACAAGGCCATTACATGGTCACCACGGGTGCCGATAAATCCATGAAGATATGGGACATCAGAAACTTCCGTGAATTGCATACAATCGAAAATTTACCCACACCTGGATCAAATGTAGCTATTTCTGATACAGGACTACTGGCACTCGCTAGAGGTCCTCATGTTACGCTCTGGAAAGAAGCTTTCAAAGCAGGCAAATCTGCAAGGCCATACTTCGGGTCCAGCGGTCTAGCGGACCGGAACACGCCATACATGTCCAGCAGCTTTCCTGGAAATAGAGTTAATAACATGCAATTTGTGCCATTCGAAGATCTCCTAGGAGTTGGGCATCAAGAAGGTGTGCGTAACCTGATTATACCAGGCGCCGGTGAGGCGAACTACGATGCTTTGGAGGTCAATCCATTCGAGAGTGCAAAACAGAGGCAAGAACAGGAAGTAAGGACCTTGTTGAACAAACTACCAGCGGATTCCATTGCCTTAGATCCAAATGTCATCGGTACCGTGGACAAACGGGCTTCTTCCACAAGGCTTAACCCCAAAGATCTAGCTGACATTACAAGCGAGAAGGCCAATGAGTCGAAAAATAACAATGATATTCCTCAAGTGCTTCCAACCGTCAAAGGGAAAAATTCTGGACTAAGGTCGTTCTTGCGTAAAAAGACTCAAAACGTTATCGATGAAAGGAAATTGAGAGTAAGTGCACAACTCAATAAAGAAAAAGAGGAGCGGCAACTCAAAGAAATGATCAACAAGGGCGAAATTGAAGAGGGGCATAAAGACTTTGTTAATGAGGCATTGAATAGATTTAGCTGAAGATCACATTCCCATCTTCGTCCAGCTACGATGACTAGCCCCTTTGTCTTTCGGTAAGGTGGGCGCCTAAGCCCGATTTCGATGTACGTATATAGGTATTTCATGGAAGTTATTGGGATATTTCGTGTGTTTTTATTTACGTTGACTCTATGCTTAAGTAGGGTGATGAGTACATATCGTCAAACCTTTGCAAATTCTATCTCTCCTTCTACCTTGAATGGTGTAGGCAAGGGCGCATCAACGTCCTTTTCCTGTTTTGTTGTTTTTATCAATTCGACTGGTTTGTTTGGTGTCTTATCAATCATCACAATTACGCCATTGCTACCTTTGAATTTGCGCACGGGCACGAATCTGTCCTCTTTCGAGAAAGAAATATACTTCAGCTGTTGGGGAACTATACGGGACGCATTCTCGATGTCGTAGGCCTTGTTAGCGTACTTTATCTTATAGGAAGATTCATCCTTTGCTTCTGGCTCTGGCTTCTTTGGCTCATCGGTGGACTCTGTTTTAATATCAACTTTAGGCTCCTTCTTTGGCTTTTCTTCTACAACTTCCTTGCCATCCTTTCTGGTTTTCTTAGCTCTTGCCTTCGCCTTAGCAGTGGTCGATAAAACGGCAGTGGCCACCTTTTCGACATTTTTATCGGTGTTTTCCTCAAACATAGGAGGATACTCGAAAATGTCTGGTTTTGTATGACAGTGAAGTTGGAAGCGAGGAATGCTTAAATCTTGCCCACGAACACCAATAATGCCTGTAGGACTGAATGAGAGAGATAGGAAATGTGCCATTGGGAACCAATACCACAGTTGTGAAAACATAGCCAATCCAATGACCGCTTTCACGTTCAGTGTTCCCATTTCAACATTTTCTAGTTGAATAGTCGAATTGCGACCGCCTGCATTCATAATTCCTTGCGCCACACAAGCACCAAACTTGGCAAGGCCCTCTTGGTGTTTACTGGAGATGACGTTGAGGAATAACTCATTAATTTCTTTGACCTTAGGATTGGTTTTTTCGGTTTGCTGGACCAGTATTAGTGACAAACCAATCATAGCAGCTTGACGCACGAAATCCACTGGATCCTTGGTCAAAGGTAATAGTATGTCAATAGCAGCCTGGAAGCCTCTTCCAGCACATGAAATACCAAGCGCAAATGCGGTACCACAACGAACGTGGGCATTGTGAGATTCTGCCAATAGTTCTACAAGTCTGGGAACAGTAGTGTAATCGCGGATCAAAACAAATCCCAATGCAATGACAGCTGCTCTTCTGACGTCATCGTTAGAGTCCGAGACGGCAATGTGAAGCAGCTTTTTAACCGCTTTGTTATCACCAGTCCCTGCATATGCAAGGGCTATCGTGTAAGCACCACCGTAACGTAGCAAACCATTTTCGTGCTCAATCATATCCTTTATCAGGTTGTCCGCCAATTCCTTTCTACCATAACTTATAGCAGCGAGTCCAACCGCTAGGCCACGAGAGATATTGCCATGCTGTGTTTCTTGAGAGTAGGTTAACATGTCTTGTATAGCATTAGCATTACCACTGCCGAGCATAATAAGCCCCATACCTAAAGCGGAAGCCTCTCCTGAGTTAGCAGAATCGTTGTATAAAACCTCTTTCAAGGCCTCATATAGTTCGCTACTAGACGACCCCATCCCAGCAAGACCTATACCTAACGATGCGCCATGCAATAGGACATCAACATCGTCGTCACCGACAGATGAACTATTTTCAACGACATGAGACTTCAAATAATCAATGATTTCCCTACCATAGCCGGCGTAAATTAAACCCAACCCATACAAGGATCCTCCCTTAATGTAGCGAGAAGCCGCCCTACTGCTTGGAAGGTACGGCTCCATAATCTTTTTGCCACCTGACAGATTTCCCTTGTGGATGACGCCTAAGGAGGCAGTTGCCGTGAACTTGGCCCAGTTTTGAGCCTTTCCTAGCCACGGAAGATTGGACCTAATGAACGAATCGTCGGTCGTACCGGCATGCATAAATCCATTGGAAACACTGACTGCTGTGTGGAATAACGAGAATTTGCCATCCATGGAAGACTTGGTCTTATTCAATAAGCCCAAGTCAATGTTTTTGTTTCTGAATAAAAAAGTGTTGTAGTAGTCACAGGTCGGTATACCTGACAGTATTTCCAAAAGTTTGGTGTCGTACTTTTCTGCCTTCATGGATGACACCAATCCGTCCAACAGACCCTGCGAGGACGAAGAAACAAGGTCAAAAGCAATCTGGTACGCAATCTCGGGTGCCTCTTCCTGTGCAAGCTTGGAAAATAACACACGTCCCAACTCTAAATCATTTAGGGTAACGATAATTTTCGAGATAGTTGAGTAATCTGGCGACTTCATCGACATCAGAATCTGAAACAGTTTATGGAGAATGCCAGTTCTGAAAGGCGTACTTGTCACAGTGGTTGAGGCCGCAGTCAACACGTACGTGATGAGCTTCAAAGCATAATGTTCCGAATCTTCAGCAACACGCGTTCTCAAGACCTGTTCAATGATGTCAGCTCTGTAACTTTCCAAAGCAATACCAAGCGCCAGCCTATATTCTCCACAATCCATACATTTCTGCAGCATTCTTTCAAAAACGGAAGTCAGTTGAGGTTCAATTGGTTCTTGAGCGTCTGCATGTTCAAAATTGTGCGAAGAAGCACGCATATACATTTCAATGCTTTGCGATACTATAGTTTCCACGAACTGCGACTTTTCGCTAACATCGAAGTGTTCATCAGCGGCAAGCGCGAACTTCACAGCAGTTTGATACTCTCCAAGGTTATAATAGACTTTGGCCGCCACTAGAGCTGCCAATTTGCGATTCTGAAATGAATTATCGTCATATAGTGCCTCTATTTGAGTGATTTCGTTTGATACCTCAGACCATAGTTGATCCACGATTCCATTAATCGACTCTAACGCATACGTTTGAGCCACTTGGTCTTTCTCTTTCAACAAAGCCAATAGCGGGGCAGCTGTTACCACTGACATTTGCAAATTTAAAAGGCTTTAGAATAGCTTCTCGACAGGTGGGCTATTCTTTGGAATTATATTGTAGTTATAGACATACTAGTTGTTGAAATACCCTAGTTATTTTGCCACCGTCTTTTTGGAAACTACACTCAATCGTATAAAAGTATCTTTAATCTAGTCCTAGAATAGAGAACTATAGGTTTTTGTTTCCGTTTTGTTTTGGCAGGAAATGTAGGTAGGCCAGCTGATACGAATGACAGAAGGGACAAACAGGCGAACCAGAGAAACGGTTCGAAAAGATAGTAGATCGTCTCAAATCTTTTCCTTAGTTTGTATACTTTTGAAATCTCAACAATTATTACTACAAAAGAATGAACCGAGTAAATTTCCGGACTCTAGATCCGTTTTTACAAAAGTTCGTACGCTTTATGTGACAGCTACTAGGAGAGCTTATCAACCATAAGAGGCTCAAGAAGACATGTTGAACACACAGAGTTGAAATCCAAAGATAGCTGCCTGGTTTATTGGCGTGGGTAACAATTGCTAGTGAAGCGAGAGCGACCATTGGAATAGCTGCTACGAATATCTCAAAGAAACTAAGATTTCTTCTATGCATCTTTGGTCCCCATGATATGAAAGCGGCCAATTGTCTACCCAAGAAATTTGAAAAAGATTGTAGACTTCAATTCATCAAATGTACTGCCAAATGCTACCCGCACACCCTCATAACGTTAAAGTTCAAGCTTGACTAAAAAGAGCAACGATAAGCTCATCGTGTGGCCCACATATTTCGTACTTTGAGCACGGCTCAACTATAGCCCACTGACCTATTCCACTCTCCTAATCGTAGAAAATCCTGGTTCTTTTTTATAGGACTATATAGATTAGTACAGTAGTCTAATCGAAATCTTGTATTCAGTAGCATTCAGTTGGTCGTAGATTTCCTTAATATCGCTTTGATCTACCGACGAGATATCTGCCATCAGGTATGCAATGTCACCTTGAGAATCCGAGAATTGTTTCTCGATATTATGGTTCGACAAAATGTTGTTGACCGTCTTCAAGACACCTGGAACATTGTGGTGAGTGTACAAAACACGCACGACATTTTCTTGGTCCAAATCCAAACCTCTCAAAGAGACTTCTGGGAAGTTCACAGATCCCACAGAGCAACCTTCGTTGATATACTTGGTCAAACCTGAAGCGACCTCAATGCCAATGGCACTTTGCGCCTCCTCGGTAGAACCACCAATGTGGGGAGTCAAGATAACGTTTGGCAGCGAAACCAATTCAGAAGTCCAGCTGTTGAGTTCATCGTTGAAGGAGCCGGCACCATTTTTGGCAGGTTCATTAGGGTAAACGTCCAGCGCAGTACCAGCGATCTTACCTGCCTTAATGGCTTGCACCAAAGCAGGAATATCAATAACGGTACCTCTCGAAGCATTAAGCACGTAAGACCCGTCTTTCATAGCCGCAAATTGAGGTGCAGACAACAAGTTTTTGGTTTCTGCAGTGGCTGGGACATGGCAGGTAACAAAGTCGGATGCGCTCAGCAACTCGTCCAAAGTTGAAACTTGTTTCGCAGTTCCTAGTGCCATGATGGTAACCACATCGTAGTACAGAACATGCATACCGAAGGCTTCGGCCAAGACGGACAACTGAGCACCAATATGGCCGTAACCGATGATTCCAAGGGTCTTCCCTCTAACTTCCCAACACTTCTTAGAGACTTTGTTCCAGGTCCCTGTGTGCAATTCGATAGATCTGTCGCCGAGTTGTCTCGCCAGAGTGACAATTTCGGCGATAATGAGCTCGGCTACCGATCTGGAGTTCGAAAATGGCGAGTTGAAGACCGCAACACCTATTTTAGCGGCATAGTCGAGATCGACTTGATTGGTACCAATGCAGAAACATCCGATAACGACCAGATTCTTGGCGTGTTTCAAGACTTTCTCGCTCAGTCTGGTCTTTGATCTGATACCGATGGCATGCACATCTTTTATTTTCTCGATTAGCTCTTCTTCGGGCAGCGATGCTTTGTGGTACTCCACTTGGTAGCCTTGGCCATTGAAGATCTCAACTGCCGTCTGGTTGACGTTTTCCAGCAGAAGGATTTTGATGTCGCCTGTAGAGAAAGGTTTCAACGCCTTGGTCTGTTTTGAGAGACTCATACGACGCGGAATTGTGCTCATGAACGATTGCGTGGGGGAAGTTGACACCTGGCCCGGAGACCCGCCCAAATTCACTGCTCTTTGGAAAGAGGTTTGCAATTTATGAATCTGCTGAGGGGATGCCATATTTTGTAATGGGTATAGCGTAATGAAATGACAGACGCCTTGTTCTGGGGAGAGATTTTAAGCCTCGATGGTCGATTAAAACCAAGTATCTAAAGCGACAGTTGAAACCACTTTCGAGCAGTACTTCTTATTTATAAGTAAGTGCTCAGTCAGTATTTTCATCACAATTTTACAATATCAATTTAATTTTTCAGCTGTATATAGTATGTATGATGAGTCTATGCGAACCTAATTAGAAGTCATGCGTGGAAAATTTAAGCTGTGGTGGTGCATCATCGCTAATATCCCAAAATTTTTAAACTCATGTGATATGGTCGTTGGGAAGCGTCATTCGAGCTAGCTGGGTTGGTTTGACTGCCTAAGTTTGGAATTGTATTGACTCATCAAACGCTAAGAATACAGTTCATCATTAGTGTGGTTGTTTTTTATAAGGGTGGGATATTTAGCCGTTTTTCGGCCGCAGTAGTATGCAGTGGTCGCTTTGTTCATCAGGGTTTTCTTGACTCCGAGCCTTTTTTGGGATCATAAAGTGCATGAAATTGAGTCAGGAGACGCATCCTACAAAGTAACAAATTGGGTCATGTTCTCTCTAGAGCGATGTTATCAAGTCGCTTCTAACTCATACGAATGCTATTACTTACTCTTTAATCACATAGTCACCATTGGCATCTTGCACAAGTATTCCGGCTTTCACCAAATTATCAAACATATCCTGCGGAATCCAACCTTGGGTAGCGGCAAAGGGGCTCTTGATAAGCTTCTCGTGGAATGCATTTATATTAGCAGCGTGCTGCTTAATCTGCTCATCGGTATACTCCAACGGGAATTTGCCACTAGCGACAAGCTTGTTTTTGGCAAATACATCCCACACTTCACGTAGTTGAATGAGACTTTCGTCGGCCAGTAGGTACTCAACATCATTCTTACGTTCCACACACGTGACGTATGGCGTTCTCAATAGCTTTATCGGTGGAGCTATCGCAGAGATCAAACTTTTAGAGTTTTTGTTCAATGCTGACTCCCATAGGTGCTGGTTCCGCGTACGTTTGTACATGAATTGATACTGAACTTTCTCAGCTTCTGACAAGTCCTTGTAACCTTCGACGTCTTCCTCTAAATTGTAAATCTTGGGCCCATCGTAGGCGACAAATTGAGGAGAGTTTTGCAGAATGAAGGGCTTGATGCTGGAGTTTTCAAAGTCAAGCAAATAAGGTGCATGATCGTCTTTCTCATTCAGAAGAACGTTCATAGGGTCCAAATCAGGGTGGTACAATCGTGGCTTCAAGAGTGCATCTATGTTTGGGATCACGTTAGAGTTGATGTTGAATAGTGAATTCGAGATCTTCGACACATTTTCGAAAGCGTGCACCTGTCCCTTCAAAATGGATTCATCAATATAAACAGGTGAAGCGTCAGCCTGCTGAAGAGCTAATCTAGCCTTAGCATTTTCTGCCTCCAATTGACCTAGGTCTTTAACCATTTCCATAGGCTTGTCACTGGGCCAAGGACCAACGTATTTCTTGATCTGATCCAAAGATAGGGCACTTTTTTGCCTCCAGAAACACCTTTCCACCGAGCTTCCAATTCTCCACCTGTTAATAAGAGCCTCGTTCGTTTCACCATCGTAGGCTGGTTCTTGGCTTCCTGGGACATCTTTGGCAAAGTATAAGCTACCAAATTGATTGAATGTCACATTCAAGAGTTTAGCTTGAAAGTGCGACAAAGGCTCAATGACTTTGTTCAACTTAATCAAATGAGATTTCCCATCCTCCGCATCATCTTCTAGAGGAGTCCAATCACGCATCAACAGTCTGCCTTCAATGTACTCCTGTAAAATAAAAGGTTGTCTCACTGGGTTAAGAGCATTAGCACCATAACAATATGTCTTGGGTACTTTAAGTCCCAATTTGAGGTCGGCAAAATCCATTGTTGCAACTTCACTTTTCAATCGATAGGAAATGGCAACTTCATTGTTAGTGGCATATGGAATTCTTAGTACAAAAGGTTTTGCAGCATTTGTATCTATTTTATAGATTCTGTGGTGCTTACCCTCGTGAATGCTGGCCATGGCAGTGATTTTCAAAGTTTCATTTGGGTTCAAGGAACCTATTTGGCCAGCAGAGAGGTTGTGCGGAAGTGAGACGGTCAAGTTTTGATTGTATGAGGGCTCGACGATCTTGTTTTTTCCAAAATTGTTTTTGGCATGTTGCTTGGATTCAACGTATAGCTGGGTTATGACATCTGTAAGTCCTTCGATAGAGAACTTTGTAGTTCTCTTCTCTTTTTCGTTGCGGTCGTTCTTCAGCCATGAACCCCAAGAGTACTTAAAGAAAGCGTCTCTTTGGGGGTCATTCTCATCAGATAGCCTGGTATAAGCTTCCGACGGTTTATTAGAAATGGAGCGAACTGTAGAGGCTTTGAGAGAGCGAGACGCGAGCAGTGAATGCACTGACCTATGTATCTGAGGTGGCAATCTCGACCTCAGCTGAATCATTGCTATGAATCAACGTGCGTTTCCGATTGAAGATTTCTAGTGGTAAGTTTCAAGTTGTAGATAAGTTTTTGAGATTTAGAACATCTATCTTAATGAAATAGCGCATACAGAAGCGGACAATCGAAAGGTTCTGAGCAACTTTATCAGCGTGTCTGAAAATGTTGGCTAGTTTTTCAAGCTTTCCTTCAATAAGCTAGTTTTACTTTCTAAATGAATAAACTCTTACTAAATAAAAACAGTCGATTCACAGTTAACTCCAGATAGCCCCAACTGGTATGAACTTCACAATATGAGTGTAAGAATTATATCTTTTTCCTAGGTTCACTATGCTAGATGTAGTTCTTGGAGGGGCCTGCCTCCCCAGAAACTCCCGCTTCAGTCGCTTTCGTTTTCGATTTGGACGAAGACTGGAGGAAGACTTTTAGCATCACCCAAATATGAATAGTCATCGCCATTGGTGCTCTGGTTGCTGCCGGTCTCATTGGTCACAGGGTCCACAATGGATATGGGACCTCGTTTGAAATCAATCATGCTTCGTGGGCTGTCCATCTGAGACTGATCGCTGCGATCTGGAAGTGATTCCACCGACGAGTTGTAATCCAAAGGCCCCGACTTGTAATTGAGCAACCTCATCTTTTCCTTTAGGGTCATTGGAGCCCCCGTGGACAGATCCGAATTTGAAACGGCCCCTAGTTCTTCTGAATGCGACGGCCAGGGCTTCGGGTGGACCATATTACCTGATAAGCCTTGCTGCTGCTTAGAGTGGACTTTTTTTTTGGATTTGGTATGCGACATCGAATGGAGTAAATTCAAAGAGTACTGTGGAATACCGTGACGGTGCACTCTCCTACCTTCTATGCCATCTTTTGTAGCTACCATCGAAAGAGACGATGTTGCTGAGGATCTGGAAAGCGGCCTAGAAATAGCAGATCCTTGTGCGTCCTCACTTGGATCGTAGTCAAGCACTGCTTTCATCGACGCATCTTCCCCCATTGACATATTATACAAGGATATAGTTGAAGATATGTCTTGAGAACTCTGTGAAAACATTGAAGAGTTTTCCATCCTCTTAGCGTCCAAAAAGGTAAACACCTACAAAGATGATATTTAGGGCGAGGGTTTGGTTCCGCCTATTAGCATATGCAGTACCTTTTATTGATTTGAGATCCAATATTGATTTAGGGTCTGATACCTTTTTTCAAGATCCTAGCGTACGGCTACGTCGCGCGGTCGAAAATGCATTTGTATAAAAACTGGTGGAAGAAAAAGGATTTATTACAGTTCCAGGGGTCTCTGTGATCGATACATATGCCATGAGGGTGTTTATCATTTGCCCAGTAGATATTGTGCTGCTGAACAGTTGATTTCCTGCCTAAATAGGCATGGAATAAACGCCAGGTAACAATACATTTCAAAATGGTATTGATCTGAATAACATGAAAAGGGCTACCTCCCACAGGTACGTTCGACTATTTGCACAGTTAGGCATCTGTTGAGGCAGTTTATCGTGTCATGGTCAACCCGGTTGATAAGTTCATGATCATGAGTTCAGTAGCTCTTAATGCCGTTTCTGTGTCAGGAAAGTATCACAATAACTCCACATATTCAGGATTGGAGCAAACCAACTTGAGAGAAGCCGAAGAGATGAAGAGATGAAGAGATGAAGAGATTAGTGAAATTGATTAGCCTTTGAAGAGTTGAGTAAAAGCTTATAACTCATGTTTTTTGTTGAAATACAAAGTTCAAATATTTGCATTTCTGTCCCCTACCAAAGTAAAGTCAAGAAATGAGCATCCTTGAAAGAGTTCGAATCTTATGTTCAGTTTGCAAAACCTAGTTATCGTGCGGATGCAAAAAACTATTGTGCCCCAGCAATATGACACTTATCGTACAGTCCACTAAAGATTGGAAGGTAAAATCAGTTTCCATACAACTTTGGTGCCAATATCAACAGCGTTGTGACCCAATTCTCTGTTGGATGGCTTCGGTCTTTCAAATCAGAATTCCACATTTACTGATCACTGAAGACGAATTTGGTCGCGTAAATGGCTTTATAAAAGCTCGGCGGCTAACTTTTATTATCACTCTTCGTCCTTGATATGTAGGAAGTATAAAGGGAAGAGATAAAACCAGAAGCAGGGTACCAAATCAAGACCCCAATCTAAGTTTCCTACTGCCGTCCAACTCTTGAACGCGCTGTGAAACCGTGAATAAACAGAAGTGCAACATGTCTACTATCCAGCAAACTAAGCCTAAAACTATCACAAATACTACCACAGGAATCACATGTGAGCAATCTCAAAAGCTTGTTCAAACAATGCTGACCATGTCATTTGGGTGTCTCTCGTTTCTTAGAGGGCTCTTCCCGGATGACAACTTCGTGGATCAACGGTTCGTCCCGGAAAAGGTCAGTAGAGACTACAACAAAGACCGGGATGGGGCACAGTCCAACTCAATTAAAATTAAAACTCTGGTCCGCGGCAAAAGCCTTGAGGCTGACTTGTTCTTGGATTGGCTGGAAAAAGGAGTCTTCCAGTCTATCAAGCTTAAATTTCTGAAAGGCTTAAGTCTCGGAGTGTTTGCTAATGAAAGTGCACCGACAGATCTCATTGAAGACTATGTTTTCGGTTTTGGCTACAACAGTGAAGGCCAAGTATCTATGAGTGTCAATGGAGAGGACGAGGAAGTGTCGCTCTTGGATTCTCGAAGAGTGGTACAGCAACTTATGCGCCGGTTTATCATCATCACTCAATCGCTTGAACCACTCCCGGAAAAGCGTTTTCTTTCCATGCGGTTGTTGTTTAATGAAAACGCTCCACCAGAATATCAGCCACAACTTTTTAAGGACGTTAGTTATGAAAAACCTGCCACGGTCAAAGTTCCAGCTTCCACAGACCTCGACACCTATTCCGTCGGATCATTGGACACTAAGTTCCATAAGTAAGTTTTATTCATCATCCTACGATCCACCCCATTCCTTGTCGATACTAACAGCCTTAAAAGGGTTTCCCTGAAGGTTTTATCAGTGGCCGAAGTAAACCAGCAAAAAGAGGGGCCGATCAAAAATGTAGACCCCTTCAACCTAATTGATAGGCCTGACAATATTGACCTCCCATTAAATGCTACTCATATGACGCAAGAGGTTCCAAAGAACGTTGCTAGTCAAACAACTAGCTACTTGGACCATCTTCTTTCTTCTCCAGCCGTTGGTGTTACTCAAACTCAGCATCTTGGGGAGAATAATACGTATGATTGCCAGTGCGAAACGGCTTGCCCTAAGTCTACCTCAAAGACCATCACTTGTAATGGATGCAAAAGGAAACTACACAAGCTTTGCTACGGAAACGCACACGTTCACTCCATTCCCCGATGCGTTTCGTGTCTTAGCAAGGGCTCAGATATAGGTTGCTCCGCGAAAACTTTTAAGATATTGATGATGCTCAGACGAATTTATAGGTTTATGATCAAGAAGCCAGAGTTACCAGCGAAACTGACTGGGCTTTACGCAATATTAGCTGCCCCCCAACCGGATTCCGAAACTATCGATAGCATAAATGCGGCTTTATCAATAATGTTTTCCGACGGGACATTGGTTCTTGAGAAGGAAAGACGGAGGCAACAAGGCAGATCGCAGTTCTTACGATCTTCAAATTACATTGACGTCGATCACAGTGGCATAGTCGTTAAAAGCTTCGGTGAAATCCCAATCAACACTCGAGCTGTGTGGACTTTTGTCTTCAATTCTCCGAACGCTCAACTTGCATATACTACTGTGTTCTTTGAAACTTTAGAGTCGCTGAAAAGTGCTTTGCAGAGTGTAGCCAAGTCTCTTGCCGCTGTGGTTGCTTCGCAAAGACTGATGTCTGAAAAAGCGGAAGTTGAAAAATCAGCGGGTTCACCTCTAGATTTCTATTCACTGCGAATTGACGATGATACTCAAAACACGCTAGAAATGGGTAAAAGAAAGCATCCATCTTTGACGTCCTACCTTGAACTCGATAGAGATTCTCATCTGGAGGAGACGTTAGATGCGCATAGCCTCAAACCCAAGAAGATCAGAAAGATAAGTGCATCAAAGAAGACGCTCAGAAGTGTCTGGTAAAGCTCACTTCAAGCCACTTGCTGTTGCTCAATTTCGTAAGGGTTATCCAGCCGCCCAGCTTGCTTATTTCCGATAGGATGTTGATCTATTTTATTCAAGATCATAAAGAAAAAAAGTACCCGTGCTATGGATAATGTACGGGTACATATCTTCTTTCGCTTATATAACTAACTATTGCCAACTATAAAAGAACATCTTCATACGTCTAACTTCCTATTGTTTAGCGGTAATATAATGCTGAATGCCATGAAATTAGTTGCCCGCCGTCGAGTTACGGGCTCGTCAGCTCTTAGGCGCTCTTTTTCTACTAGAAATTCCTTGAAAAAGAATCATCAGTACGTCAATCGCCAGCGCACAAGATATAGTGCAGGCCAACCCCTGTTTGAAACGAGACCAGAGCTACTGAGATCAGGCGAACTAACTCCTGGAATTACTGCTTTGGAGTATTTTGAACGAAGAGTTAAACTGGCCACCAGGCTTCCTCCGAAAAGTTGCGCCATTATTGCAGGAGCACAAGTGAAATATGCATCAGGGCCTGTCTTTTACCCATTCCAGCAGAACAATGACTTGTTCTATTTGACTGGATGGAATGAGCCAGACTCTGTAATGATACTAGAGAAACATACCAACAACATCGACGACGTAAGCTTTCACCTCATTGTGCCACCAAAGGATGCATTTTCTGAGCAATGGGAAGGCGAGCGGACAGGGACAAACGGAGCTTGTGAGATTTTCAATGCGGACGAATCAGTGGATACTCGACAATCCTCAATTTATATTTCAAAGATTATCAACCGAAATGAATATATTTATTTTGACAGACCACAAGACAAAGTTGACTCCAGTGCCGAGGCTTTCTTCAGGTCATTTTTTTCTGTGTCTCATTCCCCGGCTTCAGCAGATACCATCACTGATGTTATAAAAGGTTCAGGAAAGAAGCATGTGCGGAAACTGAAGTCGATAATTGCCGACATGAGATCCATTAAATCACCAGCTGAAATTCGAGTTATGAGGCGAGCAGGACAAATTTCGGGAAGGGCATATAACCAGGCATATGCTGAAAGGATTCGCAATGAGAGGACATTGCATTCCTTTCTCGATTATAAGTTCGTTTCCGGTGGATGCGATAAATCTGCATACATACCGGTAGTTGCTAGTGGTGCAAACTCTCTTTGTATTCACTACACAAGAAACGACGACATCATGTACGATGATGAGATGGTACTCGTAGATGCCTCTGGTTCTTTAGGAGGCTACTGCACGGATATTTCGAGAACGTGGCCTGTGGACGGTAAGTTTTCTTCGCCTCAAAGAGATCTTTATGAAGCCGTTTTGAATGTTCAAAGAAAGTGCATTAAGCTTTGTGAGGCGTCCAATATGTATTCTCTCAATGACATCCACGAGAAGAGTATTTCTTTTTTCAAAGAAGAATTCAAGAATGTTGGCCTTCCTTCATTTCAAAACTCAGATATAACGAAACTATATCCTCACTATATCGGCCACAATCTTGGGCTCGATGTCCACGATGTACCCCAGGTTTCCCGTTATGCGCCATTGCGAGCAGGCCAGGTTATAACCATTGAACCTGGTATTTACATACCCGATGATGACATGTATCCGTCTTACTTCAGAAACATTGGCATCAGGATCGAAGATGATATCGCTGTTGGATCAGATAGCTATACGAATTTGACCGTCGAAGCCGCAAAGGAGGTAGTCGATATTGAAAACATTGCACAAAATGGAGTTAGCAGTATTATTGAAGAGGACGTTGTCTCTCCGCTTAAATATATCGACTGATGTTGAGTGGGCTTACCATTCTCTCCCAAGTATCCCTGTTAATAAAAGATCAAAAATAAATGGATTGCAATAATTTTTTAGTCTATAAAGACCTTAGACCGATCTAACTGCTATCGCAGTTGTTATTAGGCATATCAAGTCTTGAGCTATTACTGTGATTTCTGTCGTCTTGGTGAATGTTGTTTGCAATGATAAACTCCTGTGCTTTATACCTCAAAGCGTCGTTTTGCTTTTTGATCGATTCTAGTTTCTCCAATAGTAACTGGTTCGATGAAATTAAGCCTTCGGCTATATTAGCCATATCGTATCTGTCTTTGTAAGTTACTACGAGGCCATCTATGACGAAGTTTAGCCTCAATTCCTCTACAAGCCATTGAATTTCATCGAGAACCGTCTTTTCGTCGATGCATAACGTCTTGGATAGGTAGGATATTTCAACGTTATCCGAAATCCTGAGGTAAAAGAAAAATATCTTATCCCGTAGCAACTTTTGAGCGGCCGACCATTTTCTTGAGAGAAATAAGCTTGATGAGCATTTGGAGTCGATCACATCCAACTCCTGCAAGAAATCATGGTAGCTGGTCTCAATTAGTAAAGAAAGCCACTTTGACAATGGCTTTGCAATGTGATAAAAAGGCTCTAACTCGTGTAACTGAGCAAAATCCTCGTAATTGTCTAAGGGAATTGCAACAACTACAGATATAGAGATCATGGTCACCAACTCATCATGTGTACAAAAGGTATGTTGGTCTTCATGACTCAGCAGTTGCACGACCGTTGGATCTTCTTCCACGGCTGCCAAAAAATACTGTAGGCAGTCCAGGAATCGTCCTTGTAGGTAGTACGCTATGCACAAAAGTAGTCTTATTCGTGTGCACACAGCCCTGTGATTAGCTTGAGGCCGGCCGTTGTTGGACTTGGCATACGAACTAAACCTTTGATTGAGCTCGTCGATTGACTTCCATTTTTGGCTCAATATAAGTACCTCGATTATACGCTCGATTTTATCCAAGTACCCAATGCTCTCATCATTTTCAAGGATAGCAATTGCTTCAGCATATTCATGTGCAATAATTTTATTTAACGCGATAGCATTGGTGGAATTTGGAACGGGTGATGCAGACAATCCCTGTAAAACACTTTTTGAGGGTCTGTAGCCTGACTGCAGAAGTAAGTGTAAATGTGGACATGCACTCGCGTGTATTGAGGCTAGATATTCAACTGCCTGTCGGACCAATCCGTCTTGTTGACGATTAAATGCAGCCCGTTCGACTAAAACAGCTCCATGGAAAGGTGAAAAATCCATTATGTATTTACCGCATCAACTCAAGTAGGCTATTAAATGGAGTCTTGAGTCCTGGATCAACACATTCATAAGTTTCAAGGTCAACTTCCGCTATTTTGAGTGTGATTGAGATGATATATGGATCTTTTGTTTTCGAAAATAGCTTTAATAAAGCTCATCGCATAAAAGTTGACATTTGATTGTGAACAGATTCTGGTGCAACAGAAGCTGAGTATGATCAGAAATGGCATTGAAATCTTTACTAGACGATTTCACGTACGACATTTATTACAAGGATCTCAGCTTAAGGAGAAATTGGCGCATTTTCAGAGGAATGACGAAGTAATGAATCGATCACGAAAAGAATTGCTAAAACAGGCCGAAAAACGGCGTGCCCAGCTCAAGAAGCTTAACAAGGCATCCTATTCAAAGCAACATGCACAGCATATCCTGAGGAAAAGATATGAAATTTCAGAAGACACACTGCGCTCGGCACATTTGGGTCCAACAAGCGACACTGATGTGCAGTTTCTAAAACTAGCACGGGACAAAAGGCTCACATATACGATACTGGGGGTTACAGGGGATCAGCTACGTGATTCAAAACTAGTCGCAAGTGACGTGACGAAATTTTTGGCACGACATCAATTAGAAAAAGCGATTTTCTTAGCGCGACTTGCGAAGAGCCGTGGAGTAGTTGGTATGAACAAAATTATAGAATACTTCTGTCGATCACAACAAGACGGAAAATCTGCGATGGACCTATACAACTGGAGAAAAAAATGGGGGATTCCTCCCAATGAATACACAAATACGATATTGTTTGACGGCCTAGCGAACTTACACCGTCCGCTGAGCCAAAAACAGGCAGAAAGAGTGTTGAAAATTGCGACTCGGCTGATAGAAAAAGAAGAAATGAACCTTACTGAGTTCAACGCTGCCTTAAGCGCCTTGGTTAATAGCGAAACTGAAGAACTCATCTTTGAGTTATTTGACGCTAAACCTAAGGATTTTAATGGAGACGCTATCACTTACACACTGCTCCTTCGAGGAGCAGCAAAAGTAAAAGATGACACGTTGTGTATGAAAAGAGTCGATGCTATCATGGCTAGCATACCGAAGAGGTTCTTGGACTCTAGAATAATACATGACTACTGTCGAGTATGGCACTTCCGCTTAGACGGTAGCTTATCGTCGGTAGCATCAAAGGCAATTGAAAAATATTTTGATATTGGTTATCCGGTGCATGCACTTGAATTGCCAAAAGGTGTAAGCTTGCCTGATTTGCAATATTGGGACATCAAGCAAAAATACAGGCCAAGTAGCTACACTATTGATCTTCTGTTTGAAAATTATGAGAAAAACAGAAGCTACGAGCTCGCGTGGAAGACTTACCGAGAGACGATTTCTGTGCATCCAGAACTATTGAAACCTTGCGTTTACGAAAGAATCATTAAGATTGTTACTTCTGGCTTTCCAAACAAGTGCGGCCTGTTAGCGGCGGGGATATTCAGCGATTTGGAAAGGTATCATAAACCAACCAAAAATAGTATGATCTTGGTGTACAAAGCCTTTGAGAGACAAGCCGGTAGAAAGTTCACCAATGAGAGCTCTTCGAAAGTAGATCAACTCTTAAATGCACTCTTTGACTTTGCGAAAATGCTGGAGAGTAAGCCTTCCGACGTGGCGGAAGGTAGGGTTTTAGATTGGAAGCCATGGATGTTCTGTTGGAATGTTATTGCCAAAGCTAACGAGAGGAACGCAATTGGCAAAGCCAGGGCGAAGTGGATTTTAGATCAATATATTGAGACCATCCTTTCAGGGCAGATAGAGTTAAACCAGATTGACCTCAAGGACTACTCCGGGCTTAGACATATCTGCATTGAAAGCGTTCGTTTCCTAGGGTTCTTTGCTGACATGTTCAAGTGCGCCAGTGGAATAAATGACGTGGTAGAGGGACCTGAACTGGACTATTTCTTATACCGGAGACGTATCTTGAGGCTCAAAAGTAGAATTCTAGACCATGTGGAAACTATAGAAGGGAAATCAACCAAAAACGCCCAAAGCGTAAAAGAATCTATGAGGCAAACGGCGGAAAAGCTGCGATCTACTAAGATACCAGCATATATTGAAGGCGATTTGGCAGAGGAAACGTGCAGTCTCCCGCAATAAGTTTTATAAGAGGACGGATTCATTTCAAATACGACTATTTACAAGCAACTAAATTTCAGGACCTTATTCATTTGAAGAATGACCTCATGTTTTTCAACCAGCTGATGTACTCTTTGTTTTCTTTAAACTCTGAGTAAGTGCCAATGAAAGAAGCCAATTCTTCGTTGATCCCTCTGCTTTCTAAGTAGACCTCTAAAGACTCTTGCAACTCCTCGTCCAAGTTGGAGAATGGAGGGCCGTGGTACACAAGTTCGCGCTTGACTTCGGATTCAGCGGACTCATCTAAAGCAGCTTTAGCCTCGGCGTAAGGAGTAACACTATCGACAAAGAAATTGCCTTCTTGCAAGTTCATGAGCAATTCGAAGGAGACAGCTGAGTTATTTTCATCTTTAACAATGACAACATTGACGTTGGCAAAATTGTCTGCCGTCCCTTCGAAATCTTCCTCTTCAGATTGGCCAGACATCTCATTGTCCAACCCAGCTGTCTCTAAGGGAAGGTTAGATACTTGCGCAATGTCAAAGAAAACGTGAACAGTCTCACCTCTAGCCGTTTTGTTGACAATCTCTGACATGTTTTTACCCGGGGAAGTCACTGCGGAGAAACCGGTTTTGTCGAAAAACGTTTGCACCGATTCTGGTAAAGCAGTGGCATCTTCATCAATTTCTAAAGCAATTTCACCTTCAAGAACCTCAGAAACCTTTTGGCACTGTGTGTTAAGATTCACGGCAGAAATATGTAGTGGTCTAAGGGCAATTTTGGAGACTGGCAACCTTAGTAAGGAAGAAGTGCACCGGCTTTGACGAGCAGTGCGAGCTGTTATGTAACTAGAACGAATCAATAGACGAGAGAGCATTGTTGATAGCGATCTATATGTCGGTTTTTGTTTCGATACAAATGAGTAGAAGAGATGAGCTAAAGTAGATGGACGGATTTTGATGATTAAAAACAAAATTATAGTCACATGATTTTGAGAATCCATCGTCTAAGTTTTCCTTTGTAGGCGCTAGGTGGCCCACTGGTGGAAAGAGCTCGGTTTTCCCAATATGATATTTCACACGTTCGACACTCGTCTTACACGCCTTTATTAAAATCATTTAAAAGATTCACGTTAGTTGAAGTAAGAGCTGTGGGCACCTGTCAGCAGTACGTGCTTACTCTACCGGATGATTCAAGCCTGGGAAACGAGAAAAATGCGCCTTATTGTGATGTGAGTTAACAAGTCACAAGCGAATGTTTGCACCCTACCTGTCACTTCAAAAAAACTGTGACTGTGAATAGGCAATATCTAACCCTACATAAAACACATGCTATTGAATTGTTGGGGTGTGCCTTCCACTGCGCCAATAAGTTTTAAGCCAACTAGAACAATTTGAATTCAAAATGTTAGACGAAGTAGTTGCAACATGCTATACTACTCTGCAGGGTATGAGCTTGAAGGTCCCATTGCCTCCTTTCAGTAACATCGAGTTGCTCATGTCCCATGCCAGAATCTACAACTAATGCTGAAATCTTCTAACTTCCTATGTCTAATATTTTGACCCGATAAACCGGTGCCCCAAGACGTGCTGTTAACTTCAACATCCCGGTAAGACCAGTCTACCTAAGCACAACGATCATAAGCGCGAGTTCTTTTATAAAGTGTTCAGACTATGTTATGTTCAACTCTCAGGCCTGTTTCCAAGTCTTTTCCTAGGTTACCATTAATGACGAATTAATTGCTTATAATGTATATATATTTTTACGTATACCAAAATGGCTCGAAGAAAAGTTGAAATGGAAATTGTGGTCAACCAGTACGATCTGATTTGTTATTTGAACAAAGACCAGTCATCAGAGAAACACTGACAACATTTCATAATTTGGCTTTCGTTTGCGCCCTACTCCTAAAAGGCTTCCCTGTGATATATACTCGGGCGTGGGTGCTTTTGTTTCTTTTTCACCTCATTTTGGTTTAGATCTACTGAATCCAGTTGATGGTGGGAAGTATTGAGCCCAATCTCGGTCGCAACCCTGAAGTGGGAGCTAGATGGAATAGTTGTTTGGCCGAGGTTTCAGATTCAGCGTCAGACTCCAGTTCCGCTGTTTCGTCGTCTTCAACTTTGATAGGCGAATCTGCGGTGCCCAAATCAGGTTCCAACTTGGAAAGACCACATCGAAGAGCGATCTCTGCGTTATCTTTGGGGCGTAACATTCCTAACGTAGCACCGGGCCATAACCCTCTGATATCACCTACTGCGAGCAGTGCTCCCAAAGGGCATCCCAGCTCCGGAATGCCTTTTCTGATGCGTTCTATGAGTAATCCTTCTCTACCGTCTTTCAAGCCAAAGGAAACTCGTTTACCACGACCCGTAGGTACACGTTCTTTGTCCACAACCGGGCTACGAACTCTATTGCTCGAGGAGCCCGCTGAGAACCTGGTTGTTTTGGATGTACGTCCGTTTGTTGAACATTCTCGTTCAACAATTATCAACGCTTTCCATGTGTGTCTTCCCTCCACTTTGCTGCGGAGGAAGACATTTACGCTCGAGCGGCTCATAGAAAATTTGCCTAAGGACGTGCATAAGAATTTGAAAGCGAGAGTGCTTGACACTTGCGATTGCTCCAATCTAAAAATTGTGGTTTTCGACAACACTTTACAAACTAGTTCTGATAACTCAGTAAGCGTGAGCTGTCATGGTATGGCTTCAAAGTTTGCCCATAGTGACAAATGGATCTCAGAGGAATTTAAACCCTCCGTTTACATCCTAAATCCGGGCTTTCCGGCTTTTGAAGAGCTTGAGCCATCTTTGACGATTTCTCAGACGGAGTTGCCTTCGACCTCATCCTCCGATGTGCCACCCTCACCTCAGAGATTGGAATTTGTACCCAGTGTAGGTCCCAAGCCCAAACTTTCGAACCAGTCCATTTCTTTGCTTTCGCCATCGTCTATACCAGAATCGCCTATGTCATCCACTTCCCCTGTCTCTGGACTTTTGAAGTTCCAGCTTCCACCATCTACTGGAACCCCTCCGCCTTTCAAGATCGCAAGGAATGAAGAAGTCTCCAATTTGGAATCCTACTTAAGCGCCGTCAACTTGGGTGAAAAGCAACGCAGTATCGGAGGATCATCAACATCATCATTTGAACATTTGGACTTGTCCTCTCCCGCACCAAACACATCCTTTAGGTTTCCATTGAATTCGTCTATTGGAGAACATGCTCCAAATTGTTATGATCCAGAGGCGCTTGACAACAAATTCAATTTCCAAAAATCCCTTCTGCGCATGCGTAATGTGTACGGTCGCAAAGCTGTTGATCAAGTTATACCTCGATGGTTTCAAGATCTTGCCAGTGCATCTAAAGTCGAGATGGTAGCCCAGTTTCAAAAAGTTGATTTATTAGAGAAAAGGAGGCTGAGCTACTGCTTATCCAACACTGGGCAGTCGTCTACCGATAGACTCATATCATTAGTGGCTCGACGTCACAGTGCTACTTCCTTTCATGTTAATACGGAACAATGCGCAGCGTCATGGTTCGACGAATATAATTCTGATGAAGAGGATCAGGACGTTTGCATATCCTCCGGCGTCGAATTAGGAAGCAAAAACAGGTACAAAGACATATTTCCTTACGAGCATACTAGGGTTATACTGAAGAAGAAGAATTTGGAATACCAACATCCGGTGTCCAGCGATATCTGGGATACTTACATCAATGCCAATTACTTGGTGAATCCCTTTGTCAGGCTTCAAAATCCACCGGAAAACAATTGCATGAATGTTCGCTACATTGCCACTCAGGCTCCGCTAGCCGCAACAATACACGATTTCTACACCTGCATCTTAAACAACAATGTGCCACTTATTTTGACTTTGACGGATGAGTTTGAAAATGGGGTGGAGAAGTGCCATAGATTTTGGGCAGAAGGCGATTACGATGGTATACAAATCAAACTGTTGGAAGAGTGCAATTTAGCATCTCCTCCCGAGCTTGGACCCGGCGCAGGTCCGGTTACTTTGAGAAGAATTCAAATAAACCATGGTGAGGGTGCTTTCGAGACTTTACAGGCACAGATTAAAAATTGGCCAGATTTGGGCGTTATGGTTGACCCTCGTCAAATTTTAGAGATTATTTATTTGAAGAATCTAGTTATCAGTGAGCTCTTTGAGAGACAAGCTTACTCACCTGGATACCTGCCGACTATATTGGTTCATTGCTCAGCTGGTTGTGGACGCACCGGTACACTTTGTGCACTAGATACTGTGCTCAGCAATGCATCAAAGTTTGATGGGTTGAAAGAAGAATGGGCTGACAGAAAATCATCTAATGAGTTCAATCCTTGGTCACCTCGTCCTACTAGTTGTCTCGATAATAAGCTTTTCGACCCGGTTATAATTACCATCAACAAATTCCGGAAGCAAAGAATATCTATGGTTCAAAATGTGAATCAATTCTTATTCATCTATGATTGTCTGTTGTCATATTTTGATCTGCGCTTGCAGGCAAAAGGCCATTCAGCAAAATTAGCGCCGACGTTTTGGGAAAGTACCAAAGACTTAGGGATTGTACAAAACTTTCTCAAAACTAAGATCAATGAGACTGTTTAACCTTTCGCTTAAGGAAAAATCAAATGTCGCATGGAGTAATAATAAGGGTTTCAAGGAATTTTATTGAAGGGTCTTCAAGCGGTTGGAACATAGTCATTTGATGTTTATAATATAATATTAGAATTCTTTGCGTGAATGGTAGTGAATTTTGTAAATGACAAGTGGACTTCGCCACTGCTACTAACAGGGAGTCAGCATAATTACCGATTGTATTCATCCAAGTAGAAGCTCATAGATGATGACCAAAATATTGATCCCGATCAAGGGAACTATAGATGACATGTTAGTATCGATGGCGAGCTGGCGGCTTACTGCAATTCTAACTTACTTCTCAGTAGCGTTTGGATAGCGCTAATCAATTGTACGACTTTTGACTTGGTACTATTCTCCTGTTGGCCGAACACCTGAGCTTGACTTGAATGAGACCCTAGGCCAACTGTTTGAACATACTAGTTAGTATTCGTTGATAGTAGCAGATTTCTAGACGCGCTTCATACTTCTTCTGAGAAACCTTTCTTCGCTAAGGACTGCCACGGCATTTATCAGCAACAGAATAACATAGAAAAGTCTACCTAACCCAAAAATCATGATGAGTTATGGTTCCTGATTCTTCTACTAGAAGTCAACTGTAGATAGAATCTATGTAATTTAAAGTACCTTAGGAAATCTCGCCAACCAATAATAGCATGAGATACGAAACTCTGAGCCAAAGTGAACTGACCGTTGATCCAATGATGAGATGGGAATATCCAGCACCCTGATCTCAGAGGGTGGGATGATCAACTACTTTCTGTTGAATCTCCTTTTTACAATGGGATGATTTTTCGTTGTATTAAAACACAATATAAGAAAGTATTTAAAGGTTTTCTATTAAAGTAATGCCAAGTTCGTATTTCGACTGCAATTACCTTAATCAGCGTTACGACGAGCGATCTTCTTGGCCAAGCTCTTACCAGTACCGAAGATCTTCTTGTCTCTGTTCTTCTTTTGCTTTCTCTGTTGTCTGGAAGCCTTCTCAACCTTTTCGGCCATGCCGTATCTCACCAATCTGTAAGTAGGTTCGAATCTCTTGGCGTCGGCAACAGAGTTGTAGATTAGACCGAAACCGATAGACTTACCACCACCGAATTGGGTTCTGAAGCCGAAGACAGACACAGCGTCCTTTTCGGTCTTGTACACTTCGGCAATTCTGTCGCGCATCTCATCCTTCGAGACGTTAGCTCTATTTGGGTGCAAGACGTCGACGACGAATTGCTTTCTAGCCAGCAATGGGTTGGTAATAACCTTTCTGGTGCGGATAGTGATAGCGTCAGACTAGTTATTGAATGTTAGTAACAAGGTTCGGACAAGAGGCGTTTGCGTGAGAACAGAGCAGCAAACGTATATTGAGGCATTGCTTAAAAAGGGCTGAGACCTTGGTTCCTGCAAAAAAAGTGTGTACAACGTTGGCATATTCATAATTCCAATATTGAAAACCCCACGGCAAAAGTTCCAAAACATCGACCATCACATAGAAGGAAAAGTTCGCTAGCGCATACCAAAATTCGGCTTGCCACGTTAATCTGACCTTCTGCTTCTAGGACTCCAAAATTCAAGGTTGGCAATCTTAACGCAATCTTCGTCCCGCAATCCGGTTCAAACAACTTCAATCTGTGCTGGTTGCGTAGCCATGTTTACGCCAGTGCTATATCCCAGTGCAAACGCTTCGTTCATTCATTATCAGACATACCATTCTGTATACCCTCTTTGGTTACTTCAAAGCTTGAACTAGGTTTAAAGTTCACCTATTTCAAAGAATTTCACCTATCCACTGATCGATCAAGTGAGTGTAGGAAAAGTTCCAGCAGAAGGGAATGGGCAAAGCAGGTGGATAGACGGCAGGCTAAGAAATGGGCTGGGCTAATGTTCTGTCCATACACGAGGATAGGCAGAAGGGGAGCAGTTGGTAGGGAGTGGATCAGAGGCTTAGGCTGAGTTCCAGCCTAGAGCTAGGCTCAGCCCCTCCTCAGGTCCTTTTTTTCCTGTCTAAAATATTGGACCCAAGCGACGCAACTTTTTGAATTTTGTCATTTATAAATAAAATATATTTTCTGTGGGGTTATGGGTTTAGTATATGACCAACAGTCAACATATTTCGCAATTTGGCTTGACTTCAGATGAGTAAAGGCTCTAGAGCCTAAGTATAATTGTTGTGTTATTGATAGCACTATAACCACTTATGCGTAGTTGGGGTGCTTTCACAAGCACACCGGCCTCTCTGTAAATGATGTAGGGAGTTCACTAACACTTCAATCACAGTCTAAAAAATAGCTAATAGGACGCTCGCGGCCCATGGAAATAAACTATGGCAGCTCTACAATCGGGTAAGCATCTAGTGTAGGAGAAACCATGTGGTGACACCTTGGTACAAAGTGATGTAGAGGTTGGGCAACGTCCGTCCCTTCATCGCCTGTATTTGAGTGAACGCTGTTGTGAGATATATATTACACCTCTAAAAAACTTAGACAACAGCTGGCTCCGCTTATTTGAAAGCTGGGCAAATATTAAAGAGGAATGATGTCTGTACTCTCTCCCTGGAGTTCGTAGAACAAGCAACTTTCTTTAAGGCCGCCACTTGTGTAAGCCCTCTTGCTGTAAATGCACACACAACCCTATAAGTTGTGCGCCTCAGAAACTTTATCTTGGTTGCTTTACTTCTAGAATATATATATATGTTGTATGTGATGTTTACGGCTCGCAATTAGCGTTCGGCACGCTCGATGGACATTCTGACAGCCTTAACCTGGGTGTAGTTATCAAAAGCCTCAGCACCCATTTCACGACCAATTCCGCTCTGTCCGAATCCTCCGAATGGAACGTTTTGATGGAAATCGTTATAAGTGTTGATCCAAACGGTACCAGCCTTAACGCGGTTGGAAACGTCGATTGCCTTGTTGATGTCTTTGGTGTGGATCCCGGCCGCTAAGCCATATTCACTATCATTGGCCATCTCGATAACCTGGTCAACGGTAGAAAACTTGGAAACGGTGACTACTGGACCGAAAATCTCCTCTTTGACAAGTCGCATATCTTCGTTAACATCTGCAAAAATTGTTGGCTTGATGAAATAACCTTTTTCGCCCAAGCGTTTACCACCCGTCACCACGCGGGCACCTTCACCTTCGCCGATTTGCACGTAATCCAGTATCTTGTCGATTTGCATTTGGGAAGTCTGTGCACCTTGGAAAATGCCTTCTTGGAAAGGATCGCCAACTTTCAGCGACTCTGCGTAGTCCTTAAATTTCTGTAAAACTTCCTCATACACGGTATCTTGAACGTAGACACGAGAACCAGCACAGCAAACCTCACCGGAGTTGTAGAAAATACCAAAAGCGATTGTACGCACGGCCTTGTCCAAATCAGCATCTCCAAAAACGATACTTGGTGATTTCCCACCCAGCTCCAAAGTGACTTTCTTGATCGTATCAGAAGCAGCACGCATAATATGACGGCCTGTGGCTGTGGAGCCAGTGAATGCAACTTTCTTGACGTCTTTGTGCGAACACATTCTTTCGCCGATGACTTTACCAAATCCGGGAAGAATGTTGACAACACCGGCTGGAATTCCAGCCCGTTGGACTAGTTTGGAAGCGTAAAGTGCGGACAAAGGCGTGGCTTCAGCTGGTTTCAAAACTACAGTATTGCCGGTGGCCAGAGCGGGGCCCAACTTCCACGACCACATTAGCAGTGGGAAATTCCAAGGTATGATTTGAGCGCACACACCGAGTGGCTCGCGACGAGTATAGGAGAAGCTCTTGGAACCAGTATCGATCGTCCGGCCGAACATTTTATCGGCCGAGCCAGCGCAAGACCGCAGATATTTGGAAGCCAAATCAACGTCGCCACGGGAACAAAGCAATGATTTACCATTGTCGAGGGATTCAATGCCCGCCAAGATCTCTGAATGTTCTTCTACAAGATCTGCGAGTCTATAAAGACACCTGGCACGAAATTCAGGATCAGCAGTACTCCAGGAGGTTTCAAAAGCGTGTTTAGCTGCGGCAACTGCCTTATCCACATCTTCATCACGGGCTTCGTACACATGGGTGATTTCCTCTTCGGTGGAGGGGTTGATGACTTCGAAAGTTTTGTGCTGGGATGAGGGTACAAATTCGCCGTTGATGAATAGGCCAGTGGGCTGCTCATAAGTCAGTCCCGAAGGTAAAGTAATGGATGTTCTTAATGGGGTTGTTGCATATGCGCGTAGCGCGAGTTTCGAACTCAGGGAGAGTTTTAACAGTGTCTTTGATGACAGCATAATGTTAAAGTGATAATAATGATTATCCAGGAACCCTTCGAGACGTTGAGATACGGAGAGATCGTGACGTCGATAGAGCAGGCAACTTCTGTACCAAATAATAGATTTCCTCAAGATTTCCTCAAGATTTCCTCAAGATATCCTCGATAGAAGAGGGCTTTATTTATACGTGAATCCCATATATCTGGTAACCTCAGTTGATCTCTCTCGGACCTTTAAACCCTCATTTCTCTACTTGATCAATCACCCACACGCTGATTTCCTAGCCCCTTACTCGAAATTGTATTCAGCCCTTACCTCGATCAATGAGCTCAACTAGCGATGAGGAGCGAAACGAATGCTCTAAAAGCCGTTGTCGATTGTGGTAGGCAAATTTCATAAAAGTCACACACACTGGAACGTGCGGCGATATGTAGCACACTTGCCTGCGTCTGGCGATTGGCAGTATAGCCGTGATAATCCAGAGGGGGTGAATGTGGCTTGAAAAAATTTTGAGCCATTTTCTAATGCTTATCCTTGTAATAAACATCAACGTGGAAGAACGTTAGGTTAGGTTGTCGAATAGTCATGAGGGAACAATCAATGTTTTAAATGCCTTTCACCGGTAATTCTCCGATCCTCGTTAGGCCAATCTTTGTCTCTTGCATTCTTGTCTACATCTTTATTACGAACTATCAGCCCAATTTATGGCCCTAACGGTTGTTGGAAAATGTGAAAGAAAAACAACAAAAAATTTTGACGTCCTCGACGCGGCTTGAGAGGGTGAATTAACCCAGAAGTACGGGAAACACACTTCATTATCGGTAGTTAGATCCCGCTCCCCTCCCCCCATCCTTTAGCGGGAACTAGTATATGGCCCGAGCATTCTCTATCTAAACAGCTGATGGCGTTAGGAAGAAAGCCCATGGACCCAAAGTGATGTAATATGCATGGTAACGTCGTTGCCATTCTGAAAACAAAACTGAGCAGAGCGGGTGAGAAGCGGGTTATCTGAGGAGTTCTTTTTGGGGTACCATGCAAACTCCCTCGTTGATGTAAAATCCGATGCCAAAGAAGTAGAGTATCTCAAAGTCCTGGAGATCATATATTGCATTTCTACGCCGTGCGTGTGTCGTGCGTACGCCGTGCGTGTGTCGTGCGTACGCCGTCCAATCTCTACTCAGTAGCTAACTTGAAATATGCATGCGGCTGTTGCAACCAGGATAATAACATGTGCCCTCGGTGCCACTCCGGAAAAAAGTGATATCTGTCGTTGCATCTATCAAGGCTGCCGTAGTGGTATAGTATAGCAAGTATTCTCTACCCAGCAGTTGCTCTACTATCATGCGGCATTATTGTAATCGGCTCCTACGGAATGGGTTCCAAGGTGCCGCCAGAGAGAGAATATCGCGACAGGTACCTGCGAGCATCAAAAAGCTGCTAATTGGGCATTAACTCCTACTTGATGTCGGCAGTTAGAGCTCATAGTGAATTTTGTGGCACTTTGTAATGATCGAAAAGGTGCTATAGGGTGTAAATCGAGGAACAAAATTCCCTCGTCCATTTGCGCCACGAGTTGCATGCATCTGCCCAAGTTTCCTGTTGGAAAACAGACTAATGTGTTAGTAATATGACTTGCACGTTGGCCGTTGGTCCTTGCTCTCGGGGTTGTTGTGCTGGATTTACAACGGTTTCACTCTCTGATTGAGTATCACTGGGTGGCTTAAGATGCTTTGGTAGCATGGATAATCACAGGTAGTAAGTCAATCGAAGAGCTCTCTCTCGGCCGGGTTCGTACGACAAAAACAAAATAATACTCATGAGTATTTCTCCGATACCGGGAATCGAACCCGGGTCTCCACGGTGAGAGCGTGATGTGATAGCCCCTACACTATATCGGACTTTCGTTGTAGTTGACAAAACTATTAGGTTTATTGTGGTAGTTCATATGAAGTTTAAGCTAGAAGGAGTGCCAGCCGCTCCGGCCTTTAGTGTTCAACACACCGCTTCTACTACTGGTAGAAATCTTCAAAATTTTGTATTATTATTTATACACTTCGCGCGTTACTTTGTTCGGCTAATGACAACGGCCCAAATCATCATGTATACTTCAATCTCAATATGAAATTTACTACTACCGAGATCAATAGGAAAAAACACAAAATCGTGGGCCCTAAACGGTCATCGTAAGGTCCAGATCCCCTGCGTCTGATGGCGGATGCCCTCCAATGGTACGTGACCAGCGCATAAACCATTGTAGCCATAGCCACCAGTGTGAACAGACCAGCGCTAATTTGGCCCACCTTGTCACCGAAATTCAGCAGACCGATTCCCAAACCACCAAGCATCACTGTGAAATTCAACCACGAGAGAAAAGTACGTTCATTGGCAAAGAAGACCTTGGGCTCAACCCTGGTGGGCAGAGCAATTTTTTTCCCTGGAGCCTTTTGTAGTAATGGGGCAGATGACATGTTGCAAAGCTTCGATTCGGATGGACCTTCTTATCAAATAACCTTCGGCGAGCTTTCTATTAACTTTCAGGATTGGCAACTCTTGCTTCAAGGTATCCAATACATATTATATATGTAACTGCATTTTTTCCTTGTTGCACGTGGAGTATTCATTGATGTTGGTAATATTAACCGTCAAAAACGACTATTTTCCTCGTGATTTGCGCTGATCAGCTAGATGGCCGAATAATGATGAGTGGGCTCCACGATTGAGCTATATTCACTGCGTGATAACTCTATTTTAGCTTTGAATGTGTGGCCGAGTTCAGTGGGTGTTAATTTTAGGGGAATCGAGAACATGATATTTGTACAACAGGGCCAAGCAATTCAAAAAACAACGGGGCTGACTTATTATGGCCTTGCCGGGACAGTCAACACCCTCAAAAATGCAAACATCTGTTTCGATGATGTGTATTATTTGGATTGTTTGTTGTTGGTTTCTGCAGAGTCTGTCCCTAGCTCGAAAGAGGTCTGGGTATCGAAACTACCACGACGAAGAAGTAAAAGACACCATCCACTGAATAAAGCTGTACTTACCTTCATCTTACCGCAAAGTGATGAAAGATCCTTAAAAGGGACACCAGTTCCCATTCATTCTTTCTTCAACAGAAGTCGACATTTTGTAGAATCAACGCAAGAAGCTTTTCTCACAGCAAGCAGCTGTTTCCTAACAGACCTGAGATTACAGATAAACTTCAGTAATCGAGAGTATTATAACAATCTTGAAAGATTCTCCCTACACGTTGCCAAAATCTCTGGAAGTTCAATGGTAAAGAAGCATATAAATCGCTTCTGTGTACGTACAAAGAGATCAGTATTCATAGAATGTCTATTAGCTATCACATTAATACAGTATGGGTATTTGAACAGTTAAGGATACAAGTAAACCAAGAGCAGGTACACATCCCCAGTCAAATGTCAGAGGTACAGGCCAATTCTGTACCATCCTCTAATGAGTATCCAGTGAGCCCTGAAAAGCTTACTTCGGTAATTGAAAAATGTCTTTCAGATTCCCACGTTGATATCACAACATACACCGAATTGATTCTCACAGAACTTAGTAAAGCATCATCTATGCATAAGTTCGTTGCTTCTGTGACGAGGGTTGATTCTTCTAAAGGATCTGATTTCGATCTTGACATTGACTCACACATCGGGGGATCTTGGAACAGGTCCAGAGATGGGGCCTTTTCATACGTAACCGAGCCAACTCCGGGATTACATTATCTCGTCACGATCGTTTGGATATACAAATAGTTTATCCCATCAGTGAATTCTGCTACAAATAAATGGTTAGTTAGGACATCCTGAAGCGACTGATGAATGTCGCCTGCAGATCTTGGGCCCTCCGCTGGTGAGTTCTCTGCGTGCTTGATGCGTTCTGCTGAGCTGTTGCAACTGTGCTTTTTAGCGTTGAGGAGTCCACGTCTTTCCTACAACGCAAAATGGCAGATAAAAATGACACAGGGCAGTCCCAGTACACTTCTATACATTGTGTCCAAACGTTGATAATTCCGCCAATAGGTCCGCATGCAAAGTCCATGAAAAATTCCATCAACTTGAATTTGTCGTCTATAATCTCTTTCTCTTCCTCGGGCAAGAATTGCACGAATAGTTTGTAAAACACTTCAAAATCGCGTTTCATGCATTCCAAGAACTTATTGTTTTTGTTTTTGAAAGAGTGCTCATACTTGAGACATTCTGCAAATCTTAGTATGGTCTCCTCGACCACACTCTCAACTAACGTTGAGTAAACAAAGGGGTTCATTTGTCCCTGAATATCATTTAAGTATTCATAAATTGTGTCCGCAATTTGTTGGGCCTGGCTGCCTGTGTACCAATGTTTCCCAAAAATTTGTGAAAACGGTTTTCTCAAGTCGTCGAATATCAACTTGATAAGGCCGGTACTACTACATTTTGCCACCTCTGCAAACCCATCGAGCGTATGTTCAATATTGTTGGTAATAGTTTTTTCGTGAATTTTGGAAACTATTGCGCCGTACTTTTGAGAAATCGCCACGGCATAGTCGGCGGCTCTCATTTGATCATTTGCTAATGAAATCAGATACTCAACAAGACCACCGGCGCTCTCTTCCTGGGGCTGAAGATCGTCATCGGCCTCTTCGACCTTATGGTTATATTCAATGCAATTGTTGACCTCCGCAGAAATAACAGTCATCCATCTTCTTTGACGGACTGCCAGCAGTTCGCACAGTTTCTCCACAACACCAACCAAAATCTTAGCCTGACCAGAGCCTGCTGCCACCTCGACTTGCTGGGAAAACATCTGAAAACAGGTCTTGGTGCCGTCTAAAAACAATAATCCTTCGGAATCGCTATGTGGCGGTGTCGTTCTTTCAACAAATATTTTTGTTTCTGCATCACCTAAATTCTTGAACCATTCGTTGGATTTGGAAACAATCAAGTTCAGATAATCGTTTAACAGCATTTCCTTTTCTTTCTCGCCAATCACACTCTGAACACTATCTTTAGTAAAACCGAAGTCTTTTTTTAATGTAGTTTGAAAAGCCTTGTCGTAGTCTAAAATATCAAGGATTATCAGCGTCTCAGGTTCAGCATTTACTAGCTCTGTAATCAATGCGTTGAGCTCAGCGTAATAAAAGCCATAATATTTTGTAAACAATTGCCAGTGCGCCGGACATAGCCTTGTAACGTGCTCTTTTACCACCATCAATTCGTTGAACACCCAATCTAAATTTTGGAGTACTTGAAACCTCTTCTCGCCTTGATATTCTTTCCGCACTTCAATAAACATTTCCGCGATGGACTTCTTTATCGTATCAAACATAAAATTCTTGTATCCGCGAGGTAGTAGCCTGGAGCTTATCATTCCATTTGTAATTTCCCGTGCCAAAGCAGCCGGAGACGGGTACTCGCGTTGCGCAGAATCCTCCAAACTGCTCAGTTTGCCGAAGGAACTCGGCAGTTTTCTGACTTTTCTAGCTTCTAACTCCCTTTCTTTGGTCTCTATGATCTTTCGAGTGGCTACAATCTTGATATCTTCCCTCTCCTCAAGATCAATGATCTTAAAAAGTCGTATCAAAAGGGACTGATTCTCAGTTCTCACTGCCTCTACTATGTCATATAGTAGGGATTCCAAAAGCTTGTTGAATTTGTTGATTAATCCTGGAAGGCCTAAAAATACTCTTTGCATCGTCCTCTGGACGTCCTCGGTCGAAGTTTGTGCCAGAACGATAGACTGGTCTCGGAAGTCCAGGGCCATAGTCAACATATAATGGATCTGCAACAGATTTGGCACACCGCTGTCCAGCGCATCATGTGCGAGTTCTTCTTCAATAATCTCGTCAATTCTCTTGAGTAAGCCGGTGAATCCTACAATCTTCTCATACATTGATTCGGTTTTTTTGATCAGTTCATGAATGGTAGTAGCCTCGTCAATGATTTCATACCGGGCAATAGATGACTTGTTTTCTCGGCTTAAGTTACTCACTTTACCCAGCTTATCTTTAAGATTACGGACGTTTCCGCGGGCTGATTGTATCTTCTCCAAATTAGTGACGACATTGCTAAGGCTCTTTTTTGATTCCTTGTTCAACTGATAGTCGACTGTTGATTTCTCTTTTTGTAATTGACTTCTAATTTCTCTCGTTCTTTCAAATGTCGCCTCATCTTTGATAAGCTCGGATACTCGTTGGAGAGCATAGGTGGACATCTTTGCCACTTTGCTTGCGCAAGAATGATTCCGTACGCTATGCATCTCATATTCCGATTGTCAAGTTGAATCGTAGCTTGTTTTGTTTATCGTTTATTACGAACAATATGAGTATATTCAGGTGACACCTGGTTTGGGTTCATGGTATATTCCCTGTGGCCATTCTAAGATTGCAGCATTTGTGTAGTCACCATGGATTATGTTTGGTGAATCCTCTGAAGCTCGGGCGACTCTGATGTAAAGTTTGACAGATCCGCTCGAGATAATGGTGGAGTTCACCCAACTCGCAAGTTTTGCATCTTGTTGTATCAAAGATGCCAAATCAACTGTAGTATTCTTCCCTACGTAGTGTTCAACATCATTTATCAATAAGGAATATGCGTCCAGCTCATTAGCCAGGGCTTGAGTGGCGCTTGGAAGAGCCCAAGATATAGCATTAGGATATTTTTGTGAGTAGCTCAAAGTTGGTGGATCCCATGAGTTTCCTGCCTCTCCCCTCAGTAATGCTCCTCTAGTCTCAACAATACTAGCAAAGTCCCATCTGCTAACTCCAGACAGGACCAATCCAATGAGAATTCCTTGAAAGAGATACGCAGAAGTACCTCTCGTGGCACATCCAGGGACGAGTAAGATTCCAAGAATATAGTGGTGTATTCTCAAAGACAGCCCAGGAAGTACTCCAAGCGCGAAAAGCCCTGCAATAAATGTAAGGTAAATGTATAAGTATTTTCTGAACCTCCCAGACTTCCATAATGAATAAGCTTGAACAACTGCACAGGAAAATATTGTGGCCATTATCGAGCCAACCGCTAAAAATGCACCTGCCTGTTCTTTTAGATCTGCAATTGTCAACCTGTCTACAGGTAGTCTGTCGAATGTCACATTGTTCATGACGCCTAACCAAAAGGTTGGAAACCAGCACAAAACCTTTGCCACAGGCGATCCATCTGTGAGCGTTCTTCGTATGGAGCATTTCCAAAGAACGTATAGTACAAATGCCAAAGGTAAGAAGCGCTGGAATGCGGTACTCAATAATTGGGAAAAGTCGTCAGCATCATATGGGTCTACTATGAGTGGCGGATCCAAAAAAAAGACAAGCGTCAAGTAACCCGCAACTGCTAGGATCCAAAAACTGTAGATGCCTTCGTAAAGGTAGAATACTGGCAAGCTCATCACAATGTTTAAGATCAAAACAGGGATGCGTGGATCATAGCACCTTGAACTGTATCCCTTTAGCAGTCTCATGAATTGGAACGAAGAAGGAAAAAATGAGTCAAATTTCACTGACATTCCCGTTTTATAATGTCCCTTTCTCGACTCAAAGAGGTCCTGGTCTCCAGTCATTCTGGCACACACACAACCGCCTACAAATGGTGAAATAACTCCGGCATGGACAGCAGCACCACATGCAAAAGAATCACCTCTGTAAGGATATGATAGCATGTCACCATCTTGAAGTTCACCACCTCCAATTTGAAATCCTGTGTATTTTACCCTTTCATCTCCTACATTAATGGCAGAATAAGTCCAGGCCCCACGATCGCAAAGTGCTGGGCATCGAATGTATACCTCTTCACCTTCAAAGGGCAAGCATTCCGAGGCACCTAAACCACATTGATTGTTTTTGCCCTTCCAAAATAAAGTTGATTGGCATGTCATTGTCCTGATGGGAACACGTACTCCATCTTCTCGGTAAAATGTGGGTGGCATAACATAATAGTATTGAATGAAACCGTAGATGAGAGCACTCCATATGCAACAGTAGATTATCAAAATCAATATACGGACACCATAATGGGGGAATCGTTTCCGAAAGCCAGTGTCGGGAAATCTGTCAATCTTAAGTGTAAATGACCATTTTTCTGGAAATGAAGGCGGTAGATCTTCGGGAACCGCTGGTCCGTTCCACAATTTCCTGAATAACCTTCTAAAAATATTTGAATTTTTTAGATATAACCACTGCTCCCTTTCGTTGCCTCTCTTATGTTGTTCTTCGTCATCTTCATGGACTTGATTCATATACTGCATTTCAAAACCATCAACTGTTGGGTCTTCCACCGCAGTTCCAGCGCTGTTGAAACACTCATCTGCATCCCGAATGGAACCAAGTTGTCCACTCGTAGAATTCAAATCGACTCGCTGATTCATCTCTTTAGAACTAAGAAGCAGATATTTCGAGCATTGATAGGTAGGTCCTACAAATTATTTATATAATTCCGCCAGTGACAAACAACGTGTATAACAAGGAAAAATCAACTTACCAAGATGGAGAATTAATAAAAGCTAGTTTTAGATCATTACAGCTTAAGAATGCGGAATTTTGCGATGCATCCCTTTACGCATATTGAGGTTTACCGTTATTGTGGTGCTTAACCACCTTTTCGAGCCGAGACTTCACGCATGGCCTTAAAGGACAAAAGACCTATAAGAGCACACGAACCGTATAGTTCTTCATAGTCGCAACGTCTTGCTTGAGCACACTACCCAAGTTCAGAAAGTCATCATCACGTCCGGTGCGCATTGATCCACCTTTATTTTTTCGATAGGTGGCAATGCCGGCATCTACGTAATATCAGGTTCGTTAAGATCAAGACCCGTAAAAAAAAGTATACATTTGATGTCTAAGTGTGTATTTAGAATTAGTAGAGAATGATTGTCATTTCCCAGTGCGTATAGTGACCCAAAATTAAAACCCCAAGCAAACCCCCATTTTTATGTCGCTCAAAGCTAACCTGAGCACATTTCGCAGGCGCCAGGGTTGTCGATAGCGCAGGCAATGGCTTTAGAGTTGTATATGTCGAATTGTTCTCTTTCAGATTGTTCAGTTTCGGTATTATTTTCAGCTTTGGCTTCTGTAGATTCTGCAGTGATGGGTGTCTCAGGCTTACTATCGTCGATATTGAGAGAAGCAATGCTGTTGGCTAGAGAGGATTCTCCAGAAACAGTGGATGGTTCTGCTATTTCTTTTACAGCTTCCACGGTCTTTATTTCGGCAGCACCTTCGCTGAAATCTGTTTTACGTGGAACGTAAAGTGGTCTGTTCAAGTTCGCCAAATCTGCGATCCTGTTTCCTGCTCTAGAAGCCACAGATTTGTCAATAGTAAATTGAATAGCAGCAGAAGCGGCTTGAGTTCTCAAGTAGTACATACCTGTTTTCAAGCCCTTCTTCCAACCATAGAAATGCATGCTCGTCAGCTTACCCATAGTGGGGGCACGGATGTGAATATTCAATGATTGAGATTGGTCGATGTAGCAGGCACGGTCGGCTGCCATGTCAATAATTGCCTTTTGAGATAATTCCCAAACAGTTTTGTACAAGTCCTTCAATTCTTGTGGGATGTTTGGTAGGTTTTGAATAGATCCGTTGTCTGAAATAATATGCGATTTCATAGCATCATCCCAAATATCTAGATCAACCAAATCACGTAACAGATATGGGTTCACGATCTGGAATTCACCTGATAATACACGACGCGAGTACATGTTAGAGGTATAAGGTTCAAAACATTCGTTGTTACCCAAAATTTGAGAAGTAGATGCAGTTGGCATTGGTGCCACGAGCAAGGAATTTCTCAAACCATCCTTCTGGATGTTGGCCTTCAAAGTGCTCCAGTCCCATAAGTCTGTAGGTTCTCTGCTCCACATGTCGAATTGTAGAACACCTTGGGAGGCCGGAGAACCAGCAAAATTTTGATATCTGCCATGTTCTCTGGCCAACTCATTGGAGCATTCTAGAGCAGCATGGTATATGGTTTCAAAAATTTGAATGTTGAGTTCCTTAGCCTTTTGAGAGTCGAATGGGATGCGTAGGATCATAAATGCATCTGCCAATCCTTGGACACCGACAGCAATTGGTCTGTTCCTCATATTCGAATTTCTGGCACTCTCTACTGGGTAATAGTTGCGGTCGATAACTTGGTTCAAATTGTAAGTGACCACTTTAGAGATGTCATGCAGTCTTTCAAAGTTATACCACTGGGTCTTGCCATCCTCAGAATTCTCGATGAAAGCTGGAAGTGAGATTGAGGCCAAGTTGCATACAGCGGTTTCATCTGGGGCAGAATATTCGACGATTTCGCAACACAAATTAGAAGACTTAATAACACCCAAGTTCTTTTGGTTCGACTTTTTGTTGCAAGCATCCTTGTAAAGCATGAACGGGGTACCCGTTTCGGTTTGGGCTTCCAAGATAGCGTACCAAAGCTTTTGGGCCTTGATGGTCTTTCTACCGCGGCCTTCTTGAACGTAACGCTCGTAAAGGGCCTCGAATTCTTCGCCGTAGACTTCTGCCAACCCTGGAGCCTCACTAGGGGAAAACAGAGTCCAGTCACCATTTTCTTGGACTCTCTTCATGAAGAGGTCGGGAATCCAAAGGGCTGGGAATAAATCTCTGGCACGGTTCTCTTCCTTACCATGGTTCTTCCGAATATCAACAAAATCAAAAATGTCTGAATGCCAAGGTTCTAAATACAAAGCAAAAGCACCTGGTCTCTTGTTACCACCTTGATCAACGTAGCGAGCAGTATTGTTGAAGACACGAATCATTGGAATCAACCCATTTGAGGTACCATTAGTACCGGCAATGTAGGACCCTGTGGAACGAATGTTGTGAATATGCAATCCGATACCGCCAGCAGTCTTGGAGATCATAGCACATTCTTTCAAGGTATCATAGATACCTTCAATTGAGTCATCCTTCATGGCCACCAAAAAGCACGATGACATTTGAGGATGAGGAGTACCAGCATTGAACAATGTAGGAGATGCGTGAGTAAAGTACTTCAACGACATCAAGTTGTAAGTTTCGAGTACTTTGGGAATGTTGCTGCCGTGAATACCTACAGCTACACGCATGATCAAGTGCTGTGGTCGTTCGGCAACTAGGCCATTGATTCTAAGAAGGTAGGAACGTTCTAGCGTCTTGAAGCCGAAATAATTATACTGGAAATCGCGGTCGTAAACGATCGCTGAGTTCAATTCGTCTTTATTCTCCTGCACGATGTCAAAAACTTCCTGAGAGATCATAGGCGAATGTATGCCGTTTTTAGGGTTCACGTAATGGAACAGATCACTTACTACTTGGGAAAACTGCTTGACGGTTTGCTTGTGCAGGTTTGAGATGGCGATTCTAGCCGCTAAAGTTGCATAGTCTGGGTGAATCGTGGTCATGTACGCGCATGTTTCCGCGGCCAAATTGTCCAGTTCCACGGTTGTGACACCTTCATAGACACCAGAGATGATCCGCTGAGTGATCTTCACGGCATCGACGTGCTTGGGGTCCAAACCATAGCATAGACGCGAGATACGTGCTGTGATTTTGTCAAATTTGACTGGTTCCTGGCGACCGTCTCTCTTATACACGAACATGTGTGTGTGTGAGTGTGTGTTCGTAACTTTCTTTTAACAAGAGCTAATTAAGATTGGTAATATCAGTCCTGAGTTCTGAAGATATCTACGGAAGTATAGAGGTGAACAGATGGGCGAGACACGTCAACTTTCAGCATTTTCTGCTTCTACTTATACTTGAAAAAATCTTTTGCGATTTACGCGTTTGTCATCATCTAAAAAGACGCGAAACACGTAAATATTTACTAAACAGTATTTTCACGCGTTGTGCGGCCAATTGACAACACGATCTCAATGTTCTGGGATAGACGCGACATGGAAGCTCACCGCTCAACCACTTTCAGAGAGTGCAGGGATCCGCGTGCCACGCGAATCAGCAGTGGAAGGTCGTTGAAAGCATTGCAAAGCGAGAACAGCAGGATATGTGCTTTGAAACTTAAATAACATGAGGCCTGTAGGTACCATTGTAAGCATATAGTTGCAGTAGCGATTTGGGCGATGCCAAGGTTATGTATCACTTTGTACGCAGATCTAAAGTAGTGACCTGGGGGGAATGAGGGCCTAAGAGGGTCGAGTTGGTTGAATTTTGCTTCTCCTTTTAGCTGGTTATGGTTCCTATATGCCTTTCGAATGCTGAGGATTTTTAACTTGGTATTTTTGAGTTACTTCAGGCACTTAAATTGTTTGACAATAACTGCAACGACATCGAGAGTTTAGAAAATACTGGCATTTTCCGGACCTGAATCTCCAGGTAAATCGAATAAAGACTGACTGCCAGGTTACCGCTTCGTTATCGACATACCTCTTGCGTATATTGTTATATGTATTTCCAGTTATGCTACGGCCAAAAACGACAACGTCTCCTTCGACGTATAACCATTGTATGCAAATTCGCCAACTTTGACTTTGAAGTCGGGTCCCGTTTCGAAGGCCTCGCTCATTCTTCTGAAGTACCTTTTCATCGAGCTTCCAGGGTATAAGGTGCGCCGATTTGCCGAAGGTCTTTTCACTTTAAGCTCACTTATAACTTATAAAAGCCTCCCTCTTTACCGCTTCTTTCTGAAAAGCATGCCGGCCACAGTGGCAGCCACTGCAACACATCCGCTAGCAATAACGATCCCCTTGAGGCTTTCGCGCTGGATCTTATTTTCCACCATCGATTGCAATGCAAGCGCTTGTTTGTTTTCAGGTTCGTGCGAACGTAGAGCATCGGCATACCTTTTTGCTGTGGAGAACTCCCCCAGCTTGTAACATCCTATAGTCAAATAGTACAAGCACTCGCGTCTTCGCATTGAAGACTCCTTGTATATATCGGTGAGGAGTTTCACCCCTAGCCTCTGGTCATCTTGTTCTGTAGATTTGATAAGACCCCATGCATAATTAAATCTCGACTGAATTGAGGACACTTCACCGCCTTCAGACAGGACCTGCTGCCTCAGAATTTCCAGCTGCTCCGTTGAGAGTGCTCCGTAAGCATCTTCAAGTGTTGGTAGAAAGCTAATCTTGGCCATAAGCTGTGATTAGAATGTTGCCTTGAGTTCTTTCAACTTACCTACCTAGTCATATGGAGAGAATTATAATTATCTTTAAGTAGAAAATAGAGGCACTTTTCCGAGTAGTAGTACTTGAGACACGTGATTGTGTAATCAGTGTTTGAAGCTTGAACAGTGTAGGATGTTCCTAGCGACGTTGAATTTACGATCGTAGAAGACTTTACACCTTTCATGTTTTCAGATCTTAGCGCTTCTGAGGTTGAGCCACGTCTTTCCACAATGTGGACAAGTTTTGTAAGGTGTAGTCTCTTCATAGACTTCGATGACTTGGATATCAGTGAAGTCCTGTGCTTCCATTAAGAAGCGAACAAGAAAATCACAATGGTTTGAAACGAAATGTAGATGTGCTAGCAACTATAGTTGTTTATGTGGTATAGCCGGCGATTTGACATTTGTAAAGGAAGATGTAACTGGTCAACTAGCATGTTGGCTTAACATGGGTTTTAAGGATAATCAAAAGGTGAACTTGATGCTGATATTTCTGAATTAGTAACCATCCGTCGATGGGATCTCCGTTGATTAAGTATCGACTGGCGTCATTTGAGTGCGGATCATATGATAAATGATTTAATACTATGAATTAAGTACAGACCTACGAAAAATCAGTTTGATTTCGTCAAAATTAAGTTCATCATATTATTTAACCTGTACTACAGAAGCTTGGAATATAGGTATGGAAGATACGACGAAGCTGAATACCTCGAAACTGGGAACGAAACAGTACTGGGATGACTTTTATGCTGTTGAGAAGTCGAACTTCGAAGTAAACCCGGAGGACACAGGCGAATGCTGGTTTGACGACAGTAATGCTGAAGACAAAATGATTGAGTTCCTCTCGGATCATGTAGGTGAGTTATTGATCAGAAAGGACTCTTCTATGATCGACCTGGGTACAGGAAATGGACACCTGTTATTTCAGCTGCATGAAGAAGGTTTTAATGGTACGATGGTGGGCGTGGACTACTCTGCCAAATCCATAGAGTTTGCTTGTGAAATCCTGCAGACAAAATACCAAGAATCAGGAGATTTTAGCTTCTTAGCAGCTGACATATTTGATCCCGACTGGGAAATCTCAAAATACGATGTTATTCTCGATAAAGGTACTCTAGATGCCATTGCACTAAGCGGTCTGAAATTGGCCGACGGAGAGTCTATACTAAAATCCTATCCAAAAGTCATCGACAAGCTGATGAAAAAGGATAGCGTTTTCCTGATAACTTCTTGTAATTTCACAGAAGGGGAGCTTAAGAGCATGATTGAAAGCGACTCGCTGCAGAAATGGGAAACTATAAAGTACCCAGCATTCAGGTATGGAGGACAGGATGGTTCTGCCATTTGTAGCATAGCATTCGTGAAAAAGTAATAATTGTAGGGCAGCAATACCTGAATGTAGTGAAAAACGTCTTATATTACAAATGCACGGGTATTTAAAACGCAGGAATGAGCGATACTAAGAGGGGATGAGCTTGGTTATGTGGTCGTATAGTTTAGAAGCGGTATCGCCCTTCCCAGTCTTCAATGCGTATTGGACAGGTGTTTGTTCGTGATCGACCGTAACGATGCGAATAAATTTCTCACCATCTAATGACGCAGGAAATCCTTTGTGGACAATCACTCCTTTTATAAGCGATACGTTGAGAATCACTTTGAGGATACCACGAGATCTCATCACGATGCGCCCTTTGCCGGTGTTGCGGTCTGTATTCACATGAATGGCACCTATGCCTCTTTCTTTCCAGCCTTCCTTGAGGTTGGTTAGCTGATATAACTTTGCGTTGGCTTGAAATATAGACTCTTCAGATTCCTCACCAGACTTCACGTCTTGCTTTGTTAGCTTTACCACCCCATCACTTTCAACGCTACTGTCTTTCTCCTCAGCTGTGGAGCCGCCTGGTGGGGAGCCACCGCTTTTGGCCTTTTCTTCCTTTTCGGCCTTCTCCGCCTCATTTTCAAAAACTTTGGCGCTCGCATTTGTTTTATCCTTATTCAAAGCGTGAAATCCAGCACCAAAGGCAAAACCAGACCCAAAGACAGTCGGCTTGGGGGTCGACTTTGGTGTCTCACTGCTACTTGACGGGGAGTCCCTTTGATCTTCGGAAGGTTTCCTTGCGACTCCGAACCCAGCGCTAAAGCTGGACGAAGATCCAAATGCAAACTTGGATTTTCCAGCATCTAATTTGGACTCAGTTTTTTCAACTTGCCCTTTCTGCTTGGTTCCAATATCTGAGGCAGCACTTTTACTACTCCCGCCGTCTTGAAGCTTTTCGATGTCCTTTAAATCGTTTTCACCTTGAATTCCAGGTTTCTTACCGCTTTCTCGTTGAACACTTGATGCCTCCTGCTTAATTTTCTCCTCTGACTTACCCTTGGGTATCGTCTCTACGTTCTCCACGTCGTTTGCCTCGCTCTTAGCTTTCTTAGCAGTTGCGTCATTTGGATTAACATCATCCTGGCTTCTTGAGCGCTTCACTGAGCCCAATTTTCCGTCTGTGGGCTCACTTTTAGATTCCTCGTCATTAATGGTACTTCCTAGCTTCTCGGGACTTTCGCTCATCGCTTAAAACTGAATCCGACGTGTTCGACTTTAGAGGATTCTATTGTTGCTCAAATTGATTTTGGCTATATAAATTCTACCTCATATAAAAATCAGAATGTCTAATCACTATGTACGTATAGAGCATGCGAAGTCCGCCAGTTAAATTAGGAGCGTCCAGAACATATTCGAAGACGCTCAAGAAAATACATTCATGGGCTAATCGTTACTGTATTTTGGCTTCATTTACAATAGCGAATTGGAAGTTTTGTCTATTTTTTAGTTCGTTCACTGTTTCTTTACCTTCAAACGGTGTTCCTGTCAGACAAATACCGCACCACTGGTGCTACTCCTGAATTTTGTGTCACTTTTTCAAACCACGAGAGCAGTATACCGCCCTGTTTCTGGCCCTCAGGGATACTCATGCCCTTATAAAGGTACTTTATCAATACGTCTGTTTGTTTGGGTGACAATTGTTTGACCAAATTTGCGACTTCCGCCTGACGAACTTGGGTCAGTACACTCAAAACGGCCCCCAAATACTGAGCTTTCGTTGTTTCATCAGCACTGTAAGGTGGGTCACTTGTAAGCAGTTGCAAAGCTGTGGAGAAATCTCCGCTGGTAGCAGCAGAACGCAGTTGTGAAATTTTAGGTTCAACTTCAGTAGAACTCACGGCATGTGTGTATGGTGGTTGCAAGTCTTCCACACCGAGTCTCCCACTGTCTGGATCAAAAGCATCAATATCTATCCTTCTCCAATCCTCCATTATGAATAGTCAATGGAAAGTAGTCGACTAATCGCTACCTTTTATGACCCCTTTCTCGATTCTTATTTGTCGTTATTAGGCTAGAGGTACATGCATTTTTATCCGCAGGAGACAAATGACATGATTGTCACGTATCACGAAAGGCATTTTAACCTTGAGTAGATAGACAAAAAATGATTGACGATGTTGAACTCTGACGTTTCTGCCGCCGTCATTCCCATGAGCTCCTGAACGACATGAGAAATGCCATTGATAGCACTTTTGCGGTATTATTATAAGTGTCGGCTTTTGACTATGACACGTTGGTATAAAGTGACAAAAGCTAGATATAGACTCTCAGGCAGGTAACAAGAATGCTGAGGTCTAGATGCTGACATTGTACAGTGCATATGATAACACTGCTTTAAATCACTGCACCTGGGGATGGTGTCTGGTGGAACTAATAATTTGGTCTAGCACATTTCTCGATATCGAAACTCGTTACCCAAATAGTTGTATAAATGCCGATGGTTATTCGCTGTTTCGAGATTCTATTCTTCAGAGCGGAAATAACCACAGAGGGATTCAAATCACCCAGTTCACTATAAGTAACAATCAATTAATAACACACTTTTTCTATTGAGGACATTACCAATAACCTCACCGAACTCACGTTAGGTGATAGAAATCCATAACTCTGATATATTCTCCTAGTATGCATACGTTCCTGGTAGCCTCTAGCCGTGCCTCTCCTTCAAGTCACTATTCACAATAATGTCATCAACGTATTTGACCTTAAGTCATCAAATGAACCGCTCCCAAATAAATGGCCCGATAGTAGTTTTGGAGATCTTACCAACAGATGGTTCAATAGACCTTAAATATTAGCGTCGAATATCACTTCCACTTTCTCTTCAAACTCGTTGTCTGCAATTAGTAATTCGATAGCTGTCCCAGGAATTTACCATAGCTGGTAACATCCGTGCTTAGCTTCAAATTATTGTCACACTACAGTATTTGGATCCATATTTTAGTCGGAAGAATTTTATAATTTCTTAGTACATTTTGAGAATAAGAACGTCCTTTCACTCTTCGGGTTTTTTTCGAAACATGCCAGAAAAGCACTAGTGAATGACCAGAAGACATAAGAGTAGATCCGATTGGATCAATTTCTCCCTACCTATAAGACGCCATTTACAACCTCTTAAATTTATGTTGAACAGATATATAAGTTGAGTACACTCTGTTCAAGCACATTGTGCGGCCTGATACTTTTAACGAAAACTCACCGCCATTTCCTACTAGGACATTGTGCTTATGATTCCATTGCATGAGATTAAGTGGACGATATATCCTACATTTAGCTATTAAAAACACCCTCGGCTTGAAGCTCCGCAGTCAACTGATCAACAGATTTGACAACTTTTTCAACGATTTCGTCAACATCTTCCTCTGTAATAACGAAGGATGGAGCAAGCAATGCACGATCACTGCAGCTTCCGTCGGGATTACCTGGCATACCTATAACGGCTAATTTATTGTCGAAGGAAATGGCTTTAAAGCAAGCTCCCACACCTAAGGTGTGATCAAATGGATTTTTAGTGGTCCTATTGGTCACAAACTCAATGGACCAGAATCCACCAATACCTCTTACATCACCAACGATGTTGTATTTGGAAAGTACAGCGCTCTTGAGTTTTTGACCCATCAGGTTACCCATTTCAAAGATGTTGGATGTCAGCTTCTCTCTCTGGATTTTCTCTTGAATACCTAACGCAGCGGCACAATTGAAAGCATGGGACGAGTACGTTTGCCCACCCACAACAGCGTTCGAACCATTTGTATATGCATCTCTGATCTTAGGGCCGATTAGAACACCAGCAATGGTAATGTAACCGGAACCTAATGTCTTACCCACTGTTTGAATATCTGGAGCATCGCATGGTTCCAAGTAGTTTTCCCAGCAGTTCAATTTACCATTAGGGTTGCACCTACCGGTTCCACACATTACCTCGTCCAAGTGAAATATCAAGTCGTACTTGTTGCACAAATCTCTCAAACCTTTCAAGTACCCCTTGGGAGGTGGAAAGTGCCCAGAGAAGAACCTGGTAAAGTTTCCACTGTCAGAGAAGCTATGGTGTCGGGGTCATTGTCCAAGATTTTCTTCTTAGTCTGGTCAAGGAGACGCTGAGTGTAAGCCTCTTGGGATTCGGAGTCTTTTTTGAAACGATAGCTGTAGGCGCAAGGAATTTTGATGTTGACCTTTTCACGGTTCATAAGATAAGGTTCATAGGGTTCAATTCTTGGATTCCACGAAATGGACTGGGCCCCCGACGTAAAGCCGTGATAAGAGTTCTCTCTACTGATGAGCTTGACCTTGTTTGGAAGACCGCGTTCCAAGTAGTATTGTCTGATAACTCTCAAAGCATTTTCGTTACCTTCGGAACCTGAACTGCACCACAACGCGGCTGAAAAGACCCCCTTGGGCGAGTTATCAATGTAAAATTTGGCTAAAGCTTCTGAAGCTTTATTAGACACTAAGGCTGGATACGAGTATGTCGAACTACGGGCCGCCTTGTCAATGATTTCAAAAACCTCATCGTCTCCCCAGCCGAGTGCACCGACAGCGGCACCTGTAATACCGTCGAGAATATCTTTGTGGATTTGACCATCCTTTTCGATACTGATACGGACGCCTTTCCCAGCGACGACCTGAGGTCCGGTTCGATTAATGGTGGCTTGAAACGTGTACGATTGCTCTGATGCAGGAGCAGTAGGTATAGACATATTAGAATTGGGATCTCTGGCTCGCTTCTGATCATCCTGCTCCATTCTGAGATCTGTAAAACAAGTAACCTACTGCCCTTTTCCCTGTTTGGTGTCATAATGGTACGTAGTGATATTAGATCTCGGACTTCTTGAGATTGGTCTTCGACTTGGCTGTGCATCCATCTCACACTACATGCAGAAACGCTTAGCTATTGCTGTTTTCTTATGTGCTTAAGACATGTTTCGTTAACAAGAAGGGACCAAATATCTGTAATCAACATGTTAAAAGCCCACTTATTCACCACAGGTAGGGACCCGAAATGACAACTTTGAAATTAATTATCCAACGGCATGACTCTAGTTATAGGAATTCCGAAAAATTGATCCTAGTATTGACATTTCGTGACGTCCACTCTGGTGGCCAAGTTATGGACCTCGTAACACGATAAAACTAGCCTCGTAGATTTTGTTCTTTTAAGACACTAGCACTATAAATTCAAAATGTCATCGTCCCCTTCATGTTTAAACTTTATAAACCTTTGCAGCAAGTGAAAAACCCATGTTCCTTGTTTGCCACCGTGAAGCAGATCATTGAGCAATTTTGTTGGGAGGAATACCTTCATACTCACCATAGCCCAGCGCTAAGTTGATGTTTTGTAAACACTGTGTGGCGGCGCCCTTGAGCAAGTTATCGATAGCTGCACAAACAACCACGCGATCTTCACCATCGTTGACCTTAAACCCACCCACCAAGACTCCATGGGTCCCAGAGATGGTTTTAACCAATGGAACATCGTCAGCAATGTTCACTAAACGTTCGTCGGCATAAAATTTCTCATACATTCCTTTGATGTCCTGTGAAGTTAAAGAACCCTTCTTAATAGGGATCGAAATCGTGTGCGAAATACCTTGGAACCATTGAGCGACATGTGGAATAAAGGCCACTTCACGACCCATGCGAGTGGAGATCTCGCGTTCGTGAATGTGGTTCGTTAAACTGTATGGAATCAAATTGTTACTCAAAAAGGCTGGATCATTTTTGGGAGAAGGCTTGGTGCCAGCGCCAGAATATCCAGAAACACCAAATACCGTTGGTAAACCTGTCATGAATTCGAGCAATGGAGCAAGTGCCACTTGCGCACCAGTTGCATAGCAGCCAGGATTTGCGATTTTTCTGGCAGATGCAATCTTTTCTCTATCATTTAATTCTGGCAGACCATAGGCCCATTCTGTTTCCGGAACAAATCGGTAATCCGCGCCCAAGTCGATGATTTTCGATTTGCCATTCACGCTCTGGATTGCTTCGACAAAAGGCTTGCAAACTCCATTTGGAAGCGCCATTACCCACATGTCAACTTTACCTTCACTCTCAAGTCTTTTCAAATCATCGACCCCTAGATTTTCATAGATAATTTGGGCCTTCTTGTAACCCTCGAGTTTCTTTCCTTCAAGCTCACGAGAGGAAACATGAGCAAGTTCTAAGTAAGGATGGTCGTTTAGCAAAGATACCAAATTCTGCCCCGTGTAACCTCTTGCTCCAATTAGAGCTACACGAGCTTTGTTTGCGTTGGATCCTTCGGGCTTTGGTGCACTTCTAGTTGAATAAGATCTGATGGCCTGACCCGAAGAAAATACATTAGACTTTTGTTCGGCTTGGGCACCGGTAGGAGAAACGGAACCGGCAAAATCCTTAACCAATTGAGAGACTGTGTTTATGTCTTTAATACCATACCAAAACAAGACCTTACCATTTTTCAAGTAAGAACCTCCACACTTGCTGAAATGCCAGGAGATATTTTCATCGTCTTCTCTGACAACCCATTGCAGTGAGGAGAAATCACGTCTCAATGAGGCAAAAACGTTGTCGGCCACATTATTTAACCAGCCGACCTTGGAACACAAGAACTTGTCTAAACGCGGAACAAGTGCGTCCTGCTTGACAATTGCCAAGACTTCCATAGGTTCATCGGAATAAGAGACAAACTGGCAAGACGGCAAATCGCGCAAGTAAGTGGCCGCAGATTGTACACCAGAAGAGATGTCGAGGTCTCTTTGTAGAGCACTTCTTAAAGCATCTGGCGAAGGGAACTCGCCTAGATTCGATCTTTTCACCAATTTGTAGCCACGTCTTATCATGGTTCCAGCACCCGAGTCCGTGAAAAGTTCCTTTTGCAAATCTTGAACATTTATGATTGCGACCGAAGATGAACGAGGCAAATAATCCAATAGTTCTTTAATCTCTCTGATCTTTAACTTGGTGCCGTACTTGACCCAACTTTGCTGCATTAGGTCGTCATATTCTTCGTCTAGGTTTATCATTGACACCTTTTCCTTAGTGTTCCCATTAATGATACCACCCTTTTCGTTCAGGTAAACAATCTTGAGAGGCTCAAAAATCCGGGCTAGTTCGCCAGCGGCAATGTCAGCGTTGACGTTTAGAGTTTGGCCTGATGCAGTCTCGGCCAAAGACGTCAAAATTGGCAACGCACCCGCCTTTATCGAGGCCTCAATAGGATCCTTGCATACACCGCTAATGTTACCCACAAGTTTATATTTGTCCTTGTCAAGGTAATCTGCGGTGAACACACCAGAGGTGATTGGTCTGGCACGCACACCGAGCTGTTCTAGGGCTGTTACTAGTTTTAAGTTTTGCTCGAGGAAACACTGCCTAACGACGGCCATGGTGCGCTCATCGGTGATTCTGATACCATCGATGTAATCTGGTTCCACGCCTTGGGCCTCCAGTCTACCGTTAACCTGTGGGCCAGTACCATGCAAAATGATTGGGTACAATCCGACGTGGTATAAAAATGCCAGACAAGACGCTAGTTCCTGCAAGTTGTCGCTGATGATGGCTCCGCCTACTTTGATGACGGCAAATTGTTGCTGCGAGACCGAAGTGAAGTATTTCAGATACTGTTCGACCTCACGTTTGGACCCAATATTATTCAACAACTGCACAACAGTCGATCTAGTCCCCTCCGTGCCGACTCCGCTGACACTTGCTACACATCTCTTGGAATATGCGACTCTTTTTGTTCCAGAGTAAAACGATCTATGGGTCGAGATATTGGTGCCCAAAATCGACGCTAAACCTTGCAATCTTGCGGGTTTTACGCCCTTTAAAGAAACCAGTAATTTGGAAGACATGAGAGGCCACTATATTCCTTCTCAAAGCTACCACTTTTGATGCAGGTTACAGCTCGAAGCGTGTTCAAAATTAATGAGATCAATCGACATCTTATATCAAATTCGATGCAGCTTATCGAAATTATTTTGAAAATTCTTGACTTCATCGTGAACTATTATAATCTCAAGTGCGATGCTGTTCCAACCTACCAAAAATTTTGCGAACAACTGTAATGCCAATATAACTGGTTGGGTACGTTATCTCTCTAGATATCACGATCCCATTAGTTGGCTGGTTGATAGGCTAGTCACGGTCTGTAAATCCCCGATGATGGCATTCGCATCCACGGTGCCAACACCTTCGGTATTCACGTGACTAAAGGTACAACGTCTAATAATCTGGCCTGTAGTTCTGGCCGCCGAATCTACTAGTCCTGGCACTCCGAGACTTGTAGGATGTAGTTCTTTCGTGCTGGATGTGAGTGGTGTTGTTGTCGTCAGGCGCGGGGCTTTTAGTGTTGTAGCCCGAGAATCTGCTTCGCGGTGGGGGATTTCGAGGAAAGGGGCTGGCTCTTTTGGGTTCGTCTCGAGGCTCCCTGGCGGCCGTGGATAACGTAAGTCGGGCTATTCTATCTCTTTGCATGTAGCCACGTCCTCCAAGACCGCCCCCAAGTCTTCTGGGCGTGAAGTATTTGACGGTTCTGCCACGCTCAATATCAACGATAACCTGACGTCCGTCTATTTCCTCACCCCTATGAACACCCAGTTCACGACATGCAGCACGCGCTGAGGGCTCTTCTTTGAATGCAATAAATCCATACCCACGACTCTTGTTTGTAACCTTGTTTCTTACCACGCGCACTTTTTCGATCTCGCCAAACCGAACGAAGTGTTTCTGTAATTCCACTTCCGTGGCACTGTACGGCAGCCTGCCGACGAAAATGGTCTTGTAAGGATCTGCATCAGCGAGGTTAGCGTCCTCGTGCGGTTTCCATTGAGACAGCTTTGTCTGGAGCATTTGGTTCTCGACTTGCAGCTTTCGATCTGCCTCATCGTAAGCCTGTAAGTGCCTATTTTCTGAGCCCTGAGCAAACTCAGACGTATATTCCGCGAGCTGACCTAAGAAACCAGACAGTCCGTGGATATTGCTAACGGTTTTCCGGCTTTCTATGGGGTAGTCAACAGGTTTTTTGTATTGAACAGGCGGTCTTGCTTTGAACAATCTAGAAACATGGTTAGGATACTTAGTTGCCATGGTTGAGTTCCAAAAAATAGTGACAGGTGCGCCTCTTCTAGTCTTTTCTTGATGCGATTTGTTGAACGTTCGTCAGTAAGTAATTTTTGACACTTATTACTAACCTAAATTAATTATATTGTAAGGTGAAAACTTGATAGTACACCCTCCTATGCTCAATTACCTGATATATGTACAGATTCTTTTATAAAACTAACGTTTATCAAATTAAATGTGTTTATGCCCCGAGCTTCTTAGTTGGTAGAGATACGCTTACCGTTGATGAGTTGATTCAGCAGGTCTGAAGAGTTGCTGCCGGAAGCCGTGGTCCGGTTCTGTTCCACAGGCAGATTTGTGGGAGATAAAATACCTGGAGGTGGTGGGGTATTAACCGCTCTTTGTTGTTGTAACTGAGTATGCAATAGTTGTGGGGTCATGCCCGGAGGGGAAGGATTTTGCGCTTGTAAGTGAGATGCTGACTGTTGCTGTTGCTGTTGCTGTTGTAGTTGCTGCTGCTTGGCGAGTAGGATTTGTTGTTGTTGTTGTTGTTGTTGCTGTTGTTGTTGTTGCTGCTGTTGTAGTTGCTGTTGTTGCTGTTGTTGCTGTTGTTGCTGCAATTGCTGGAAGACGACAGGGTTATTTTGAGGTGGGGCCTGCAAATAGGGCATCACAGAAGCGATATGATCCACGGGCTTTACTGCTAGCATATCTACCAGCTTACGGCCCAAAGCATTGTCAGAAGTTTCCGAGACGGGGATATTTTCGAATGAAAAGAGTGAGGGGTAGGAATAGTAAGTGTCATCATCAAGAACGTCAGATCTTAGTTTGAACTCGCAGTTCTTGTAGTTGGACAACATCTTCAGAGTTTCATCAATAAATCTTACCGCAGTAGATAGCGGGTCGTAAGGATCCACGAACTTCCCGTCATTATTGTTCGTGTTTTTTTTACTATTTCTGCCCTGGTTTGAACTGTTGTTATTGTTCGGTTGATTGGTAGACAAAGCAGCCATGGACTGGGCCAAGGTCGCTTCACCCAGCGTTGGAAATGCCGATGAGCTTGCTGATTTGCTCACAGTTGAAGAAAACAGTGGTGCTGCCACGGGGTTCACTCCCCACGGATTGGAGCCGCTTGGAATTGGAGCGGGGGTTAAAACTGGAGTTTGAGCCGCAGATGTAGAGGATGAGGAAGACAGGTTAGAATCGTCTTGATTATTGTTCAAATGAGCCCTTATCGGCAAAGGTGAAGGAACAGGAGATGCAGATGTCAGGGCCGAATTAGCTTTTAACGGCATCTGGCTCGAGGAATGGCTGCCAAGCTTAAATGGCGGCACGTGGTCATTCTGTTTATTGGTCAGCTCACGCCTGTTGAAAGAGTCTGCTTCTTCACCTGGTTCGTGTAAGAACATACAGTTAGGGTTGGGGCAACTTTGACCTCTCAAATATGACGAGCAATACTTGGTAGTTCCGTATGCAGCTTTCACTACTCTCCCGTCCATATAAGTCCCATCTACTGCGGCAATGCACCGCGCGGCATCGTCTTTTTTAGCGAACGTGACGTATATTCCGTAACCAGTGTGATGGTGGCTCTGATGGTGGCTAGCGAGGCCTCCGTGATGTTCGCCGTGAGACGTCTTTTTATTGACCACAATTTTGTTGATCTTGCCGTACTGCCCAAAATAACGGTCGGTTCTGAGCAAAGGGGCAACATCTTCGTAAGCAACCGGAGGGTTCAAGCCAACTACGTAAACCAGGTTCTTCTGGATGACCCTCATTCCAGCGAGGTGCTTGCGGTTCGCAAACTCGTGCTCTTTTCGTTCTTTATCGCGCAGCTTACGATCTTTTTCCTTACGCGCTTGTTTTACTTGTTCCAGCTTCATTTCCTCCGGTGTCAAAACAATATATTCAACGCTTTCGTCGTCGTATTTACGACGACAAGCAGGGCATCTCCCATTTAGTTCCGGATTCTGACGAATATTGTTGTAGCAGAACTGACATATTTGATAGCCACAGGGGCACGGTTTGAAGTTTTTGTCCGTGATATCTAGTGTTTCGATACAAAGCGGGCAATAATCCTCTTCATCATCAGAAAGGAAAGAAGTATCGTAGTTTGCTAGTGCGTTTTGGATAGCATGCATATTTGCTGTCGTGGTAAGCTTATTCATGGTATAGTAGAGTCGTTTATGGTTGATTTTTTGGCGGATTTTATTTGTTCAACATGGTCCAAGAAGTTTTTGAACATGAATTATTGAGATTACATTTTTCAGTGTTCCGTTTTTTCCCAAAAATCTACCAACTGACAAGTAATGGGATCAGGTTAGTAGGTAGATTGCAATGCTATTGACTCGCTTGCAGTTGTTGCTGCTTAAATGGTTTATATAAGGTTAAAGATCCGGGCTTCCTACAAACTTTTGGAGCAGCAATAACCACCAAAAACTATGTAATTTGCGACTGGAGAACACGCGTACTGGCTGACAGTTTAACGCTATGACCCCACTCTGGAACCCTCTTCGAAAACTCGCCTTTTGCCGGTCAAGCATATACGGTCATTTCATGTTCATCAATTCGTACCTAAGGGTTACATAAAAAAGAAGTTACAGCACGACTACCAGGGTGGGACGACTGAGTATGCTGATTTCTCCTTCTCAGGCTCATTGTCACTCGTTCAAGCTACTTTCACGTCTTTGCGAGCAGGTTCTGTCAGATAGTCGACATCGACAATTGCACTGTCGTGGTGACATTCTACGGTGACATGAATGTCGAACTCGCGGCTGTGGTACTCGGCTCTCTCGTTGTATTTCCAAATGATATGCTCGGGTGTCTCTACCTTTGACTTGTCTTTGAACTTCAGCGTTGGTATCTGTAATCTCTCAGAGATATCCTTGAGCAAGTGTTTTTCTACGTGCTGGTGCAAATGGCGCACGAACTTTTTGCTATGCGAATTCACCGAGTCCTTAATCTTTTCAGGATCCTCATGCGATTCGTGGAGTACAAATGGGGGATAGTACTTCAGACGACAACGCGCATGGTCGAATTCTTCATCCTCAGTCTCGTTCTTAATGTAAAGCTCAAAGCTCTCCATGTCTTCGAATACTTTGATGCTTTCGCCTTCTTTGGTCACTAGTGTGCTTACTTTTGGCTTCTTGTCTTTTTTGGTCATTCTGTTAGAGAGATATGTTGAGTTCTCAGTATACAGAGGAAGTAGAATAGGAAAGCACTACCATCTGAACGTTTTCGCTTAAATAGTTTTCCTGAAGGTGACGAAGTCTCCCCTTTAGCTTACCCCACGCTATTTTTTTTACCCGATGAAGGGAAGGGAAAGGAGGGGTCCCCTGTTCCTGAGTTCATTCCTGGAGCCACGTGTCGATTAAAACCGATGGTATTCAATAGCTCATTATATTGCTGCTGTAGCGAAGCGTTGTCACATCCCAGGCTTAAAGTTATTGCTGAAGACCAGTATCCTCTGTTGTCCTTGTCGTCTCCATCAAATTTGTTTCTTGCTATCGATCTCTTGGGTTCAGGTGGAGTACCATCGAAGAGCTGACCAACAGAGGACGTACGTATGTTAGGTTTTCTGACCTGCTGCGACGTCCTATCCGGTAACAACTCTCTGCATACTGTTAGCTGGTTCTCATTGTTAGAAAATACCAATTCGGCGGCTATGCAAAGAAAAGACCGTTGCCGGTATTACATCGGTGGCTGGTCTCAAATTGATTACAGCATTACATAGTATCTGTGGAGTTTTGCAATTCTTCCTGGATGCTACTTTAGTGAATTCCTTCAAAATATACGGAGGTGGTACAGGACATACAAGTAAACCGGATTATCCTAGTTGTTCTATCTAATTGCGATCAGTTCAAGCAAGTACCATTACATACTAGAAGCTCTGTACACATCCGCACTTGGAAAGTGCGTACAGGGTGTCAACTTCGATCAGGTAAACAGCTTGATATTCTTAATCAGTACTACGCATTTCCTACTATAAAAATATAGATGTCTTTGTGTCAACTATCCACACCCTATCTCTGATCTGTTCACTTACGAGACTTGCTTAAGACGCTAAGCACTAGTTTTTCAAGCTTAGTTACAAACGTGTTCTAGGTTCTGGCTGTTGTACTGGATATAGGACTCCACTTTTTGTAGTCCAGGTCATAACATGTACAACACAGAGGACTAATCCAGCTAAAGGTCTCCAGTGGCCTGATGGCTCTATCATCGGCTTCTCTTTGGTTCGAAGCTTGATGGTGCCACTTGAATGAAAAAAATAAGTCAGTTTGGCCGAGTGGTTAAGGCGATAGACTTGAATTCAACATTGGATGTGAGATATCTATTGGGCTACGCCCGCGTCGGTTCAAATCCGGCAGCTGACGATTTATTCAAATAATTTTTTTGGACTCGGGCACTTGTTGATGGAAGGAGTCTGTTTGCCTCCTGAAGCTTCTCGAAAGTCTTCGTTCACTGCTGGAGATTAGCATAATGCGGTTTAGATTACTGCACTTTTGTACTTTTCATCTCCGTCTTATTATTTTCATGTTATGAACATATTATCGTTTTAGTGAAATTAACATACATTAAGCCAGAAGGAGGACAGCAGCATAAACAAAACAAAACAGGTCGTAATGGCTTTTTAGAGTTCACCCACCTCGCTATTTGGTCTCCCAGTATCTGCAACATCAAGGACATATATACATATAGGCTTTCTGGATCTCCACCACCTAATGTTAGTTCGGTGAGGTTGTTGGTAATATCGTCAATAGACTTATGTTAATAGATTAGTGAACCCGGTGATGTAAATCTCGACACTGCGATTAGCAATCGATATTTACACAATTTCTGGATGATGGAGTGACCGCGATTGAGCTATCCACATACCGAATAATACAATTAGTAATAGTTTACAGCGGGAGTAGTGAGTCCTTGGTCATGCAGAAGTAATTGTCATTGACCAGCCACTTGGTTTGCGAGCGTCAATTCACTTCTAGCTGGAATTCGTACTATCACTTTGTACCATTATGTCGTAGTTCTCATTAATTCGCACACCAATATCCATGTAGGATTCCGACAATTTACGTGAATAGTGTGACAAGAATAGTGACGATTGAAGGGTCCTCAAGTCCACAACGATTTGTATCAGCATGTCAAGCTATTCATATGATCCCGCCCCATACTTAGTAACGTGATATGCCGTCGCTATTCCTACATCACATGCGTTTCACATGACACGAGAACTCCTTTCCCCCATTGCCCTTTACCCGACTCCGACCTGCATCAAAGGAAAGATCCCAATTCACCCGTGCTGTAATTAACTACGAACCTCTTAATTAGGGTCCCCGGCTCAAATTACACACTTCTAGTTTCTCCTCCACTTGACGAATGGATGAATGTTCACTCAAAACTCCGATAGAATCACTCCAAATAATGATATAAATATGTCGAACTTTGAAGGGCTTGAGGGACCTGGAGACTCTTGTCAGGAGAAGGAACTTTTACTACAATAAAGCTAAACCTCCACGTCTAACGCAACGTGAACTCTCGAGCTTAAGAAATCCCAAAGTTTCGAACTCGTAAATCACAAAATATCTGAACTCCTCAGTGGCACATTCGAGGGCTAAATCCGATCCCCATAAGCAGTTTTCCCTTTAAGGTCGAAAATGAACAACTCGTTTGCCCAGTTGCAAACGCAATTGGACCGCCAAACTCGTGAAATCGAAAAATGGTGGTCTGAACCACGCTGGAGAAATACCAAACGTATCTATTCTGCCGGAGATATTGCCGCCAGATGCGGTTCTATGCCTCCGGAAATCAATAACCCTTCATCTCTCATGGCTCGGAAACTCCACAAGTTGTTGGCTGCCCATCACGACCGCAAAACCGTCAGCAAGACTTTCGGAGCTTTAGACCCAGTCCACGTCACGCAAATGGCTCCTTATTTAGATACTGTCTATGTTTCGGGCTGGCAATGCTCGTCGACTGCGTCCACGAGCAACGAACCAGGCCCAGACCTCGCCGACTACCCTATGGACACCGTTCCCAACAAAGTGGACCATTTGTTCAAAGCCCAACGTTTTCATGACCGTAAACAATGGGAAGAACGGACCAGGTGTCAATCCCAACGAGAGCTCGACAGTTTGGAACCGCCAATCGATTATTTGAGACCTATCATTGCTGACGCGGACGCAGGACACGGTGGTATCACAGCGGTTTTCAAACTCACCAAAATGTTTATTGAAAATGGCGCTGCTGGCATTCATATCGAAGATCAAACTTCTACCAACAAGAAATGCGGTCATATGGCAGGGCGGTGTGTCATTCCAGTACAAGAACATATCAATAGACTTGTCACTGTGAGGATGTGTGCTGACATTATGCATTCCGACTTAGTCTTGGTTGCAAGGACCGACTCTGAAGAAGCCACTTTAATCAGCTCTACTATCGATCCCAGGGATCATTACTTTATCGTTGGGGCTACCAATCCGGATTTACATTTTTCGCTTTCGGAGAGTATAGACGCGGCTATTATGAAAGGGCATGGCGGCAAAGAGCTGGAAGAATTGGAATCCCACTGGTGTAAGAAAGCCGGCTTGAAGTTGTTTCACGAGGCCTTCGCAGATGCTGCCCGCAAACAAAAGCCTTCCAGATGCCATCAAATCATTTCAGAATTCAATGCACAAGTTGGTCCGTCGAGCGGGGTCTCCGTGAGACAAATGCAGGTAATTGCCCAAAAACTGCTTGGCAATTCCATCTACTTCGATTGGGAGTTACCACGGGTTAGAGAGGGTCTTTACCGTTACAAAGGTGGTACTCAAAGTAGTATCATGAGAGCCAGGGCATTTGCTCCCTATGCCGACTTGGTTTGGATGGAGTGTAATTCACCGGATTTCCAACAAGCTAAAATGTTTGCAGAGGGAGTGAAGGCTAAATATCCTGACCAATGGCTCGCCTATAACCTATCGCCTTCCTTCAACTGGAACAAAGCGATGGGAGCTGAGGACTTGAACTCTTTTATCGAACGCCTGGGAAACCTTGGCTACGTTTGGCAATTCATAACCCTTGCAGGACTTCATACAAGTGCATTATCTGTGAATGCCTTTGCGAAAGATTTTGCACACAGAGGGATGTTGTCGTATGCGCAAACGGTACAACAAGAAGAGATTTATCAAAAAGTTGACATTGTCAAGCACCAAAAGTGGTCTGGGGCTGAGTATATCGACAGTTTGCTGAAACTGGCACAAGGTGGAGTCAGTGCTACTGCGGCGATGGGAGTAGGAGTGACGGAGGAACAATTCCGCGAAAACGGTATGCTTTGAGAAGTTGCTAGTACATAATGTGTCTACAACAGTCATTAGAAAATGTATAGAAGCTTGAAGATCTTAGTTAGTCTTACCAGAGTGGTATTTCCTATACATCTAGTAAGCCATGAATCAAATGACAAAAGTTTCAGTTTTTTAAGATTTGAGTCATATCATGTCTCAACAACAATTTTACTTACAAGCTCTTAAGCGGATCAAAATAAACTAAAAGACATAGGGAACACCGCATGCTCACCATTACGTATCTCCAGGCCTCTACAGGAGTTGCTTCATTTAAATCCTTCGAATAGTCAATATGGTTCGTGGTTCCGGCGTTCAAAAACCTGGAGGAGCAGGAACTACGCGCAGGATACGGGAACACTTGAATTTCAACGACGAACAGCGCTGGAAACAGTTCTCTGGCCGCAGACTGGAGCTCATTGAAAAATTCAAACTCAGTGATCGAAAGGCCAGTGAGCAGGATAAGAGCGTATCCCAAATCGCTACAATTTTAAGAACCGAGTTCGGATACCCCCTCAGCTCCTCTGGTGAATTTGAAAAACTCGTCACAGCTGCCGTGCAGTCGGTTCGACGTAATCGCAAGCGTTCTACAAAGCGCAAACCCTCAGATTCCGTTTCAGCTACTCGCTTCAGCCCGCTGCATGAAATCATTGATACGCCCAGGACTAGTGACTTGCTTCTTGATCCCAGCGATAGGGCTCTATCAATTTCTACCTCCCCGTTCTCACATGAGAACTATCTGCATGTTCAGCCTTCGAGTTTATTTACGCATTCATTTCAAAACCACGATCCTGGTCGATATAGCAGCTCGGCAAAACCACCAGTTTTCCCAGTGATACAGCCCAAGCCTCGCTCTGCAAAACCCGGAAGAACAAGTTCCTTATCACCAGTAATTTCGGTACAAAGTCAACATTATGATGAGCTCATAAAGACTATCATTGGTGACGCGGTTCATAATCGAGTTTCATTGCATGAACAATCGCAACAAGACGAGGTCACACCTAATTTAACCGATTTCGCCCTTTCCAGTAATGACGGAGGGCTTTTAAACCTTGCATTTCAATCCCAAGCACTACAAGCATCTTCATATACCGCTGCGTCCCACATACCAAAGCCCCCTGCCGACAACGATAAGATACCATTCTTTCTACGGGAAAAAATGCTATTGCACATACAGCGGTCAAGAGCATGCTTAGAGCTGAGCTCAGCACAGGGTTCTTTGGAACTATACGCAAATTTAGCGGTGTTGGGCGAGGCTTCCATTAAAGCGTCCGTCGCCTTCGTCATGGAGCGGTTTTTTTCAAACTTGCCAGGATCATCGATGGAGTACATCACATCGAAGTTAAGTTCCACTCCAGAGTTGGCAAACGTGGCCATTAAGATCTTTAAGCCAGCTACTGAACATCACTTTGAGCAATTGCCTCAAGATGTCCAATTAAAATTATTCAAGTTAACAATGGGCGGTATCATCAAAGATTTCGGTTTCGATCCATGTGTTTATCCTCTCAGCGAAATTATGCATGACGTTATTCTAAGGCAGTATCCGTTGGCTAGCCAGCCTAATAGAGACTGCAAACGTACCGCGATAATGTCTACCTTGTCCATGGCCCCCGCATCAGCGAATAAAGATGTATACCGAAAAGTTTTGCTAAAGTTCAAAGATAAAGAACAAAGGTTCACATTCCATTTACTGAGTAATGGTCCACCAACGATTGCCGAAGTTTTAGCGAATTCTCGTCACTTATTCCAAATTGGATCTCAAGCAAAAAGCCTACATTTAGTACATAATGGCGGTCCTATCAGAGACGATATGGAATTGGCAAGAATCTTCAATAAATTTACGTCGGAAGAAATAGTCGTCGAGATTCGTGAGGTGAAGCCAGAGACCTTTGATGGCCTTGCAATGCTGAGCAGTGTATCTGCTTCTGCTCTTCCAACCACCAAGTACGACCGACAAGAACGCTCTAACGGACAGACCACACAATCGTCCAAAGAATTGAGCTCTTTCGATACTTCTACTTTGCCTAGGAAACGAGTCGAGTCGCCAAAATCTTTTAAGGTTGGTGATGATGGTATATCAGTCAAAGTCACGCCACAAGAAAGTAAGGAAGGCAACGCGCGTAGTCCAGCTGAAGAGAGTAGGAGAAAACCGCAGTTAGTTTTCCAGCCTTTACTATGAGCATATTCAAACCTTGATGGTTCCAGGGAAAAGATTAAGATTATTTATTTGTTCTGATTGAAAGCAATTTTATAGGCTCTTATTATTCTATGACACATGAGTTGGTACTAACGGCTCGTACATGCCGAAGAGAATCTTTTACCTTCCGTAACCCGACTTCCGTTGCGCCTAATGCCCTGGCTAAATTCCTTAGCTTTGTTCGTAATTCCGATATTTGCAAATGCATATCTTTTGTCCCAATACTTACCACTCCAGAGGAGGTAGTTCATTGATGGTCAATTTGTAACCCAGTAAGTATTCTTCACCTTGAAGGCTTTCCCGGCACAGTTCAGAAAGCTCGCGCGAGTGAAAACCCACAATGGCTTTATAAATAGTGGCGGAAACTACCCGGTGAATTGGATCCACAGAAAGTCGAGTCAACGCCTCCGTAGCCTCATCAACGTCGTTTGGATTAGTACCAACCCCTGGTTCTGCTTCGTGAGCCTCATCACTCTCTTCAGTCTGGAATTCATTTAACTCTGAACTGGTTGCGGAGCTCAATATTTCAACGTCCACTTCAACCTCAGCGTCCTCATAAACTCCAACATAAAATTCTCGAGTATTGGAAGCTACACCCGTGGTTTCCATTTCTAACAGTGTTTGGCACTTGAGCTTTATGAAATCCTTAAGGGCGGTCCATTTCAGTTTACCGAAATATTCCGGATGGGCGGTCTTGATGCTGATGGGTGGTGGGTCTGAAGACGGGAGCGGCCCTTGCGAATTTAGTCCATACGCTCCATTTACATCCCAGTGCAAACAGGGAGGGAAACCTTCTAGCAGCAATTGATACATGCCTCTGGCACTCATTTGCCTGCGGAAGCTTTCCTCGCTGAAAACTTGACGCATCTTCTTACCATGCTGCTGGGTTTGCTGCCTCATATAGGAATCGCGAGATAGCGATTGCGGCGGAGGTCCAGGATAATACACTTGTGGCATGGGAGCGAAAGGCATCATTAGATGGCCCGAAGCCATTACGGAAGTAGCATTGGAGCTTGGCGCAGACGGCGGCGGACTAAGAGGATCTAGTGGTCCTGTGAGAAACCCAGAACCGTCTGGTGCATGCAATGGAGGAACGGCGTATGCCATGAGTCGGTAATATTCCCAAGTAAAACCATTGAGATCCATCAATAGGCGATTCAACTGTGTATCCGAACGTTTCAAAGAAACAATACAGCTCTGAAAAGGCATGAAGGGTGGTACTATGGATTGTACGGGAGGAAGCATTTTAACCTGAAGGATAGAAGAATGGTGAATCATTCCACCGACCATGTACTTGACTTGACGCCAAGTTTTGCCCGGAGGTAGGTTGTCTACCCTCACGTATGCTACCCTAGTATTAGATTGGTCCATCTGATAACCTTTTTTAAAGTGCCATCTATCGAGGCCAATGTAAGGAACCTCACTTTAGTGGATAAACCAAAACCTGTCAGTCGGTAAGAAGCGCTAAAAACTTGGATGCTCAAGCTGTTGGATGCGGGTTTTCTATTCTGAGAATGGGAACTGGAAAGAATTTAGAGTTTGCTCAATAAGGGTATCAAAATTTGACCACTAAAATTGGAAAGGAAGCAGAAAATAAGCAAAAGGCTAAGAACCACAAAGCTTTATTTACTGTTCAGTATATTAATTCCAAGATAAGTTCCAACAAACGTAAGAAATGGAGAACTTTGCAATTCACATTGAAGTGATGTCCAATTTTGCCAAGAATTGCAGTTCTCTCAAATTCCAAGGGGCGCAATATTGAGTCATGTGAGACTCACTTATGAATTTTCCGTCGCAGGTTCGAGTCCTGAGAGGATCAGTAGGATCATGAAAGTGAGCCTCGGTGATATTGAACACTAAAGATCTTTAATATTGGATATGTTGGTGTTGTTTTGTCTACTTGGGCTGAATTTTGGTTTATTATCAGGAATCTAGTATTGTGCGTTCTATGGCAACGAAATTGGATTTACACTGAATTGTTCACCGAGCATCCATTACCGGCTACTCTTGGAACCCTTACGGTGCGATTTTTTATTGCCACGACGAGCAATGGAGTTCTGGGGACCTTTACCTAGGCCTAATTCCCGCGCAAGTTGGGTTGTTTGGTCGAGCCCAAATTTCTGGATTCGGCCAATTTGGCGCTGCAGGGAATCAATAGTAGATTGGTCATCAGCGAATTTTTGAGCGCGGCGAAGTTTAACCTGCAAGTGCTCCAATGCCTTAGACTTTGCCTCCTCAGGAGAAAAACCTTTAGGTTTAGGCTCAGACTCATCTTCGGCCTGTGCGTGTTTTGGGTTCGTCGAGCTCTCACCAACTGCCGTAACCTCGGCAGATACGGTCGGTGCCCCTGGCTCCTCAATATTCTCAGAGACCTGTTCTTCCTTCTGTGCAGGTTCCTGAACTTCCGGTGTTTTCTCTTTCTCTTTCACCTCTACTGGTGATTCTGGAGCTTTTTCGGCGTCGTTGGCCTCCAATCGGGCTACTAGATCCTTTTTGATCCCATTGGTACTCAATTGTCTCGATTCAAGCTCCTTATGAAGCTGTTTGACGGTTTGCTGTGCGTAGGCTGCCATTGTTGGTGTTATGCTAACCGAAATAACAACATTGTTAGTCGTATAATAAAGTTTATGAGCTTTTTCCTCTAGTGGGAAACTGAGAAAGGCCTCTGAAAGTTTAGAGAAAACACGTGATAAGATGAGAGGATTACTCGGAACTTGAACAATGTGGTTGAGGAGGACGTCCTCAGAGACGTTGGAGTCGTGGCCATAGGCCACTTACATTTTTCATACAGATGGATCAAGATTGTGCTTGATCGTTATACAGCGGGAACAAGTTTTGAAGGTGTAATAGTCGATGATCGGGTTGCTGATCTCGCGTATTTTTAGACGTGAGGACAGCACGGCAAGTTAGGTACAGCGCGTTGGTCCTGTTGATCGATTTCTGAGTCCTCGAGGTAGCGAAAAATAACCCGGCGGGTGTAATTGCTTGCAATGCTGGCACAGGGATTTCAGTGTCTTTTTAGCCAATTAGCGACTCAAGTTGACCACTCGGGAGTCTTTCTTATCAATGGTTTTCTAAAGCGTTTTAGCAGGGCTGTGGACATTAGCATTGGCCTCTAATGAGACCTAAATTGCTTTATCATCCGTACCCTGGGCAATACAGGACTTTTGTCAAAGCGAGTTTTCAAAGAATTATGTCCGTTCGGCAGGCATTGCAGCCACTTAGAGGGCTGTTTACTGCAGAAGATTCGGAATGTTAGGCATTGTCCAGACGTTTAGTCTGTACAATGTTGTTGTCGTTCGTATGCAAATCGTCTATCCCATGGCTCTTCAAATCTGAATTATATCCCACAGCCAGTCTTGGTGAACGCCCAAGGTACCACTGTCCGCTGCTTGGTAAGTTGATTGTAAAGCCTAGAACTGGGGGTCTGTCCATCGCGAATTTTTGGCACAATGATGATTTGAATTTGCTTGCAGGTATAAAATGAGTAATATTAGAGATATTCAAAGTCTGAAGAAAATCAGAGTAGGAGAGAAGAACACACAGAATGGAATCAAAAGATGCTAGAGAGCATTTGATTGAACCAACAGATCCCTATGGGGAAGAGATTATGCTTCCAAGAGATACTTTCAAGAATAAGGTTTATTACCATATCGTATCGCGGAAGGTTTTTTATGGTTTCTGGAGCGTGTTCTTTCTGGTATTCTTTCTCGTAGTGAGATTGTGCATTGAACGGGGCGTGGTTATGGTTTTGGTACTAACAGCAATGTTCCCAGCATATCTAGCATTTGTCGGATTATTCTTTTCTTACAGACTGGGGAAAAAAGTCGGGATGAACAGTAACAATGTACTTTGCCTTATGAAAGAAGTAATTTCAGTGGACCCTGGAGACAACAAAGCAGAATGGGATATAATTGCAGCTAGACTGAATCCCATTTTCTACAGTAATAGCTGGTGGGCGACACAGTACTTTTTCTACGATGGACAATCCTGTCAGTCCTTTTTTAGAGATTACTATGTGGTGCCACAGCTAAAAGGCAAATCTGATTTCAAACCAGAACTTCAACCGTTTATCAAAGCTGCGGTGGATAAATACATGGAGCATTTCAACATGGAGTTGCAACGTATGACTATGGGAGGCTCGACTGAGGGAGACACTGTGAATGACGAATAAACTTGATTTATGAGCCGGCCTGCAATATTCAGCTTGACTTGTCAACTTACGCTCTAGCACTTGTACTGTGCTTTAATTGAAGGGAAGCTAAAGGTACAGAATGCTGTGCTACATTTCCATCACTGATTTCATAATCAATATAGGTTCTAATGTTGACTATTCCTTGTTGCAACGGTACATTGTCTTGCAATACTACAGTTTGATTATAGGTGTTCTTGAAGCACGAAGACAGATGGCCATTCGCATCCCGATCTTTCGATCTTCCCTCCGTTTTATAGGGCCATGGCTAATCATGCAACGAATTGTAAAATTGTACATACTTTAGCGGACCGATCGTGCATTTTGACTGATGTCTAACATATTTTCCTTTTGCCTTCTTCAATATTACGTTAATTGGCTTTCGAGTTGTTTATAAGAGGAAAAATTGTAGAGCTATTCAAAGTCCGAAGAGAACCATACTTAGGAGAAAAGAACACACAGAATGGAATCAAAAGATGCTAGAGAGCATTTGATTGAACCAACAGACCCCTATGGGGAAGATATTATACTCCCAAGAGATATCTTCAAGAATAAGGTTTATTACGATATCGTATCGCGGAAGGTCTTTTATGGTTTCTGGACCGTGTTCTTTCTGGTATGGTTGCTCGTGGCAAGGCTATGCATTGAACGAGGTCTAGATATGATTTTGGTACTAGCCGCAGGTTCGTTACTAGTTTGTGCTCTAGCAGTTGTCGGGTTACCCTTTTTTTATATATTGGGGGCAAAATTCGGAATGAGCGAAAACAATGTGCGTTGCTTTATGGAAGAAGTAATTTCAGTGGACCCTGGAGACAACAAAGCAAAATGGGATATAATTGCAGCTAGACTGAATCCAATTTTCTACAGTAATAGCTGGTGGGCTACTCCGTACTTTTTCTACGATGGAAAGTCCTGCCAGTCATTTTTTAGATATTACTATGTGGTGCCACATCTTGATGGAAGACTTGAATATATACCTGAACTCAGGCCCCTTGCTAAAACAGCCGTGGATAAATACATGGGGCATTTTAACATGGAGATGCAAGGAATGAGTATGGAAACCTCCACTGAGAGAGTTGCTGCGAATGATGGCTAAAAGTCAACTCAAGCTCTCGTTCTTTGCATATTCGTGATGGCACTTGAAATTGAAATATGGTGCTCAACAGTTGTCTCAGTGTCGTCTTTATCTACCACCGTAAACAACGATCACAACGAGTATATAAACGACTAAACAAACGACTCGAGAGCTTCCACATCAAAGCACATGACCATTAGCTTCCAGTCTTGACCCGAAGGACTAGGTCAAAAATAGTTTGGGTCAAAATCATTTGACCCAATGGGTCAAATTTGTAGATTTTTCACTCAACTAAGTTGATGTAAGCACGTATGAACGACGTGGTATGAGAACAATCTACTAAGTCTTCTAACGTACAAAGTCATCAACGTCTATTTTCACTATCCGGCGTCCAAACCACCACCACCTGGTGCTCGTATCAAGTCCCTCCACACCATCTGACCATTGGTGCTACTACTAGTACTAGTAAGGCCACCATTACCACCGGATCGCTACGTGTGGCAGAGCAAGAACTCGCTATGATGTCCTGAGAAAGAAACGAGCAAGCTGGGAAAGAAACATTATCACCATCAGATGCCGTGGCAGCGATAGCAGCAGTAAGGTCCCGCACAGAATAGGCTTAAGGCCATGTTTGCCTGCTGGTCTAGCTCTGTGTATGGCTTTCACTTTACTTTTGCTGACGACAACGACAACATACAACGACAATGACAAAATAACAGAATAACAACAGCTGCCTCAAAAGTATATAAATACACAGGGTCTGAAACACTTGCGCTAATAGATCTAATCCTTTTTGTCTTCAGAAACTTCCTTCGTCTATCACGTATACTCATATCGAACTATACCTTACAAATCATGTCTCTAGGAAAACCTCTATCTTTGAAAGTTAATGCTGCCCTATTCGATGTTGACGGAACCATCATCATCTCGCAGCCAGCCATCGCTGCCTTCTGGAGAGACTTCGGTAAGGACAAACCTTACTTCGATGCCGAGCATGTGATCCACGAGTCCCACGGCTGGAGAACTTACGATGCCATCGCCAAGTTCGCTCCAGACTTTGCTGACGAGGACTACGCTACCCAACTAGAAGCTGAGATCCCTCAGAAATACGGAGAGCATTCCATCGAAGTGCCAGGCGCCGTAGCTTTGTGCAAGCAGCTCAACGCCTTGCCAAAGGAAAAATGGGCCGTGGCTACCTCCGGTACTCGTCCTATGGCCTCTAAGTGGTTTGAACTCTTGGGCATTACCAAGCCAGAATACTTCATTACCGCAAACGACGTCAAGCAAGGTAAGCCTTTCCCAGAGCCTTACATCAAGGGCAGAAATGGTTTGGGCTACCCAATCAACGAGAAGGAGCCATCAAAGTCCAAGGTGATTGTCTTTGAGGACGCCCCAGCCGGTATCGCCGCTGGTAAGGCTGCTGGCTGCAAGATTGTTGGTATTGCGACCACTTTCGACTTGAACTTCCTTAAGGAGAAGGGCTGCGACATCATCGTCAAGAACCACGAGTCCATTAAGATTGGTGGTTACAACCCTGAGACCGACGAAGTCGACTTTGTCTTTACCGACTACTTGTACGCCAAGGACGACTTGTTGGAGTGGTAATTGCACTATTCTCAACCGATTGTACAATAGCATATAACCTCCACACGAAATGAAGGGAAAATCAACGACATCATAGCTGAGTATTTACTAGGTATCTACTTATAATATTATATCGCGAAGAGCGAGACGATTGGAAGGTATGGCAGTGAAAGTGAGGGCGCTTGGCGGTTGGTAGTGAGATGTATAGGAGGAGTTGCTAGCACAAGTATTAAGAGGTGGAAGGTTAGTGAAGCATCTGTTCTCGCAGCAGTGAACAGTAGTTACGAAGCGGTGGGCACTTCCTTCGTAGGGCGAAAACCGGCCTCCTTTGACCGCGATCTAAATAGTGTTAGCGAGTCGCTCTTTTATCAGACAAATTGAGAGATTGAGTAGCTTAGTCTACACAGCTCTTAACCGCTATGGCTCATGCTTCTCCACCTCTTCCTCTCTACTGTTCTCTTCTCATACTTTAAAGCATTTATATATACACAGACTACAAGACATCTCCGTCTGTCACGATGTGATAAATTCAATATCTAAATAATCAACTCCAATGACCTCGAGAGTTGTTGTCACTGGTCTGGGAGCACTTACGCCACTGGGCAAGACCGTTCCAGAATCATGGTCCAACTTACTGCGCGGGAAATCTGGAATTAGACCGATTTTGGAGCTACCGGATTTTGAAGATTACGAACCACACTGTCCTGCCCATGTAGGAGTGGCCAACATAGCAGGGTTCAATCCAGCCACCTATGGAGATTTGTTCACACCTCAGGATCTCAGGAGAATGAGTCTCTTCACCCAGTTTGCCGTGGTTGCTGCCCAAGAGGCTTTAAAAGATGCTGATCTACTGCAAGACGCAATCGCCCAGCAGCATAACAGCGAAAGATTCGGATGCGTTATAGGTTCGGGAATTGCATCCATTCAAGACATGTATGATTCAGTTCTGGCATTTGATCGCGGCAAAAGGTTGCCGCCCACATTTGTGCCGAAAATACTAGCCAACATGGCCTGCGGTAATGTATCCATCAAGTTCCAACTTCGGGGCGTGTCACATTGCGCCTCTACCGCTTGTGCCACTGGGAACAACGCCATTGGAGATGCGTACAATTTTATCAGACTTGGCTACAATGATGTATGTCTTGCGGGTGCCACCGAAGCGTGTGTCCATCCGTTAGCGCTTTCTGGGTTCCTGCGAGCCAAGAGCATCACAACAGATGGCATTTCAAGGCCATTTGATGCACTTAGAAGTGGATTTGTGCTGGGAGAAGGCGCGGGTTTATTAGTTCTAGAGTCCCTGGGGCATGCTCAAAACCGAGGTGCTCGCATTTATGCCGAAATCGAGGGCTATGGTTTAACTAGTGATGCGTATCACATAACGTCACCTTCAGAAAATGGCGATGGTGCCAAGCGAGCTATGCAGATGGCCTTAAATAGTCACAACCCCAATGACGTGCAATATGTGAATGCGCATGCCACATCCACGATTTTAGGCGACAGAGCTGAGTTGAAAGCTATTTCCGACGTGTTTACACACGGTTTGAAAGTTTCCAGCAATAAAGGTGCTATGGGCCACTTACTAGGTGCAGCAGGAGCTGTGGAGAGCATTTTCACGATAAAATCTTTGCAAGAGGGAATTGTACCGCATACGCTGAATCTGCAAAAGGCAGGAGGAGCCAAGAGGGACGAGGAACTTGAAATTTGGGATGGTGCACTGGATCTGGTAAATGGGACTCCAGTTCCGCTAGACATGCGGTACGCCTTAACGAATAGTTTTGGGTTTGGTGGCATTAATTCGTCGCTATTATTTAGGAAATGGAATGCATAGACAGTGAGCAACTGCGAGAGCGAGGTACATAGGATTAAAGAACATAAGGGACGATTGCATACTTGGGGGCGGTTTGTCCGAACTTTTGCGAATACCATGCTCGAGTTTCCAGTGCAGAGAGGGAGAGGTTCGCTACTACCCACAGCGTGCATACAAACATTTTGGCAGACCCGGTGTAAAGCGTCAAAGACAAATACAAGAGGATTTCATCTAGATAATGTGGATTGGCCACCAGTCGGAAAAGCCCGTAAGAAGGCAGTGTATATTTGCGCAATTTCGATAGGTGAAGATGATTTTGGTATTGATCCCACGACCCCAGCGCGAACGCCACAAAGGAGCCCAGTCTGATTGCTGGGCGGCTCCACTCATCAGTACTAGTAGTAAAGGTAGCGTAATTGACCGCTGAGTAGAACCATAGGCCAACCAAATAGTGCGAGATATGGATCCTCGACTTTGGTCCGAACTTGTTGACACAAAACGTTTCGTAAAGCCTTCGCAAGGAATGCGCAAACACCACAACTGCTAGGATATCATTGCGATACGCCAAATCTAGACCCGCGATAACTATCGAGTAGATATAAAAGTGCCGGAACCAATTTTTCGGCACTGTAAGATGTTGCAGTTGTCCCCAAAGACCATCAGATCGATGACGACGAACACCTTGTAACGTTTTGCCATACTTCAGGAGCACTGGTGCTTGCGTCTTTGCAAGAACCAGGGACGCTATACCTACTACGAATGTGGCGTAGAATGCAAGATCCGGGAGGAACATTGTAGTCGGTGTTGAAAAGTAGTGGGGTAAAGGTCAAAAGTCAATAATTACAATTTAAATAGCTACTATACAGAGAAGACTAGAATGGCCTTGGTTGGGAGATTTTAACGGCCCATGTACTTCAATTCCAAAGGCCTTACGATATTGTAGGTAACCACGGAAAAACTAAAGCCAAGCTCAAAACCGATGTCTCCACCGTAATCACCAATCTTGCGACCAATTTCACCAGCCCAATAGGTCTGATCCATGCCCAAGGCGACGCCTACAGCGCCAACAAAAAGAGCACAACAACCAGCAATCCCAACAGGTAAGGCGCTCCACTTGTCCCAATCTTCGACGTTGTAGTTGGAAAACCTGTGCTTTCTGTAGATGAAATGCTCACTTATTGAGATTCCAATGTAAATGGACAGGTAGTAAGCGATGGCGTCCATGAAGTTGGACATGAAGGTAGTGAACTTGTAGAATGCAGGAATAGCAATAGCCAAAGTGACCAAGTTTCCAGCCATAGTCCAGAAAACACGGGGGATTTTGGAAAATGGCTCCCAAAGCGCCTGGGTACCCAGAGCGATCGAGTACATGTTGGGAATGTTGTTAGCAACTGTCGACATAGCAAGCACAACACAGCAGAACTGGCCAAAACCACCCACTGAGTTTGGCACCAAAATGGCGTACACGAGACCACCGACACCGTCATTTGCGTAGTAATCGCCGTACATCTTGTTGTTCAAGGATGCGCAGCCCGCAGCAGCGCCCAAGATCATGGTAAAGACTAGTGGAAACATGAGGCCGAGTAACACACTGCAAAACACCTTGATACGGTTGGTACTGCGAGGCATATAGACGGTGTAATCAGCCGCATAGGTGGTCCAACCGGCGGCGAACCCGAACACAGTGCCACCAAGAGACAAGATACCGCCTGCGGTTGTAGAGCCCGCTTCCCAGGCGCCAGGGGTGAAGGACCCGTCGATCTTGAGTCTGGCAATGATTACAAGGAATACGGCAAAGTTAGGAATCCACGACCATTTCTCATACGCATGGATCACTCGGTAGCCGAAGAAGGTTACCAAAATGGTCGAAATAACGATAATCAAGCACCCGGCCCATGGAGGACACTGCGCACCATGTGGATTCACCATGTGTAGCAACTCCGCAGATGCGATGGTATTGACAGCTCCCCAACCAACGCATGCTATTACGTTGATGAGGGCAAATATACGGGCGGTAGTGTTACCCAGCAGATATCTCGAAAGAACCATTTGTCTGAGCCCTAGCTCGACGCCGAACACAGAGTAGAATGCCACCGGCAGGATACCCAAGAAATTGAACACCACGATGGAGATGAAAGAGCCCCAGAAGTTGATCCCAAACACCACAGGACCTAACACGCCCAGCGCGAACGATGCTATAACCATGTTAGCGGAGAACCACATCGACGCAGCGTTCAAGATGGATTCGTCGTCCTTTTCAGCGTCCGTGATCGGATCGATACCCTTAGTTTCGGCACGCATCTTGACAGCAATACGGTCGACGAACGAGAGCTTGGCATTCTCAACGGTCTCTACGATGGGCTGAGAGTCATCGTCGTCTTCGGATACACCGTAGCGAGACGACTCGCCACGCTTCTCAAGGTCCTGGACCTCGTATTCGTGCTGTTCTTTGGACATGGAATAGTGAGGAATATGAGTAGTATTGGTAGTGGAAGTGGTAGTAGTAGTAGTAATACAGCTAATCTGCAGCTAGCTTCGTTTGTCTCTCTTCGCCAGCAGGTTTTTATAGCACGACGTCCCGGGTGGTGAAATTTTGTGCATCGTACGAGTGGTTAGCGTCATTCTGGATAATGAACGTAGAGCCGTTGTCGGCACTGCCGACAACGCTGCTCGCCGGTGCCGTACGATAACGCTACTGATACGGCATCCAGATGGTGAAAAATTAACGAGTACGATGACCGACGACCGATAGCAGAGCGCAGCGGGACGACGAGAATAAGCCAAATGCGGTTTGCCAAGTACGTAGAGTACTAAGAAAATGGTTGTTAGTTCAATAGTAGCCAAGACCCTGCGCTAGCTAGTTTGACTAACTAGGCCTATATCTTGGTTGCGTCCGGCAATGCCGTCGCTTGTCAAATTTTGCACGATAAGTTATCTTTGTTATCACTGGATGTGGTGGAAGTGCCGACAGGATGTCCCATTCGTACAGACAGCACTAGCTCGTGAATGCCCACTGGCTCGCAAGATACTTGACTTTCTAGGATGTATGGAAGGTATTACGGGCTGAGGAAGTGCTTCTAGTGTTGCGATAAAGGATTATCACTTTGTACTATTGTGTCATGCTTTCAAATACCTTATTGTGATTGCGTTACCGCAAAATTACTGCGTGTACGGACGTCTGCGAACATTTGCGAACATTTGACGTTTATACCAGATGTATCCATTGTCATCGATTAATTATTTATGCATACCGACCGGCCTTAGTCAAGCAGAATGTGAAGCTGCAATTCCAGATCTATCGGTTAGATGACGACAGATTAGTACAGAGTGATAGAGAGCGGTGCCTCTGGTGATGACTATGTTCATCCATCAACTTGTCAGAGGTTATAAACAACCGTGGTTTGTCTATGGTCAGGCTATTCCCCACTGAATACACCAAGAACCATGTATCACATCTCATCCCAAAAGCTACACAAGTGCCAAATTTATCATCGTCGAAAACTGTGAACAACCTCAAATCTCGAACGGGCAAAATCCATGCTAGGAGGGGCATATTCAACCCTATATCCCTCCATAACTTGGGACAGAGAGGTACTTGATCGTCAGGAGGTCGATTTTTCACTCGTGTACCATTAGTTAGGGACTTCGGGTTTCTAACTCAGTTCGATACAAATCCAAAAACAACGTAACGCATCTAAGGGCGACTTTTGTCTTCCGGGACTCTAGTAAATCCAAGGATTTCAAGATCTACAAATACAATCAGGTTGAGCCTAGAGCTTAATCCTCAACTATGGAAGTTGTATTTTCCCAATTGTTGAAAATTACACTGGTATTTTAGAGACTCCACTCCTGGACTCAAATGGCAGATCTCTACTACACGATTTGTCTCTGTTACACCAACCATACTCTATGCAATAAAATCGTTCACATTCACACCTATAATACTAGTCGTTACATGTCTTGCTTTCAGCGTACCTATATTACAAATTCCGGGTTTGTGTCGCCCCGCTCTCTATGCCAGAAATCACGCAATAAAACTCCATATTTTTGCAATTCTTCAACACTAATTATCAACTCGAAATCACACAGTACCAAAAATTGAAGTTCCAAATAGTTCAGTTCCTTCAATGATATACCACCGACACGAGCGTACCGGGAATTGCTGTAAAAAAAATCGCTGAAAAACTTCGTGCTCACCGTCACCGCAGATATTACTAGTCGATGGATGTTAAACGAATCCATCACAAACAATTGATCCTTCCCATTATTGCACGCCTTCGCCATTCTATCAAAATACACCAGTAGCGATAGGAAAACATCATTGGTCGTAGGACAATATTTCTGTATTCGTTGGAAATATTGTTGTAATGTGATGGCCGGCACATGTTTGCCGCGGAAACTCAAGATTTCAGCAGCCATCCCCTCTCCCATACTATACGTGCGAGTATGCACCGCTTCTTCTGACACCGCAGGCGGCTCGTCTATTTCCGCATGCGACTCACCAGGAGACTTGTCCCGATGCAACTGGTCATTAGATCGCACGATCTTGTCGAGCAGAGCCGTTAGCATGTTCAAGAGCTGGTCCGTGGGATAATTTGCTATCTCTACCAATTCTGGAATCTCAGATAGTTTGGGCTCGGGTTCGATTTCGGTCCTTTGGCGTTTCAACATCATGTCATTAATACTCTTATTAGTACCGTATGAGTTCGATATCGACGTCGGTGTATTGTGGAAGGGGGCATATTGTTGTAAAAAATCATCTTCTTGCGCAAATTCTTGGAAATACTTCGATCGTTGCGGTTTCGTAGGTGGCGCCGTAGAATCCTTCGGTACCGCGTTGGAAACGGCAGGTTTTCCACTAGACGAGGTGAATGTCTCTTCTCCTGTCTCATCAACGGTGGCATCAGGTTCCACCAAATCTTCTTCAGATTCAGCCGTTATCCTCAACTTCGAAGTTGTCACGGGCGGGGATTGTGGACTGGAATCTATCGCTACGGCATGGCTCATGTCATCGCCCAGAGAAGTCGAAACGAAACTTCCGTTCTTACCCACAAATGAGCCCCTCGAGTATGAACTGCTTCCCTTTTGGAAAGTCGGACGCTTTCGCTGAGCAATTCCATGAGGTGGGCTATCTATAAACCCAGAAAGTTGCGAAATGTTCGAGCCAATTTTAAAACTGGAATCAAAATCGCCGTGTTGCTGCGACTGTCGATCCCCATGGCTCGAAAGAGGATGTTCGTCTGTTGGAATATACGATTCGGACGAATGTGAACTACTAAATGTCTCTTCAGTGACGCTAGTAGGGCCCTCTGCATGAACGGCAGAAACCTGTCGAGGAATTGATATTGGTCTCGTTCGTTGGCTCGCAATGTTGTGGTCAGAGGCATGCTCCAGAAACGAAGGTCTTTGAGCCATCAAATATTTGAATCACAATTACTGGAGCAGACCTTTGGTGTATTCTCGTTGATAGTAGTAGAAGGTTTACGATTTGGATTATTGTTTATATAATAAGGCCTTTCTCCCGTCCCTTGACTCAACTGTGATTAAAAATCGCTTTTAGTACAGAATGATGTTAAACAAGACGTTAAAGATAGACCTTCTGAGGCTCGGAAAAGTGCTCTTTTGACGAGCAATATGGTTACTGGACATGACTAGTTTGATGAAACTATGGCGCAGCGGAAATTTTCTTTCTGCGTTGAATTTTGACCATATTTGCTGGAAGAACTTGAAGCCTTGTTATGATCTGGCAGAATATTGGGCAACATGACTTAACTAGATGCTTGAGTTTTAATTTCAAACTGACGCAGTGTTTCTCTTTGGTATGTTACTAATCTTGTCGAAAATGCTGTTGTAACGATAAAAAAACATGAAACCACCGTGAAGTCGAGAATTTCCCAGTCATTTGTTGTAACATCATCACCAAGAGTAGAGGTTCCTCGTAATCTTGGACACATTGTTAGCACATCTCAGACAATAAGGACCATCATGCCCTTAGCGGTAAACTTCATATATTACCAAACGTTTTTCATTACGCTCTCAGGCTCCAACAGTAATATACAAGTCATAAAACCTACGAGAGATCTCAGTAGTACGTTGGCTTGCCACGCTACCGCACCCGCTCACCATCTTTGCTCAAGACTTCACCGGATAGCGGCTGCATGGACTCGTATTTCTTGCGAAGTTCTTGTTGAACTTCGTGCTCACTTTGATTGAACAGGAGCTTTTTCTGCTTCTCCGGATCCAAATTCGCCCTTCTTTCAGCCATTCTCTGGGCATCCTTAATGGGCCCTTGATGTAGCGTATCTCTTTCTAATGCTTGCACATAATGCACACCAATGACCGTCACAGCAGTGGTAGCACACGATAAAGCTAAAGTAATCTTACTTGCTCGACTCATGGGCTGGGTATTACGAGGGTTGGAGCGTTGCACACTACTTACTATTGCGATGAGAGAGATTTGATCGACATGAGAGTTCGAAATTGAACAAACTTGTGCACATGACGGAACACCAAGAAATTCAGACTTAATTAATCTCGTCGCAATCCATCAACCAACGCGATTTCACACACACCCCAATTCGCTATTTTTCCTTCTAACCTAGGTGACTTTAAAAATTTAACACTTACAAGTTATACAGATTAGTTCTTCTTGTTGTTCTTGGACTTCTTGTTACCGGTTTGCTTGGCGGACTGAGCTTGCTCCTTGACAACCTTCTTGACAATCTTTTGTTCTTCGATCAAGAAAGCTCTGACAATTCTCTCCTTGACGGCGTTGGCACATAGAACACCGCCGTAGGCTCTGGAAACGGTCTTGCTGGTCTTTGAGACGCCAGCGTATTGTCTTGGTCTCAAAGCAGAGATACCTTGCAATGGAACACCAGTGTCACCACATTTTGGTCTGGTAGCCAACTTCTTGGTGTGTTGAGCACGCAAAACACCACCTGGGGTCTTAACGACCTTGATCTTGTTGGAACGGGTGTTGTCTGCAAATGGGAGTTAGTAAGAGGTGAATTAGACCTTCTTGAGCGTGGTTTGCGATGAGGGCAAAGACAAAACTAGAGGACAGATCCGATGCGTGGAGAGTGACTTCTTGACAATGAAGTTCTTAGCCAAACACCCAATTTCAAGTATCAATTCTCCATCTTTTTGAGCCGACATACACCATTAATTCTTGTATGTGATATGTGAAACTGCCTACGGCAATTCCGATAGATCTGCAATTATCTCAAAACTCATCTCTCGTATCAGGACTCGACTCTTTGCGTTGCCCACAGGGCACTACCAGCGCTCAATGGTATATCTCTTTTTGAACATACATGGATTTCTTCTTCTGTAAGTAACACGTTGGACCATCTTTGGCTATGAGAGTTATCCTATTGCTGCTGTCTATATTCAGTACAAGCTTAAGTTTTAACTCGATGGAAGAATGGTTGTTCAAAATTTTTCAGCTAGAGCCTGAGCTTCCAGGTCCTTCGTCTATAGTAATTAACAATTCGTTGATTGCGATAATTGTGCATTATTCAACTCCAGTCAGATGATCGATCGTAATAACTGTTATGTCTCTAGAGAGGCTCTTCCATGCTAGGCGGAGACTTGGCAGAGTACCAGGCAGAAGCTAGAAAGAGATTAGCCGGGCTCTGTCTAGATGCCAGCAATACCCAAGCTAGGATTGTGAGCATTCCCCTTTGGAAGCAGCCTAACGGCTCAGCCTGGTTAGCGTAGATATTCTGAATTAGCGACGCAAAAAATATTAAAAAACTTCAATGACTCATCATTTTTAAATTATAGAAAACCCAGAAATTCATAAAGCAGTCACAAGAGGAGAACATTCTCTGAGCTGGTTAGCATGAGCGATCGATGAATGGAAGAAGAGAAGGACTAGGAAAATAGAAAACGGTAATATGATACAGGGAAAGGGAAAAATTGTACATCACGCAAGGAAATACTTGAGAAGAGGCCACCCAGCTTTTATGGCCTACTTTATTCATGAAAAGTTGGGACTTGTTGTACTACATGTGAATATGTACATACCTGCGCAAAATCGTTGATATCATCCGTAAATGTAGCTGATTATGAGCATCAAATCATGGCACACACATAGAAAGAATTGTAGAAAGAATAGTATTAATGATATGAGCTTGCAGCATTCATATTCTAAGCGTATCCATAACACTGGATCTCCTCAAGACGCTAAACATCTACAGATATTAATATCACGATTAAACTTCCTAAAGCGGCCTCACGTTCGCGTGCAACAAAACTTGGCATCGTTGGTCTACGTCTTTTTAGTTAAGAAGGGATATGATAGGTTAGAAAGACAGTTCTGGGCCAATGCCGCGCATCCCTTCTTCACCTATCCCCCTTGCTAACGCGTCTATTTCAACGTCCCTACACAACGTACATTCCAATTTAGTCCTTCTCGACAGCAATAACCTCCATCTCAAGATCCACATTCAGTGGCAATGCGCTAACGGCAACGCATGATCTGGCTGGCTTGTGTTCATTGAAGTACTTGGCATAGACAGTGTTGAATTCGGCAAAGTTCTTGATGTCTGCCAAAAAGACGTTGACCTTCACAACCTTGTTCAAGCCCGAATTGGCCTCTTTTAAGATGTTACTGACGTTTTGGATAACCTGCTCGGCTTTATCGGCGATGGAACCCTCCACTGGCTTGTTTTCAGCAGTGTAAGGAATTTGACCAGAGACGAAGATCATGTTGTTAAGCTTCATAGCTTGCGAATAAGAAGCTGCAGCCGCTGGTGACAGCTTTGTGGAAACAGGCGTCAAGCTAGACATGGTTCTGATATATTGTTTCGCAGCGTTCCTTAAAAACATTCTGGATGTTGGTAAATCACTTTCGAGTGTTCCTTAATATGGAATTTATCAGATTTCACTAAAAGTTTAAAAACACTAAATAAAAGCGTATGACGGGTAACTGGATGTAATTACTAACGAGACCCTAAGCTCAACGTGTACCGCTGTATATAAGCCGTGTCTCGAGGTCTTTTCCACACGTCTCACAGCTTCCATATTCTTAGATCAACATGGTTGACTCTTGTATAGCATGTAGCTCATGCTTACACTCCTAGCTTTACACTGGAATTGTGGGTGTTAGCAGAAGATGTAAAAGGTCTCACCTCCACAATGTGCTGATACTTTACAGCCATAGCATGTTGTTGATTATGTCTTGTAAGCCTTCTCAGCCTATGTGAATTTACTCGAACTTATTCATAGATATACTGACTTCGTGAAAAGAGCCGCGAACCCGAGTTTCTGATATTAAGGCACCGTTATATGTGAAAGAGCAAGCACTAAGTGCAATGCCAACCTGAGTCGTCTATTTTATCTTCAAGTACCGGTCGCATAGTGCAAAATCGGTAAGGTGCTTATTGATTGGTTTTTCTTACATGTAGATCATTAGGGATGTTTGTGAAATTCCTGTGCGATTGACTGTTGAATTTAAGACTGGCCTAGTAGGTTCGAGAGTCTCTCGAGTGGGTCCTCAAGTACTACATTGAATCGCAACTTCATAAGTCACAAATCCCACCGAGTAGGCATGAACCCTTGAAATTGCAATTTATCATTTTGTACTGTAATCTAATAGTGCTTATGTAGCTCGGACAGGGTCTAATAGGTCACTGTAAAATTCCGGATCACAGCGCCCTTCTACATACCTTGACAATCCACATCACGTGAGTTAGATCGGACTTGAAGTTGAAATTGATATTTTATGTATAAGACTAAATGGAATACTTTCACATTCATTCGGCCAATATTTTCTCAGTGATATGAAATGTGAAACCTTGACCGGGATTCTTGGCTTAGAAGAGACCTTAACATCGTTTTAGATACGTCAAGTCTGATTAGCTACTGTGGCGAGCGAATTTTTCACCTTTTCAGGCGCCAGACTGTTGGAGAATGTCTGATGAAATAGCTCCTACACAGCTTATCGATGCAAAGACTTCTCAAGATCCCATCAGGGTTCTTAAAGACCTCGCTGCTGGAACTGCAGGTGGTATCGGTCAAGTATTAGTTGGACAACCTTTCGATACCACAAAGGTACGTTTGCAGACTTCGTCGACGTCAACTTCAGCATTAGAAGTCGTCAAGAAGTTGGTAAAGAATGAAGGCCTGCGAGGATTTTACAAAGGGACACTCACACCGTTGGTTGGGGTCGGTGCCTGTGTCTCTTGTCAATTTGGAGTCAATGAAGCGATGAAGCGGTTTTTCAGAGGGGATAATCCGAACCCAAGCAGTTTACTATCTCTTCCACAATATTATACATGCGGCTTTGTCGGCGGTATTGCAAACTCATTCTTGGCTTCTCCTATCGAACATGTACGAATTAGGCTCCAGACTCAAACCACTTCAGGAGCAGCTGCAGAATTTAGAGGACCGCTAGACTGTATCAAAAAACTCATTCAGGGCAAAGCATTGATGCGTGGGCTGATGCCTACTATCATGAGAGAAGCACAGGGTTGTGGTATGTACTTCCTAACGTATGAAGCGTTGATTGCAGATCAAGTAAAAAATGGTGTCGCACGCTGCGACATCCCAGCTTGGAAGCTATGTTTGTTCGGGGCTCTCTCAGGAACAACTCTTTGGCTAACGGTTTATCCATTGGACGTTATCAAAACAATGATGCAAACCGACAATATAGGCCAGCAGATCCACGGTAAAAACGCTTTACAAGTTGCAAAAAATGTTTATGTGAAACATGGCTGGAAGGCCTTCTTCAAAGGCTTTGGACCTACTATGCTGAGAGCCGCTCCCGCCAATGCTGCCACTTTTGCAACATTTGAAATGGCAATGCGCCTAATGGGGTAGTGTGCTTTAGAAGATGTCTGTGACTTTGACTGTAAGTATCGGAAAATAAGCTGAACGTCGGAAGCGCTCTTGCTTTCGCTCCAAGTAAATACCTTACAATTTTTATCGACATAATCAGAATACAATTTATCTGCCTATTCGCATTCCAGCCTGCGAAGTAGGTAGTCTACTTCGACTCTCTTAGTCAAGGGAATAACCAGTTCTCTATAGATTTTCACCAAATAAGCTGGTGTTATCTTACGGTGCCCAGCCTTATTTGTCGGATCAACCCCATAGACCTCAGCTTTAATGCACAACCTTTCCAAAATCTTTTCCTCTACAGCGCTGTTAGTAATGCTTTCGTAGATTGCTTCGATGTCCCTTTCGCGGATCATTTTCGAGTACAAAGGGCGGTCAGCCTGAAATTTGGCTTCCGCAACAAATTTGCCGAAGTGAATCCTTCTGCTAAGACTTTGCAAGCATTCAATGTCAATAGTGGCCACGGATCCTAGATTTTCCCAACTATTACCGTCGTACTTTGAGATAAGGTGCGTTATTTGGTTGATGTAGACATCTTTGATTTCGTGGTTGAAATTGACCTCTGGGGAATACGATGCTAACACTCTTGGATACTGTATACTGGGTAAAATAGGTTTCAAGATTTTGTCTGGGAAAAAGGGAGTTTCGTCCGGGGATTCAAATCTTCTCAATTGTGACTGGGTCATTTCCGAACGCATTAAAGCCCAATCGAGAAAGCTACCTTGAAAGTCCGGAAGTGGAAGACTGGGATCATGTTCTTTATAAACAGCAGGACAGGTAGGAAAATGCGATCTTTCTATGAACTTAAAGATGATGGTATCTTCCATTCTCACCAATTCATCGCGGATGTTACTCAAGTCTAAAACGGTAGCGGGCTTAAGGAAATCCATTGGTGATGAGAGCTTTCGTGAGGATCTGTGGGGCACTATCTCAGCCAAGTGTTCCCATTTCATAATCCCATCTGCATCGATAGAGGAAAAGAGGGCTGAAATACGAACTCACAACGTGTAAAACGATCAACGGATGTACCTAAATAGAGGCTAATGAAGACCCTCTTGGTGCTTTAGTTCCTTGAGCATTAGTTCATCATAAAGTCATCAAGTTGCAGAAGTTATGTAATTCTCTTGGTAAATACTCCTTTGAAAAAAGACCCTTTGTACCACGTACATTTTCTACAGCTGTAGCTGGTGCTGGTACCAATGCTTAGCGGCTTCGCGTTTCTTTGCCCTTCAGTTCTTGTACGATCTTCTCATTCTTCTGGGCCTCCCTGTCAAGGTCATTTTTGGAATGGTACATTCCGTAAGTTCGAAACCACAAGAAGCGTCTCAGCCTCGACCACTTATCAGTATCGAGTCCGTAATTTACATATGCCAGCACTAAATCCTTTTCGGTCTCGTCGTGAGTAAAGTGTGTCTTGGTGAGGGTGTCCTCGATGCGAGTAAGCAGGGCAGTGCACTGCACGCACACAAACAGCCCGCACAGCCAAGCCACAACGACCCAAAGGGACAGTTTTTTCTCCGGATCTGTATAGTGCATCTTGTTTATGTCTTCCCAAGTACCAGCATTCCAATACTCGTAGTTGTGATTATTTTGGTAACCGTGGGCCGTTGCGGCGGCAGAAGAATATGCTGCGTTTCGGGCAGCTCTGGGAGCATATGCCCAACCGGACCGAAATCGATCGTACGTGCTTTTTTTGCGCGAATCGCTCAACAGTTCGTATGCCTCACTCATCACTCGAAACCTAGCCAGCTTGTCTTGGGTCGACAGAATCGCCGATTCGTCGATTTGATAGCTATGGTGACTTCTTGTGGAACTGTCTTTCAATATGTTCATACCGCTAGCGATATCTGGATGATATAGCTTTGCCATAGCATGGTACTTCTTTTTTAAGCTGCGGGCATCAACATGGCCTGGGGGGATTCCGAAGACCTCATAGGGTGTGGGATTGCTACCTTGGGGCCACGCATGATCCTGTATAGGCTCTGAGCTCGAAGTTGAACTCTGGCTAGCATAGCGCCTCCAAAGCCAGCTTTTCCCGGGCAGAGCTCGGTACAAACGACCTACCATGATGCTGAGCTAGGTCTTTGCGCGAAATCGTAGCCTCAGATGGAGCAAACCTAGGTTGCAGGGAATATTATCAAGGCTTATTTCTCGTACTTGCAGGTTAGAGCACAGAAAAGTGTTTATCACGGTTTGTAAGGTTTTTGGGTGTGATAGCACGGTTTCTATTGCGGTTAAGGTCTTAATTCGAAAAGTCCGTATATTTGTATCCTAGGTTTTTAAAACCGATATTTAGGGAAATTAACGTCATAAGGCCTTACGAGTAAATAGGATCTTCAGTAAGAGTAAGAGTCGTAAATAGGAAACAGCCTGGCTTGATTGTTTTGTTTTAATCATATCTTGCGTGCTCTACCATTCTGAAAGTAAGATTACAGTAATTCTGGCGCTACTTGTAGTCTATGTTAAGGTTGTGAACCGGCCATCTGCATTATGCCCCAGATGCCATGAGTAATGAAGAAACTGAGGGAGCTCTGAAAAATAGAAGAGTGTTCTTTCTGGTGGCACCACTGCCTTCGAGTTGATGCGGCTTCCGAGACCGCTTAACAAGAATACCGTGCGTCTAGAAAACGCACTCAACGGCGCACTCAGAAACATTAACTAAATATTAAAAAAGTTGCATATTCTGCGAAAAGACTATCTATCTCGACTAAAGGTGCAGCCTCGCCACCTTCCCCCGAATGAGGATCGTAGGGACGCTGTAAGAAGATTTTCGACTCTGCGAAGTCTCTCCTCTCACACCTTCCGATCCGCAGGACCTGGCTGAGGGAATATAAGATTCGTGTAAGAGACGAAAAGTGATACCACTGCCATGAGTATTTTGAAAAGTGGTGATTGATCCGCTGTTTTATCTTGGTAGGAATTCAAGGTGGAATGAACCGTCATAAGTAGAGCAAACCAAGCTAAAAACTTATTTTTCATAAACATCGCCGCCATAGGCATTGATTGTGATAATATTCCCTGGCTTGAACCGGCAGTTGCCGATTTTGGCGCTGGTTTGTGATCGTATCTGCAAAGTGTTAGTAAAAAGAAAAGCTTTAATGCGAATGTGCGCTCTTTCCACATACTTTACAATAAGGTCGGGGCGTTTGCAGTTGTTCATATTGGAGTCGAATGGCAATGAGGAACTACCGAGCTTTTCAGGACCTGCCTTGCACTAAAGCGATATCGATCACAGAATTTCAACATAGACTATCAAAAAACATAAGTTGTTTTAACGAGACAAGTACTTATGTATTCATGGAATGCCTACATTTAGTGTCCAATGCATGTAGACGTTAAAACTCGTCCGAATAGCGCACCGCAATACAGTAATGTGCGCCCCCTATCCTCCATTCCATCTGTTATAAACGCGAATTTATTATAATATTACTTTGTTTAACCCGATATCAATTGTCGCCACTAACATGCCAATTAGTGACCTTTTTCTATAATGCGTGTTGCAAAACCTCTCAGCAACTCCTCTAACTGAACTCGAAATCACTGCTTCCGCAGCAAGCATTCCTTACTGGAGACAGCTCGAGTCGTTGGAACCTTTCTGCATCTCTGTGGTAGTAGAAGCCAACAACATTGCCAGTGAGTTGGTCGTGAACAATGTAATAATACCCGTCGTAAGACGCACCTTCAACAGAATCCAAATCTGCATCTGGAACTAGGAACCTTTCCTTCCAACGCATGTAGATGAATCTTTTATGCAAAAAATCGGAGTGGGTGTAAGATCCGTCCATAACGGAGGGTAAAAGTTCCTTCTGATGGCACAGTTCCTTGAAACAGGGAAAATTGAGCCAGTGCTCCAAGTCAATCGTATCGGTAGCCTTTAAATCGTCGAGGTCGCGGGGCATGTCGCTGGATAAAAAACCGGAACTTTCGGTCACGGCAAAACCTTCGAAAAACGTGGTGATCTCCGGCTGGTATGCGGTGAGACCTTGGATACTAAAGAAACCGGTCAAATGTGGAACTCTTGCGGTTTCAGACCCGACAACCGGGAGATCTACAGTTTTCAACACCACATTCACGTGGTTTTTCTTGTAACCCGATATTTGGAACCCGGTATACTGCATGCGGGGTTTCAAAAACGACGTACAGCGTGTATGGCTGCGCAGGCTAGCCACGGGGGTCTGTGATCGGCTACCGTAGGGTGAGAAATCCTGCTTAATGTATTTTTTGATGCCATCCTCGGAGTTTGAATGGATGGGTTCTGGAGTGTATCGGAGCGATTCCAGAGATTCTAGCGAGGAGCACCGGTACAAGTTGTCTTCCTCTTTGCACGACTGTATCAGACGGTTCGAAAGGCCGCCAAAGGGTGGCGATGAAGGCCGCGAAGCGGCTGGCGACGCCAGCTGGGTTTTTGCAGGTTTCAAAACCTGCTTGTCTTTCACCAATTCGTTAATCATAGCGAGAAGCGAGACAAAAATAAGCAAGAAAAACCTTGATCTCTTGTATAGGGTGTATCGAATGTGAAAACCAGGAGAGTTGACGCTTTGATCTTTTATATTCCACTCGTCATCTTCAACAATACAACTCCAGCATCTTCAGCTCATCACATCAGATCACTTCACATCACCAGATATATGAAAAAGAAGAAATTCGGCGAGTGACACTCTAAAAAGAAAAAAAAAAGAATCCGATCGCTCCGAAGAAAAAATATCCATCACGTGAAAATACAGCACGTGTTATCATGCGAATACACTCTTTCGTACAAAGACACTCATAAAATACACGTGTGTTTCACATGACACAAGTACATTAGTATTCAAGGACTGGAGCTGCGATTTGTCCTAGTCAAGAGTACTAAATTACACACATGTCGCCTTCCTGAATAATTTGCTGGAAAGGGTACAGGGCTAAGATTAGACTAAACACAAGCAACACTGACAAAGCACTGAAATGATACCAATAATACCGACTATTAGCCATATTGACAAGCTACTGAAATTGCCGGCTGTAAAAATCCATGTTCACAAGCAAAGATTCTCGTTCTAATATTCGCTAGTCTCTTAAAAACCACGGAAATTCTTCTGCACTAAGTACAACAAATATTGTGGTGTAATCCCAAACGTAGCTCTCTCTAATTCCCTTCGATTCACTCATCGCTACTGAAATGCGTGTTTCGTGGCTTCGCTCATTCTTGATCTCGATCGTCGTGATTCGATCTCTAATCTCAGAACGTGACTATGACGTAGTACCTTTGGTAACAATAAATTTGTTTTCGCGTCCCTCGAGTCTATTCTTGATTGCACATATGAAACTATTTATATAAAAACGAGGACCTCACACTTATAAAAACGGAGAATTGCTAATAATTGGGGAAATACTACTCTAGTGCATTTATATCGCTGAAATCAAGCTCGAGTCTTGATAGAATAGACCTCACAGACTACTGATCAGACGCCTGATTAAATCGTCCAAAACCTATTGAAATTTCTGCAACAGGTGCGATTTTTGTTAGCACCATCGATTTTCGCCAGCACTGTCGATTTTCGCTACCATATTCAACTCTCGCTTAGATAAGGCGGCACATTAGATCGGGTTCGATCATAATTTTGCTTTGCCCTCAGCTGGAAGTCAATAGGAGCTGCTGTGTGTGGAAGTTAACAAGTAAAGCTGAGAAATTTTGAAAGGCAACACTTATATTCGCCTTTTTGACACCATATGTCCGATTCTCGTCCTAGATTAGGTGCAAGAAAATCTAATAGAGGGTCTAATGAACGTTTCCAGTTTTTGAGGCCTCACTCCTCCTCCAGCAATCGCAACGGAAATACCAACGGGAACAATGCCAGGAATGATCCCAACTCGGACTCGGATTCTGAAGACGAGTCAAATAACCAAGGCAGCGATCCACAAGCTCGCCCTTCGGCCAGCGCGTTGCCCTCCTTTGCCCGTGGTCCCATCTCTCAACATCCCAGCAGACGTCACGAGATCGAAGAAGATGCTCTCGACACCATTCAAGTCAATAGTGGCAACACCCTAGGCCACTCTGACGATGAAAGTGACGGCCAAGATGACAAGCAACAATCGGACGTGCATTTATCTGGTCCTCCTACTGAACACACAGGTCCAGAAAACCATACAGAACTTCAAGGTCGAGGTTCCGAGCCTCCACAAACTTCGTATCAGTCCTCTGATGATGAGAAAGTCGACTCCAAGGGCTCCGATAAAAGCTCCCCCACAAATGTCAATAGCTCTGAGCCCAAAAATCCATTCGGCAACTCAGAGTCGGTCCCCGAAGACGAAAAAGAAGGCGACAAGTCCTCATCCGACGAGGACAAAGTGGACAATTTTAAACGGTTTTTCCGCAGAAGGTCCACGACTCGTCGTTCTTCCACTCGCCGCTCCTCGCACGATTCGAGGCCCAGTGGCATGCGTTCCCTGAAAGAGGAAGATGAGGATGATAACCAACACGGGTTTCTCAACAAGTTTTTGGAGTACACGGGTGGTGGTATGACTCCAGGGCTTGGTAGAACAAGTTCACACAAATCACGTCCAGATACAGAGCAAGCATCGGGTCAAGAAAATTTAGAAGTCCCCGTGGAGGGCGAGGACATCAGCGAGGCTGCCCAACATATCCTCAAACAGCATGGCGCATCTGCGCTTCACGATCGTGGCTTGGTCAATGACGCTTCAGCAAGTGGCGATGTGGAGGATCATGATGCTTATCTTGAGGTAGCGACCAATAACCCATCAGATGGTGAGACCATGGTTCAGTCAGGCAAGGACTCTTTCTTCGCTTCGAGAGTGGGGCACTACGATGATATTGATGCCGACGATGGTTTCAATCCCCTAATGGAGGATAACTCGTACATTGCTCCCCCCAGCAGGGTTCGTGGTGGTGTATTAGGCTCTCTGCTGAAGTTATATCAAAATGAAGATGATGCTGCTTCCAGGTCTCAGGTTTCTCTCGATACGACACCAGAGCCAGTCGACTACAATGATGTAGAATCTCTCCCACTCACGGGAATTACAGAAGTTACCACTCAAGGGCAACCTGGAAAGAAGTCTAAGAAGATATCTTTTAATACACCAAGTTTTGCAGGCATGAAGGGTAAAGCCTCTAATTTTCTCAGCTCGGAACATCTCCCCCATAATGGAACCTTGCCAAATTTCAAAGCTACGAGACCTAAAGTGAAGAATATAAGGAAGCAAGCTAATAAATTACGCCGCAAACAGAACGCTGAAGCCAGAATTACCGTACACATCGCTGCTCTGCTCCAGAGGCAAAGATTCATCTTACGCATGTGTAGGGCTTTAATGCTTTATGGTGCTCCCACACATCGTTTGGAAGAATATATGGTAATGACTTCTAGAGTATTAGAAATTGACGGCCAGTTCCTGTACGTCCCAGGTTGTATGGTAGTTTCATTTGGCGATGCCACGACTAGAACATCCGAAGTGCAGCTGGTAAGATGTGCACAGGGTTTAAACCTGTGGAAACTCCATCAAGTTCACACCATTTATAAGCGTGTCATTCATGATTTAATGAGTGCAGAGGAAGCCAACGTGGCCATCGATCAGATTTTGAAGGACCAAAATCTTTATCCAGCCTGGGCTTGTGTCTTCCTATATGGTTTCTGCTCATCTATGGTCACGCCTTTTGCTTTCGGTGGTGATTGGATTAACATGGCCACCTCCTTTGTGATAGGTTGTTGCGTCGGATGCTTACAATTCATCGTCTCCCAACGGTCGAGCTTATATTCAAATGTGTTCGAGGTAACTGCTTCCATCGTAGTCAGTTTTTGTGGAAGAGCGTTGGGATCTATTCCACATAGTAACATTTGTTTCGGTTCTACAGTACAAGGATCACTAGCCTTGATTCTGCCCGGTTTTATCATTTTATGTGGTTCTTTAGAATTGCAAAGCAGGAATTTAGTGGCAGGATCTGTTAGAATGTTCTATGCCATCATCTATTCTCTATTTTTGGGTTTTGGCATCACTTTGGGCGCAGCGCTGTTTGGGTGGATCTATCATCATGCCACGGACGATACTACGTGCAAGGATCCGCATGTTCCTCCTCAATACAGAATCCTGTTTGTTCCTGCATTTTCAATTGGGTTAGCCCTAATTAACCAAGCGAAATGGTCGCAACTTCCTGTAATGACTTTTATTTCATGTGCGGGATATGGTGTGACCTACGCTTGTGGCTTGCACTTTAAAAACTCTACTGAATTCAACTCCGCCATCAGCGCATTTGTCATTGGTGTTCTCGGGAACTTATATTCGAGGATCTGGAAGGGCCTTGCAGTTTCCGCCATGTTGCCGGGTATCTTTGTCCAGGTTCCATCGGGTGTTGCTTCTCAGAGCTCATTGCTGGCCGGTGTCCAAAGTGCCAATGCTATTGTGAATTCCAGCGATACCAGCAACACCAGTGATCTTTCAGGGTCTATGTCCTTTGGTGTTACCATGATTCAAGTCTCGATCGGTATTTCGGTAGGGTTGTTTGCCTCAACACTTTTCGTTTATCCATTTGGTAAGAAGTCGACTTCTCTTTTTACTCTGTGATAAAGACGAAGGTAAGAATTGTCACTTCATAAGGACTCAAGTGGAACATAACATTTGCATAGCATAGATTCACATAGGAGTCACGCGTACTTATATAGTTTGAGTTCGCCAAATAAATAGCGGCAAAACTATTTGGATTGAGATAATCGTCTGCTATAATCTGCATTTCTATGCTACTCGTTTGAAATTGCTATGATAGCTCATTCTATGACTAGTAGGGAGGAAAGACATTTGAATCATTCTGTTCGGCGCAATTATTGATATTCGAATCGGTAGACATTGACAATCATCTTGTCGTTATTTTATGTGAACCACTAGTCTATTCTCTTGTCGGTAGATATTATTTAAACTTTAATCTTTCAGTTGACAAAAAATTTTCGGACAGGCGATGAGCATCGAATTTGTAAAACACTACTCTTGGAAAGAACTAGTACTCTGACCTTCTAACTATGTCATTGAATGAACAATTAGCTCAGGTAGCTGCCAATAATGCTACCGTTGCTTTTGATAGAAAGAGAAGACAGAAGCTGCATTCCGCTTCGCTGATATATAATCCAAACACTGCAGCAACTCAAGATTTTGACTTTATTTATGAGAATGCTATCAGCTCTTTGGAAGAATTAATTGATCTAGATCGGAGATTTTCTGTATTTCAGAAATCACTCTTCGGCACCTCGTCAGTTACTATCGACAGAAATGTTCAAACCAAAGATCAGATCCGCGAACTGGACAATGCCGTGAACTTGTATCTGATGCTGGCTTCGTCCAAGTGGCATCTAAGTCCAACCCTGCACGCTACTGAATGGCTAGTTCGTCGTTTTCAGATACATGTTCACAACGCAGAGTGTTTACTACTTTCTACCATCGACTATTACCAAACTCCAGTTTTCAAGCGTATCCTAAACATCGTCAAGCTACCGCCCTTGTTTCATGCGCTCAGTAACTTTGTCAGGACCGAACAGTCCCCTTCAAGCCTAACCATAATAAAGCTTTTCAATGACATGGATTTCTTAAAAGTTTACACCCAGTACTTGAGTAAAGTCATTGAGCAAAAAGTGGCCTATACTAATCAGTTACTGTTCACCACTTGTTCCTTCATAAACTTGATCGCTTACAAGTCTAACGATATGGAAGGTCTGAATGACTTGGTACCTACTCTACTAGAGATCTGTGCCAAACTACTAGGATCTGATTCGGCAGACTGCCAAATAGCCGCGCATACCATTTTAGTAGTTTTTGGCACTGCGTTGCCTTTGAAGAAAGAAATTGTGCTTGCCGCTACAGAGACGATATTATCCAATTTGACGGTTAGTAAGGCCAAGAGGTCAGCTTTCATTTCCGTTGGTAAATTGTTCCAGACTTTGAAGGGTCACGGAAATGTGGACCAAATGCCAGCTGGTCTTTACAAACTATTTGACTCAAAGCTAAGCTTTCAATACTTAAGTGAACATTTAGCTGATGGTGATAATCTCGTGGTAGACAAGTTTTTGACTTCTTACGTGCGGTCTATTTTGAGATATGACCATCAAAAACTCAGCTTACTGGTATCACTTTTGAAGGGCATTCAACTTGAAGCCTTCGAGTTACGACTCATCGTTATTGACTTGATACATTTGTCTGAAGTTTTCGAGGATAGAAGACTACTTGTTGAGATTTTTGAATACGTCATCTCGGTGGACGAGGAGCTGGTGATCAAGTGCTTGAAGTCTCTAAACCTAAGCACAGAGCTCTTTGAGTTGAGGTTGACTACTTCCCTGTTTACAGCGAAGGAAGGTGGTGCTCACACACTGAGTGAACTCGAAACTTCCCAAGTCTTGGGCGCTAAAGCACCGGTGAAGTCATTTAAAGACTTCATCAATAAAAACTCACAATACATTATAACTAAAATAACCTCAGCCCTGATTGAGGGTGATGAAAAGTTTTCAAAACTACTGTCCCTTTACGTTGAAGCGGTTGCTACGGGCTTTAAAGCAGGTTTATTTTTGTCTTCTTTTTTTACTACTGTGGAAGGGAGACTAACCTTCCTGCTTAGGGTTATCATTTCACCTGCCACACCAACAGCGTTGCGACTGGAATCTCTCTCAAACTTCTCAAAATCCATTCACCAAATTGGCCAGGATTCGAACTTGTTCAGTTTGGTACCAATCCTAATAGCCACGTTAAATGATCCATCGAAGAATGTCAGAATTGCGGTAAAGAAAATACTGTCTCAAATTTCAAAAAGACCTTTTACAAAGCACTATTTTCTTGCTAATAAATTATATGGTGATGTAGAAATTCCGATGGTAAGTCCAAAGGATGCTGAGTTCTGGATGAATAAATTCTTAGATGAGTACATGGTTGAGAATTATGATATAACGAATTTGGTCATCCCAAAGAAGCTTGAAAAGGTTTTTATGATATTCTGGGCAAACCAAGCTATCCATATGCCGCTACCACATGCTAAGACCATCTTTCTGAAATACATTACGGGCCACAAATCGTACAATTCATCTTATTCGCCGCTCTTTGAAGTGATTCTCAATAATTATCTTGAAGAGAGAGAAATGTGGGAGAGAAGATGCAGTAATAATAAGACAAGTTTTGAAAATTTCGAGAGCGCGGTCGTCTCCATCATTTCGGCTAAAGAAAAGAATAGGGCTATTATAGGCTTTGCTGAAAGCTGCCTGAAAGGCGAGTTTGAACAGTTGACAAAACTTGTTTCCAACCGTCTGCTAGGCCTTTTCCCTACCTTAAAAGTAGTACAGCAGCAGCAAATTGTAAAAGACGTCATTGATTCTACTGCGGAAAATGATCTCTCCTATGATTCAGTTGGTTTCCTCCAGTCTCTGCCTCTAACTTCTGAAATTTTCGTGTCACTTCTCTCTCAGTATAGGATCAACACAAATGAAGAGGGAGGCGACTTCACCAAGAAGAAAAGGAGGCGGTCGTCAACTGCCAATAAAGCTGCGCTACAGAGGGAAGAGGTTTCCCATATTGCTGAACTTCACTTAAGGAAGCTCACAATAACTCTAGAGGCGCTGGATTTCATCAAGCCTGATGGTTCGGAACCACTATTGTCGTCTTTGTTTAACGCCCTTTCAGATTTGGAAATTCTCGATCAGGATGGCGGGCTGCCCGTACTTTACGCTCAAGAGACGTTATCATCTTGCATGATTTCTGTTATTAACTCCATGTCAGTTGAATCAAAATCGGGACTCCGTTTGCTAAGAGCCGATATTTTAGTGTCAATCATCACTGCCTCTCAATCTCCCCAAGTACAGAATAAGCTTCTACTAGTGATTGGAGAGTTAGCCAAATTGAGCCCGGAAATAGTGCTGCACTCTGTGATGCCTATATTCATTTTTATGGGTGCCAAGACTATTCGTCAAGACGACGAATACTCTAGTTATGTTGTTGAGAAGACAATTCAGCGAGTTGTACCCGCCCTCGTACAAGCGAAGTCATCGCGCATTACTGAAGAGGTCGAGTTTCTGCTCATGAGTTTCGCTACTGCTTTCGCCCATGTTCCAAGACACAGGCGAGTAAAACTTTTCACTACTTTGGTAAAAACACTTGGCTCAGACGCTGCTCTTGGTCCGTTTTTGTTTCTGATAGTTCAGCAGTACTCCTCTTCGATACAGAAATTTAGGGTGGCCGAGAGTAAGAGCGTTCTTGAATTCACGAGAGCTTTTCTTACCAAGTTTAATGTGTTGGAGCAATTAACAGGCGTCTATGAATGCTTCACGTTATTGAACACCCTTTCAGGAGACTACACTGAGGAGACCAAGGCGAAATTAATGTCACGTACTCTCTTCTCTAATGGAATTTTGAATGCTTCAAACACTGAAATCCTAGCCATAAAGAAAAACGGCTTGAGTTTCCTTGACAACATTGTAAGAGAAGATGAAGTTAATTACCACAACTCGGGAAATCTAAAGTTGAGAGTTGTCGCTGCCTTATGGGACAGTGCGAACGACGAACAGCTTCGCGAAAAGGTGAAAGCGAGTTTCGGGGATATCTTGAAGTGTACTCTAGAGTCGTTAAACTACCCCAACGATCTCGTCGGTCTGCAGTTTGATAGCGACGAATCTTTCTCGAAGAGTGAATCTGACGATTTGCGCGAAGCTATCCGCGAGACCCTTTTCCAACTACTGGGTCACGTATTGGACCTATTACCCATCAAAGATTTTGTTTCTGCCACGCTGCCACTTATCTCCGTCGATGGTTCCAATGATGTCATCAAGCATCGTTTGATCCTGGTGTTGTCGTCAAAGTTTGAATTAGAGCCAGTCGCGTCAGCGCCCTTTGCGAACGATGTTGTCAAAGCTCTTTTTACTTTACTTGACAAAGAATCAAAGAAATACGATATCATTCAAGTGTCTTTGAATACCTTGGGGTCACTAATTGGTAAATTTGGAGAAAAGTTGGAATCTGGTTTGATAACAGAGAGTATGAAGGTTGCTAGCAACTTACTGCTTTCCCAGAAAACGGAAATTGAAATCTCGTCTTTGGCTCTCCTAACGAGTGCTGTGCAGGTTCTGGGTGTTAAGTCCATTGCATTCTACCCGCGAATTGTTGGACCATCGATCCAAATTTTCAAGGCTTTGGAAACCAGTGAAGCAGATATCAAAGAACACTTGCAGTTGGCTATTGTCTTACTTTTCGCAGCGATGATCAAGCGAATTCCCGCATTCTTGTTATCAAATTTAGTTGATGTTTTGAGGGTAATTTTCTTCGCTGATGAGGTTGACGACTCTGTCCGTTTATCAGTAATTTCAATAGTTGTTCAGCACGTCGATTTGAAAGAAGTTGTGAGAGCTTTGAGCAAAATATGGCTATCTGATGTGAGTAAGACTAACGATTCTGTCGCCATCTCCCTATTTTTAAACACCCTGGAGTCCACTATCGAGGCAATTGACAAAAAAACAGCCACAGCAGAGTCTCCTGTATTTTTCAGACTTCTATTGTCGCTATTCGAATACAGAGCGGCTAGTGAATTTGACCATAACACTATCAGTCGCATTGAAGCGTCAGTTCACGGGGTGGCCAACACATATGTTCTAAAATTGAACGATAAGGTTTTTAGACCGTTGTTCGCCTTATTGGTGCGGTGGGCATTTGATGGCGAGGGTGTCGTAAACAGCATGATAAGCAAACAAGAAAGGTTAACAGCTTTTTTCAAGTTTTTTGGTAGGTTGCAGGAAAACCTGAAGGCTATTGTTACATCTTATTTTACTTATTTGATGGAGCCTACTCTCGACTTATTGAAGTCTTTCAGTAAGGGCGAAACTTCCAATCCGAATCTGCGTCGTTTGGTCCTGCACTCTCTCACATCTTGCTTCAAGTACGATAGAGACGAATACTGGAAGTCCACATCTAGGTTTGAGGTTACTTCTGAGGCACTCGTTGCACAGTTTTCGAACATCGAGGCTCCCGTTGGCCGCTACCTGGTCAAGGCAATCAGCTCTCTAGCTATGAATAATATCGGGGCGGATGAACACAATAAATCTATGAACTCAATGCTCATTTCGCATATGAAATCTGATTGCTCGAGCTCAGAAAAACTGTGGGCAGTCAGGACCATCAAAACTATATACTCCAAGGTGGGTGAAGGATGGCTCTCATTTCTTCCACAATTGGTGCCCATTATCGCCGAATTACTCGAAGATGATAGTGAGGACGTTGAGTACGAGGTGCGCACCGGTTTAGTCAAAGTTGTTGAAAACGTTTTAGGTGAACCTTTTGATAAATACTTGGACTGATAGCGTCCATTTAGTATTTCAAATACCTAAGCGATATCCCATTGGTATACAATATTATACCATAATGTTAACTGGTTGATAGCCATTCCGACTTAGTTTAGTGGGTTAACTGTTATGAGTGATACTATGAAGCTTGACTAAATGCTGGAATGGGATATTCTTAGCAGAGTTGAAATGCCGACAGTAAGCGATTTTACACTTCTCGCATTTGTAGTGTAAGACCAATTCGAAGCTAAACACGGATGTGCTAGCAGCAGCAGCAGTTTTTGTAACGTAGTCGCCGGTTTGATATTTGTGAACAATAAGAAAATTAATGAGCAATGTATATGAAGAGATTATAAGAGCCATCGCTGCAGAAATTCATGAGGTTGAGAAGTCGGGATCAGTCATCGTTACTTCGGTTGCTTAAAAATATTGATATCTCGCTAAAGACCTGCTAAAAGTGCTCAAGCGGCACACCTTGGGATCATTTTCAAAGAAAGCGAGGGTGTTCAGGTACGGGATGAACACGCCTCGAAACTCTAGATACCACATCCAGTTTGTCCGCGGGCCAGTATGGCCTTCATTCCCACACTAGTTTATATAGAACCGTAATTAAGCACATCTCATTGAAAAACCTGTCCAGATCAAATAAACCGTTCAAAATTTATGGCAGGACGAGGAATTGAAATCCAATCGCATTGAGACCATGTCAGAGCTTCCAGTAACATCCCAAGACCTCAATTCGGAGTATACTAGGCCAGAATTGCCAACGGTCCTCAAAAGACTCCTTAAATCCCACAAAAATCTTGATTTTGAGTCTGCCCTGTGGGAAATGGTAAACCTGATATTTAAGCCTCGTAAAGCACACCGAGCCTTTTACTACCAGAGGCAGACTCGAAATCGATGGTCGCGAGATGATCCTTCTTTCTTCATTCTACAGATTGGACTCTTATCCGCCAGTTCTTTGGTATGGTCCATCGTCTATGGCCATTCATTCCTGGGATTCTTAAAGATGATGATAAATATGATTATGATTGATTTTTTTGCATTTGGCTTCACGGTGGCCACGGCATTTTGGGTGATTTTGAATTGCAGCTTTTTTAAATTCAGATCGGCTCAGAACTCGCGAGTTGAGTGGGCGTATTGTTTTGATGTGCATTGCAACGCATTTTTAGTTGTTTGGTGCTTGCTATATCTGGCGCAGTTTTTGCTACTCCCCATGATCAATTTGCACCGGTGGATTGGCCTATTTATAGGTAATACTTTGTACTGCGTTGCCTTTGGACAGTATTTTGTGCTTTCATTCTATGGCTATAGCCAACTGCCAATTCTGAAAAACGTCAATTTTATTCTCCTGCCTACTTTGGTCTTTGCCGGTTTATATGTGGTGAGTATATTCGGCTTAGACCTTTCCCGGGTGTTCAGCTTCCGCACTTATTGACTGATTGAAACCTGCCCTTTCCTCTGCTTCGACACCTTTCACTGGAACTTTACTCTGCATGACTTGAATTGGTTAATACATTCTATCCTGGCCATCTATTAATGTCTATAAACACGACCTGAAGGTGATTTCTGCTTTTCCAGCAACTGGGCAGGAAGGATAACCAGTAGCCGTCATTGTATAATGTATGGAGAATCACGCCCTGATGTCTATCTCATTCTTCGAAAGCCAATACTCCGACAAAGGGTTCAATTTGACTATCCGCACTTCCTGGGCGGGAGCCCTCATATACCAGGACTGGAACCTCGTATGCTGGATCATCTGGCCTGACGGCCATCCAAGGTGCAACTTTTTCGCCTGCACTTCCCACGATGATCTCGATGAAATCTATTCTTAGACAAGCACTTTCGTCGATTACACAGTACAGCTTGTACTTCTTCTTCTTGTAGAGGTCTTCCTCATTGTTATAATGTATAATACCACAAGACCCGCCATTCATTCGAGCCGTACAAGATCCAATGGCACTTACAGTCGAATTCTGTAGTTGGACATTGATGCTGGACACACCAAATGGCCCATTTTCAATCTCAACATTAGCAGTAACAGACTTCCTGTACTTCTCGGTTCGCACCATTCGAACCAAGAGTAACCTACAGCGACAGAAGCGCTGAGCGTGCTTGACCTTAACTATAGTCAGTCTTCAGAATTAACACACATTTGATAACATGTTTTATCTTCGTTGTCCTCACCATTATCTATTTTGATTGCTTGGCACACATCAATATTCTATCACGTGATCTATTGTGACCCTGAATTGTGTCAAAGTCCATGAAGTCAAGTAGACCAAGCTTAAAGATCCCGAAGCTGTTGGATTCAAGATCGTTAGATAAATTGATGTTGGGGTTTTCATTCATGATATTTACTGAGTACAGATTGGTGCATTTGAAAGACCTTCATCGGAGAGTTTTGACAAAACTCGAGAAAATTCGACCACTACTGAAAAGCGAGATAAATTTGTTCGAGGACAGTATTTCAATGCTGTTCCAAGAGACTATGAATGCAAAGCTGGATGTGCTTGGAATGCTATTGAAAGCTCCGAATATGTTCGTTATTAATGAATGCAAAATGTGGCCATATTACTCGTCGGTTTTTTTTGTTTTTTTTTTTTTGAATGCAAAGCATGAGATGAACCGCGTATCTTTCGTACCACCCACTTGGTTCCCTGTCTGAAGACACTGGAATGGTAGGCGTCAGTGCTGGAAGCCCAACTTCATACCATATCTCGAAAATGTTCATTTGTTTTTGAATGTCTTCAGCGGGAAAAAAATGTGCTTTGCGAAAGGGATATACTGTCCTCCCACTCAAACAATTCGATGTGATGTCTGTCGGTTCGTGATACTTCAATCGATCAAAGAAATAGCAAAAGTTTGAGAGGAACATCAACCGTTTATCTTCGTGTTTTAAAATCAAGACATCATTCATTAGCGTACTTTTAGTGGAGTGGAACTTTTTCAACAAGAGCTGATCACTGCGAGATAATTTCCTCCTCAGTAGATGAAGATTTCATCTGGCGGAACTTTGGGGGGATACTGGAAAATGCATGCTATTGGCCGAGCCCAAATCAGAGTTTGATGGGGCTCCTCTTTGGGCAGATAAACCAGCAGGTACGTCTAAACTATCCTGATCGCTGCTCACAACAGATTTGGTTAGCGATAAAAGCTCGTCCTGTTCCGCTTCTCGCCATAGATTCTCGAAGATGGTCTTGCCCGAACACATTTTATCTTTCAAGTTTATTATTTTCTCAGTGTCGCCAACTTTCGAGTCTTTGGAGGACAAATAGTTTCTGGTACTTGTGAACAACTGCTCAAATTCTTGATCCCTCGGGTGGTCACTCATCCGAAGCACAGGCATTTCGGTAATTGCTTTCCTTTGGGTGCGTTGTTGAAGAGTTTGACCCCCTCCCTGAGAAAGGATACCTCCTTCTGTGGATAAGAACTTGATTCTTGAAACAACTATTCTTTCGCCTGCTACTCCCGAAGACGGGAATCTTTCGATGGTTCTGAGTTGATTGCTCCGTTTCTCAGTTAAAAGTTTTGTTTTCAGATCATTCCGAAACCAAAATTTCTGCACTTGTACCCTGCGATCGCCTGCGACTGACTCGTTGATGGTTCCCTGATCCAAATTATGCGTAGTTCTAGCCATGCTCGGTATTATAGATGAGAGTGATTTGTCACTTCCTTCAGAGCTGACATCACCTCTCAGCATTGAGGCGCTGTGGTCCGACAAGCCCAGAGTATCCACATCCGTTGCAAAGCTATCGAATCGACTCTTCATAATATCCATTTTCATTTGCAGACGTGACGTGTGGCATGTATTTTGGGAGCCCGCACTAGACTTGCTTAGAATATCTTGGTGGAAACTCTCCATAGCTTTAACATCTGTTTTAGACAACCTTCTTGCCGGTACTCGTGTTAGAGGTGACTGATTTGAACTTGTGATGCTTTCTGTTTTCTCCTGCTCGGTTACGCCAGGAATCTGTATGATATCATCGAATCGATTATCAAATGCATACTCACGTGAGAACAATTCTTCACCCATGGCTGTTTCAATCTGTGTCTCTAAGAGTGTATTTCCGTCATCCTCCCCTCCTGGCGAACCTGCTTGTAAGTCCTCATCTTCTTCACCGCCATGCTGTAACGTAGGATCGAGCTCAGTTTGCGGGAAATAATTGCCACTGGATTTAAAACCAAGTTCAGACGGTTCGTTGGCCAGTAGGTTTGTCTCTGCCGAGCCTGCACCAACTTTTCTTGGCCGAAGCTCCACATTAAGTGAAGTCTTTGAACCTGTAGAATCCGTCCTTTTCAAGTTTCCCAGCGTCGGTATGTGAGTTATATTTGAACTTTTTGGCCTGGTTGCCATATTTCGGGCAAATTGATAATGGTTAATAGGATTGTTGCTTGACCGTTCAATGTGGTCAGTGCCATCATTTTTGGACTCGTGGATGTAAACGTTCAACGAAGGACGGTGGTTAGTGGAATGAGAGCTGCTAGAGCTGGAAGCTCCTGAATTATTACGCATGTCCTTCAAGGATAAGTTGCTACTGTGACGTTTGTTTTTCAGGTTAGTGTAAAGTAGACTGGCAGCAGAGCTACGTTGACGATTGGCGATTAGTTTCGAAGCATGGTGAAATACATTCGAGCTGGGGATAGCTGGCTCTTCATGGCTGTTCTCAGAAACAGTGTAGAGTTGCTTGTTCGGCTGCTTTAACGACGATGTACGCAGTAAAGGTACTCTTCTCTGTTTGTGGTGATTTCCAGCGTTTAGCATGGCCGAAAGTTCGCTAGTGTTCCCATTGCTACCTTCGTTGTCTCCAGAACTTTTATACGCAGAACGACCTCTCATCTTTCTTGGGCTTTTATTGACCTATGAGAGCTATTTTCAGCGATTGCGTATCTGCCGTACCCTTACGTCAGGTCAATTGTCCTTCCTGACAAGTTCTGTCCCAATGTCGAAGCAGAGATCCTACTTCTAGCGCTGCCAAGCAGCTCGCCACTGTGTTGTTTCTACAGTTTACTCAAACTATCTTCCGAAGGGGATGGTTGATTCTCTTTCGATATTGTTTTTAAATTATTCTGATTTCCGTGATACTGCTCAACCTCGATTGGTTTTCTTATCTGGTGATAAGGCCAAGCGAAAGTTTGATAAGATGGAACATGGTGAAAAAAAATTTGGTAAATATCAGCTTATCACCAGTAAAACAAGCATGCCTCAATGAAGAACGGAGCTCGGCGAATGATACCACGACAGTTCGGTGTGTGTCACTGACAGTGATTTGAGTCCTCAAATTAAGATCAGATTTTGCAATAAGGGCCGTTTTGAGAAATTGGTTGACGGTTTGAGATGATGTAAATGGTGAGATCTTGGCAGCACTGCCACACGGTTGGCTTTCTTCGAGCGATCCCCCCGGAAATCTTGCCTTTAATCGTAAATATCAATTGGAGGTAACCTATCTGCGCTGTAAAACCAGTTGTTAGATTCGACCTCACGAGCCAACCAGTCAGTCGGGAAAATGACCAAATGACCGTGCACTCGTTCGAGGATTCTTTCTGCGGTGTACTTATCGAAAATACGCTGATTGGCACCATATAAAACGCTGCTGGAAAGCTTGATCTTCAATGCACGGGAACGGCTCTTGAAATCGTGGTGGCCATTGTCTTGTATCCCCTGGCTTGTGCTGTTATGAACACTTTTCATTGAAGATAGTCTGTCCTCCTTGCGAGACATGTGGGGCCGGAGCACTTGCGACTTTTCTCTATCGGTCTGCGTAGCCTCGTGTGGCCTTTCAGGGTACCTTTCGAGGTCAAGTACTGTATCCTGGCTTCTTTCGAACTCCTCTTGCATGCGATCGAAGTCTTTGTAGTCACGCCAGGTTTGAACCGTATTGTCAGGCTGGCAATGAAACACCAGCCTAAACAGCATGGTATTACGCAGGGCGACAGCAAACCACAAGTCCTCGTAAAATGCGTCACACAACGGATCGTCGAACGCATACGGATCGATGAACTTCAACTTTAGGAACTCTTTCTGCTGCGATCCATTGTTACCAACAGGTGGTAGCAGCTGCATCAGCATGTCATCAATAATCTCATCATCCAGCTCATGACCCTCCACGGCACTTACATGGTCCGCATTCAAGTCGACATTGCTGATTTCAGGCATTGTCGAGGAGGCGGCAGAAGAAGAACGCGTGGATTCCTTTTTGGATCTGGAGCGGTTCTTCTGTTCGCTCTTATGCGATAAGTATTGGAGATAGCAAATACGTTTCAGCATATCCCATTTCTCAGTGGCAGTAATAGCAGAGTCGTTCAAATATGTCTCCACATCATCACGGTCAGGTAGAAAAATATCTGCCGTCTTGCCACTACTATTCTCACCAAAGCCTGCTGAAAGGAATTTCTCTGCCCAAGAACGTAGTTTCTCCGTGACTTTGTGTTTAAATTGATGACTGACTTTCTTCCACCCATCGAGTCCTAATCCATCCACATCAGCGGCATGCACCTCATTGTTAACTAACCTCGAGTCCGTACTTATGGGTTTTTTATCTCGAATTCCTAGATTGGCTTCACCTGCTCTGTTGTTAAAGGAGTGGTAATGGTTCAAACAAGGTGACGCAATTTCATTCTCAAGTTTTTTACATGGCAAACTTGATTTCTCACCGGCCTCTTGGGCCTGTTGAAAACTCGATGTTTCTTCTTCAGTTTTATTCATTGAATGTTGGATTCCATAATTACTGGCAGAGCCATACTTTTCCTTCCAGGCCTCGCTCGCACTTGTAAGCATGACCTCGCGGTATCCAACCTCAATCAATGCAGACTCTATTTTGGCTTTTTTGTTGCATCCTTCATCGGCCACAAGGTGCAAGGTTTTGTAATTCAATCTAGCGAGCTGTTCGAGTTTTCCAAATTTCCTCTCTACGACCTCAATTATATCAACATCACAACCCAAATGCTCCCGCATTAGCCTTTGCCTCAGTTCCCAGGCGAATCGGCCGGCCAGGTAAGGTTTGTCACCCATCTTACTTTCTACAAGATCTGTATCTCTCACCAGAGCAGCAACCTCACTATCTCTGTTTCCTAACATGGACCTTTCGTTAACATTGGCACTACCGATAATGCATGCTCGATCATCAACAATTAGAACCTTCCCATGCACGTACAACTGCTCAGTGACTAATCGATTATTTGGCCCAAGCGCAGACCATTTTCTCAGGGAGAAGAACTGGATATATTGCAGAGGATCGATGTCCAATTTTCTGAGTCTGGCGAAGATAGACGTTTCTCCTCTCGAAATCGACTGATATTGGCATTGCATGATCACTCTAACACTTGAGCCTTCGGGTTTGTCAATAGGAGAGTCAAATCCAGGCATTAGCGGAATAACGATAAATGCCTTCCACACATTGCCTTCACTGTTCGCCTTGATAATTCTATCTACAATTGCATCACCAATTTTATTCTCCACGACGACACCATCCCAGCTGGAGCTTGTAACAAAAAATTGATTCTCCATGTAAATGTAGTGATGAGATGTTTCTATCAATTTCAGGTAGGCATTCTGGATACTATGTTCCGTCTTCTTCAATCCTAGTGACCAATTTCCGGCACTTCTCAAGACCTGAACCTCGCAAGTGGCTCGACTGGCCAACCTTTGAAATAACGGTGATTTCTTAATGTCAGCGGGCGTAAAGTCACTTGACGGCGTCAACAGAGGTGTTGGTCTACTAGGTCGTTTCTGCCGGATTAAGTAATTCCATCTCTGAACAAAATGCCGGGACATATCACGCGCCGCCTCGCCTATAGTCATCATATGGACGTCATGCCATGGCATTCTAGGTATAACGTTCCTGTCATACATCGACTCAAAAGGTTTGTCCAATTCGTAAAAATCGCAGACCCGTGCGTTTGAGTAGTCTTTACCTGGGAAGTTTTGATTTTTGAGCTCCGGGTCATCATCCCTCAGAACATGTTCGGGTGTGTCGAACCTGCCATAACACAAATCAATACCTCCCATAAATGCAATACTATGGTCAATGACGGTCATTTTCTCATGATGCGCCCAAAAGTAGGTATTCTGTAACCACTGATTTGGTGACCTTATCAAGTGGATGTTGGGATGAAGATTTAGCATTGAATGTTTCGTCCAAGACGAATCGGTTCCCACAGTAGAACCGACATTTCGGTAAACGACAATGAAAATCTTCACCCCTTTCTCCGCTCTTTCCCTTAGTATTCTATCAATACGAAACTCTTGATTACCTTCCACAGGCCTGCGCATGTAAAGCTCCGGGGACAGCCACCAGTCATGAATGAATATTACATCCTGTGCCATTGATAAAGCTTCACTCAATGCCCAAAAGTAATCTCTTCCGTCGACGAGATACTTGCAGAAACAATTTTTTCGCACTGGTGCAAAACTGTCGAACCTTTTCTTCTGAGACCAAATGGTTGATTCAACCATCTTAGAAATGGAGGAAACCCACAATTTCAACTGGAACTCAGATTTAACAAGCATCTGAAGTTTGCGCTCACTATTTTCTAGAGTTATCATCAACTTGGTTGAAAGCTTCCTTGTATCTTGCCCCATGGGATCGAAATCTTTATAGTCATCGACCGATACTTCGAGTTCACCGGGAATCTTTATTCTGAAGCTAGCATCAACTAAAAAGACTTCTAAAGGAGTAGTCGAGTGTAGATCAGACACATAAAGGATATATGAGTGTCTAACCAAAAACCACTTGTTAGTATGTCTTTCAATCATTGCCCTAAAGTCATTAAATTTGAAATGAGATACCCTCCAACCTTGTGTACTCGCAGTTGACCTAACCACCATGTATCCTTGCTTTCCTTGGAACCCATTTTCATAGCTGAGGAGGTTACCAATAGGCGATAGTTCATAGAGTTGGAAGAGACGATTAGATTGCGGTCTGAGACAGAGAGCCAAATTTAGAAGCTTTAAATAACGTTCCAACCTTCGGTGCATGGGGTGATCGGTGTCATCCTGTTCTGCAAGTAGATCTTCTAAGTGTTTCATGCGAAACCTTTTTATCTCGAATTGATTAGTGTGACCTGTGGTCAATGACATATTTTCTCGAGAATTGTGCATTTCACTGAATGCTTCGTTGTTTTCTGCATCGGTACTACTGCTGTCCTGAACCAGATCGTCTGCCATTGTGCGGCGCTCTTGCTTAGCAAGGTCCTCAAAGCGAGGAAAATGAGGCAGATGCATATGCTGAAACTTGTGATGATCAATATGAAATTTGCTTATGGCACTCTGCTGGAAGGACATGAGCTTCAGCTTGTTATGCAGGGAGGATAAGTCCTTGTATGACTTAATAACAGACCATTTCATTCGATTGTATCCTACTCCATATTCCAGCTCTAGTTTAAATTTAATAGCATTGTTCTGAGGCTCATAGGTACCATGATCCCGGCTCGATGATTCCTGGCCGTTGGAATCTGGGTCATCAAGCACAGTTGAAGGCTTTACTTTGACTCCTAACATCGCCAGAAGCACCGGTGCTCTTCTGACACCATGCTCATCGTGGAGAAAGGAGCAGCTTGCAATCAGTGCTGCAGGACAACCTGCAATCAGCGTATCAATCAAATCGGAAGCTAAGTTTTGTGTATACTCATCTTCTGGACTCAGGTTTTGGGAAACTGATGGTCTTGCATTCCTGCCAGTATTTGAACGAGTATTGCGCCTGCTTGTCAGTTTAGAGAATCGGCGAAAGGCTTGGCCCATTTCTTTGCGCCATTCGAAGAACGAATCTTGAGGATTCATCTTTTTAAGCCAATTCGATTGTTCGATCATTTCAGCTTCTTCAGGGGCGTTTTGTGAAGATCCCAGAGTCGAATTGGGCACACCTTGGAACTTAAGGTTCTTGAAATGAGCTTCTGCATCCTGAGAATGCCTCCTAGAAGTCAGGGGATCTTCTTCATTTTCCGATTCAGCATCAATATTCAACTGTTCATCAGCATTCAGTTCTCCGGCGTCCGATAAACCTGGCACCACACCACCATCTGCCGTTATATTTTTAGGACTTTCAACCGCATCGTAGAAGGGTTCGTCGCCAGTGCCCATTGGCTTTTGCAGAGGTCTTCTTTGGCTTTTCGATAAGTTTCATCATGAAGGTTCTGCTTTTAATGTATAATAATTAAACCCAAGATCGCCGTCAATCGGGACGCAAAGCCACTTCTGAATGAGAAGTTGCTGAAACTGACATATAGCCCATAATGATACGGCAATAATGACATTGAAAGGGACTATTAGCTAGCAATTATAAAGAGTCTTGAGAAGGGTCCGAAGATTTGGGTCATCTCTTAGCTCTGACAGGTTTGTGCAGTGTTATTTGCCGCCAGTAAAGACAAAAGCTCGGAAGGGATAGAAAAAGGATTGCGGGCTCTTCGACAAGATATTGAGTGGCCGAACCAAATGGGAGCTTTGAGAAGGGATTGGCGGCTCTGCAAGGCTTAGTTTAAGGCCATTTTGCTGCACTTTTAAACTAGAGATAAAAGTGCTTCCCACTGGCAATATAATACGCAGGATCAAGTAAGACCCAATCAATGCTGACTACCTTACGTAGGTTCAAGATGGCACCTTATGAACTTGTCTCCTAAACTGCTAAAGTCGACTACTCCATGGCGCCGGAATGGTGAAGAGTGGGCGACTACCTACGTCTACGTAGAAAAGATTAAACAAATGCTCAACCGTATTAGTCCTTCGACTCGCTCCAAGAAGTCTCTCTGGCATCGCCATTAGCCACAATAACTGATTACGACCGGAGGACTAAAAACTAGCATTCAAGCCTTTGCTGCTGCCAAGATCTATAATCAAGAACAAATATACCCGGCATTCTTTTTCATGTCTCGCTCCCCCCTTGCTCATGGTAAACTTTATCAACTTGGTTCCCAAAATGCTGCCTCATTCTCCAACATGTTCTTTGCCGTTCTAATGGCCAGTGGGTGGAGCCTATCTGATAAAGCCTCGTCTGCATCTCCACATGCGGCAAACCATCGCTGCATCTTGCCAGCTTAGACTACCGAATTTCGTCTCCCGATATACTTTTGTCGTTTCCGACTCCTTAAATCGCAGCCTTCTCCGCAACCTGATTTGCGGTGATAGCTTAGTACCAGTCTGGAATTGCTACACCGTGTTTATTGACCGTGTGTACTGTTGTTGTCCCGTATTGTTGTGATAGATAGCTTGTTGTCGCTGGCTGTCAACCCCAGAGAAGCCATCTTTCATTGCCCACAGTTCACCATAGCAGCAATTATGTAATAACCATCCATGTCAAACACGATGATCTCGTGGGATTCCCATGAGCTCTCGGATGTAATTCACCTATAGGACACTATCGCAACAGATAAGCCGAAAATGATGACTAGAAGATAAGATTACAAACAAGGTGAAAATGATGATAATTCAATCATCAAGATAATTTCCAAAATTTAAACAACGTACATATCAGAACTTGAACGCCGAACAATCCAACAAAGCGGGTAACGAAGGGACTTGGACATCAGGCATTAGAAATAGCTATCGTTGAGTGAGCTTGTGCAAAGAAACTGGGTTAATTAGTCCCACAAATTTAGGATTTTAACGAACTTGGTGGATCTTCTACAGGCTCAAAAATTTTTCCAGGTCCCCCGGATCTTCACTGCTGAAATTTTACCGGGCGAAAAGTAGAGTGTTCTATCAGGAATTTGAACGCTCATAAAAGTGGCTTGCTAGTTCCTCGTGTTACGGCGTGTACAAATTGCGTCCCTTTTTTTGTTTCAATAGTGTAAACAATTCGACTCGTTACCAAATTGGATAGAAAAACGCATCAAATTCAAATGACGAAGACAAGCGTAGCTGTGATGTCGCCCAGCGAAAGTAACTCCAAACCTGAACAAGACCAGAAACCAAATGGGGGACCAATGTGCAAAAACTGTCACACGCTCACAACGCCTTTATGGCGCAGAAACGAGCATGGGGCTGTCCTATGCAATGCATGCGGTTTGTTTCTGAAGTTACACGGTCGTCCGCGGCCCATTAGCTTGAAAACAGATGTGATCAAGTCGCGGAACCGGAAGAGCACTCATTCTGCGCCAACCGCGAGTCCTACAGTGCTTCACCAATCTCCATCCGATATTCGCAAAAAGGAGCACAAGAAACGCAAGATTCAAGACCAGCGCGAAATTAGCGCTGCCGAAACATTGGAGACGATCTTGCAATTCGAAAATGGACCTCGTCAGGCGAACCGGTTACAGGAATCCCATCCTGGCGATAGTACACCTAGTAATGGATCTGGCATAGGAAACATGCAAGTTTGGCGCAAGATCGTTCCTGCCGCCAGACAAACGTCTTCGCCTCCTCCTCCTCCTCCTCCTCCTCCTCCAACAGCACCACCTACCAACAGTGCTGCTGCTGCTCAATCGGTAGCAACGGGACCTCATAACAACGGCCCTCTGCCGCACTTATCTATCCTACTGGAATCCGTGAAAACTGCCGATGAGCGGAGTCAATCCCAAACATATAGGTCTCAGGAATTGTCAACGTCTTCGGTGGATCCAGAGATTTTGAGAGACCAATCTCAGGAGCAACAACAACAACAACAACAACAACAACAACAACAACAACAACAACAGCAGCAACAGCAGCAGCCACGTATGTTAAGCTCTCCAAAATTACCTGAGAATGCAAACCTATCTATTTCGAAAAGACCATCAGATTTACAACAGCAATCAGAGTCGAATCGCGCCGTCCCATCAGCCGCGTTGGAACCATATCATCAGAATCATGAGCAGCAGGAATACGAGCCTAACCTTCAGAATGCCTCAAGCCAACGAAATTCCAACTCTAATAGAGCCTTAGGGGATTTCGGCCAAGTACCTCAAATGCACATGGCGTCGATTAACGAAATCTTGAATAGCCAAAAGCCCAAGGTCGAATCGCCAAGTTTAAATGCGACTCTTCTTGAGGCGAAGAAACCAGGCAGTGGTATGGCGTCAGGAAACCAGTCCCCAGTACTTAACAACATACCGCCCAATTCGAATAGCCGGTTTACACATATAATGCGGTATAACGGCTCAGAAGCGGAAGGTGCACGACAGTTCCCAGCAGTATCACAGGCCTCGGACTCTCCTCCGCCAATCGACATTCAGACGAACGTGCCTATGAGCCACTCGATAAGTGCGCGTCCCATTGAAGGCGACCAATCCTCTCATCCTGGCCTCGATGCAGAGCAGGGTAGGCGGATAGTCTATGGGACGTTGAACGAGCACCAAGAGGTGGATGAGAGGGAGAAGCAACAGCATGGAAATGTGAATGGGAATTATATGCAAACAGACGCGTACACAAGTACTTCACATGGCAATCGACACAACTCTGATGAAGCTCCAACGCTGTCAAACGCCTCCCTTATTAGCTTATTGCAAGATCAGGAAGAAGTGATCAAACTGAAAACTCGCATTAGTGAGTTGGAGCTGGTGACGGGCTTATACAAACGACATATACTTGAGCTCGATGCCAAGTGTAGGTTTCTTGAGGAGAAGCTCAAGGGTAGCACGAAGTAACGAAGTGGGTAATGGGGCATTTTTTGGATGGCGGAAACAATGAGAAAGACATGTTCAAATGAAGAAAAAAGAACGTAAGTGCATGTTCAAATGGGAAATAGATTTAGCGATTGGAGATATATCGAAACACGCCAGTAAAGTGACGCTCTGGGGCTTAAAGATAGGGTTGTCGATGATTTTGCGAAAAAGATGCTAAATACTATGCTTATCTTACATACTCCGGGCTCTCATGAGTAAAGTGGCTCCTACCAGCGACATGTTGTATACTTCTAAATACGATCGTAAAACTTAATCGATAATCTTTAGTATTTCGAGCCTCACGAGGTCCTAAGCTACTGCATGCATATATCCGCCTTTCACAGAATTCCTTACATACGTACCTGAAGCAGCACGGAACTCTTATATCTTGAGCCATAGACCTTTCAGGGTTATCATCGACTATTGTTCCAAATATTGAATCCACGAATATATCACTTTGTATCATCGTGTCGCACCTTTTGATATTCTGACATTAGCACAAAACAAATCGTTGTCCTTCCCAATTATGCAACCTGATGATATCAAGTACTACTCTTAATTTCGACAAAACTTATGTGCTAATTACAACTCATTCGGAATTGGCTTTGAGACCGAGGATTTGAGAGTCAAAAACACTTTAAGCGTTCCCCATCTAGTAAACAATTACGTATTTGGCTCGAGGATCGGAATCACATCAACATTGATGATTGTGGCAATTCAACAGCTATTATGCTAACTGAAGTTACCGGCTACTAATTGCTCGCCAACCTCAATGCTCTGGCCAGGAGGAATAAGTAGCAAAAGAATAGCTCTCTTAATAAATAGCAAAAGCAGAAATCATTTTGCAATAGAAGGCAAAGTGGAAGTACTTTTTACACCGTACTTTTCACAACTATATGCAAAATCTAAGCGGGTCGGTCAGTGAAGAGGCTTTGTAATTTGGAACTTAAGTCATGTATGGGCTAAAAATGCAGACAGTATCTTCGACAACATTGCAATAAACTCCTACATACCGTTACTTAATTGCCATCACATTCAAGACAACTTAGATCTTTTTCTAGCAGATTTGTGCTTTTGTCGAAGTATCAGAGGTGCTACATGATTATTAAAGCTTATGTAACGCAAATCTAAAAACTATTTTGACTACGGAAGCTCCAAGAATAAGCTAGAAGTAGTACCAGAAGTATTAAATCATCCACAATTACAATTTCAACTCTGCTATAAATGTCCCCTCGAAGGTGCTTCTCCTGTTCAAGAACTCATTACAGCTTTCCGCGAGACTATTGTCTCGCACGTGATAAAAGGTTATGCGGGGAGCCTCCAAAGGTTACAGTCAATGGTAATTGTTAAGTACATATATACAAGACTAACTGTGATAGGATCGAGCAGACACTATCAGACCTAAATATGATGTCCCGTAATCCTGGTGCTAGTCTTGATAGTACACTATTCCAACTGAAATTTACTTCCAAACAACTCAACAAGCAGGCGCAAAAGGCCGGTAAGGAGGAAAAACAGGAGTCCAACAAGCTGAAAAAGGCTCTCAATGAAAGTGAGGAGATTGCTCGACTTTATGCCTCGAATTCAGTACGCAAGCGTAACGAGCGGCTCCAGTTGCTGAAACTGGCTTCTAGGGTTGATTCCGTCGCTTCTAGAGTACAAACTGCTGTGACAATGCGTCAAGTCTCGGGAAGCATGGCTCAAGTATGTCGCGGGATGGATAAGGCGCTGCAAGGCATGAACCTTCAACAAATAACGATGATCATGGACAAGTTTGAGCAGCAGTTCGAAGATTTGGATACCAGTGTAAACGTTTACGAAGATATGGGTGCAAACGCCGATGCCGTGGTAGTGGATAACGACCGGGTGGACGAGCTCATGAATAGAGTAGCAGACGAAAACGGGCTTGAATTGAAACAATCAGCAGCACTTCAGGATGTGGCTGAAGTACCAGCAAAAGCAGACACTGTTTCGGAAGAAAAGGAGCTGAAACTAGCCCAAAGGCTGAAAGCTTTACGCGGATAATGGAAATGGATATGCATGCATTTGACAAGCTTTCACAGTTCGAACAGGGGTTATCATTACAGTATTTAGGTTAGAGTGTATACAAGAATCAAAATATTTTGTCTTCTCTCTTCCTGTCTCTCTCGCAACTACGTGAGCTTGTGCAAAGGCATTGTATCTACATGGTATACAGAACTTAACGCATTGGCATCCCTCTGCCTCTGGCGCCACCTTGTGGAGGCATCATACCAGCATTGGCAGGCTGACTTTCTTTGTTTTTGATGGTTTCGTCGACGGATAAAATTAAGTTGGTGGCCTCTGTGGCACTGCTCAAAGCATTTATCTTGACTAGCGCAGGCTCCCACACGAATTTGGCAAAATTGTCACTAACGCTTTCGGTCTCAAAATCCACGCCAAACCATTTCTCACCTCTGCTGTGGGCCATTCTCAAGCGGTTCAAAATGTCGGTGGCGTCAAGACCAGCGTTTTCACATAACTGTCTGGGAATGACCTCGAGCGCCTTGGCAAATGCATTGATTATCAGTTGTTGCTTGCCGGGAATTTTCTTTGACTCGTCTCTTAGGTATTTCGAGATCTCCATCTCTATAGCACCACCACCAGCGACGACGAGCTTACTCTTGATAGCACGTTTCACTACCATTATAGCATCGTGTAACGATCTTTCGACCTCTGCAATAACTTGTTCGGCACCACCACGTAATAGCAATGTGCACGTCTTAGCTTGCGGGCAGCCTTTGAAAATGTTGTAACGCTCGGAGCCAACTTGAACTTCTTCGAAAAATTCACAGGTACCCAGATGTTCTAGTTTTATGTCTGATGTTGTGGATTGGATGGCACCACCTACCGCTAAGATAACACGGTTCATATCTTCGGGAGCGACCCTACCCGCACAAAAGATATTTCTGTCGGCAAAATATTGGGTTGCCAGGTCGCCAATAGGCAGTTTAGATAGTACGATGTTGGCACCAGAGTCCTCAATTTGTTGGAGCTTGTCTAAGATTATTTGCCATTCGGCATCTACTACCGCATTGTAGTCTTCGACGTGTTCGACTCTTACCTCGGCATTGTCCTTCTCTGCTTTCAGCTCCAGTTCAACGTTCAAACTGAGCACTTTAGGATTTTGGAATTTCTTGGGTTGTTGTTCGAAACCAGCGTACGAAAATGTTTTTTGAAACGCAACGCCATTAACGAAAATTGAGTCTTCCATCGCCCCCCCAGGGATTTTCTTAATTCCGATGAGTTTATCATCCAGTTCATCTTGATTCAAGGAGAGCACTGAGTCTACACACATTTTCACAAAAAAGTCAGCGTTACTGTTGATAAGTTTTGAAGACATTGCCGTTCTGGCACAGCGCTCTAGCAAGTCTCGGTTGGTGCCATTGTCACTCGAGACCGACGAGGCCAATTCATTGATTCTTTTCACAGCCAGATTTACAGCATTTCTGTAGCCCTTGACGATGACATGCGATGAAATACCCTCTTCTAGGAAGGGCTTGGCTTCTTTCATGAGTTCCCCTGCAATTATTGTCACGCTTGTTGTACCATCGCCTACTTCCGCATCTTGTGCTCTTGAAATGTCCACTAAAGTTTTAGCAGCAGGATGAACAACATCCAAAAGTTTCAAAATAGTGGCACCATCGTTGGAAATTGTAGTTTTACCGTTTGACGATACGATCAAAATGTCTGACCCCAAAGGGCCTAGCGTTGGCCTCAGAGAGTCCTGAATTGCCAAGCATGCATTAATATTTGAGATGATCTGGCCGCGGCCTTGTGAAGCGTCTGTACCTTCTTTAAGGACCACAATCGTTGGTGTCTGACTTCCAAAATTCATGACTGATCTTAAGTACTAGTTCCAATCGGTGCAATGGACACAATAGAAAGTGGTTTTCAGTGCGAGATTGTCGAGTTGTCTTCAGAATGAAGCTAATTGCCACTTGCAGTTTTTTTTCAAGATCATTTATTTAGCCTTTCAGATCATGTGGGAAAGCGAAATAACAGTTGTTGATAAAAAGCTCTCCGAACAAAAACCGTATATACAATGGAAGTGGAGCCAAAGCTGTTATGGTTTGGAAGTATTGAAATCTCTAAATATTTTGCATTTCTATGCTTACCCTTGGGTCTAAATGCCATTTCTAGAACGAGTTAAAACTTAAGGAAACTCTTCCCATAAAGTTGAAATTACTGCATTGCTGTGAAACCAAAAGGCATCTCTTTGATAACACCTTGTAATCCTTTAAATGGGATGACCTTTTTTCATAAATGATGAATATTCTCACGAAGTTAGCTATTTACAGAGTATGTCCTGAAAAGTTCCCTAGATGGCACGCGTATTGACATCACCGTTGGTCCGCCCTTCAACCAAATAGCCGCGCTTGTAACGTATGGTTTCAACAAGATTGTTTTCAGCATCATCCGCCGAGCTCTCATCCTCGCATTTCCATTTACGGCCGTCCTTGCGATCATATACCCTCACAGAACCTTCATTGTTTGCAGCGACGATTTTGTCGAGGTCAAACTGCACGCTGCTAATTGGGCTGTCATAGGCGAATGCATCTGCTAACAATCCCGTACGGAGATCCCAAATCCGTATACTTCTATCTAGGGACCCGGTCACCAAATTGAGGGAGTCGAACTGAAGACCGGTGACGGCGTCAGTGTGGCCTTCTAGCGCCCGAACGACTTGACCAGATCTCAGATCCCAGAGCCGGACTATACCATCTTTTGTACCTGTGGCCATGGCGGCATCGTAAAATTGCAAAGCACCGATTACTGGAGGATCGTTATGGGTGAGTAGGACACTACTTCGCGGATTGTGCGAACTGATTGTTGAGAAGCCATTGGAAGTACCTCTATTTGTGAAGTTAATATCAATTGTCTGCAAACATTTCCCTGTTTTAATATCCCATTGGCGAATAGTGCGATCCTGCGACCCTGAAACGAGCGAATTTCCTTCAAAGCAAAGTGCTGTGATCTCATCAACATGAGCATCAAACGTGTGTAAACAGAGTTCCTCTTCGTCCTCCAAGCTGTTCCCATCAAATATATCTTCCGCTTTCTCAACGTCCCAAAGCTTCAGAAACGCATCACGTCCACCAGTAACTAATGTGTAAGATTCATCCATTTGCATGCAGCTCACAGAAGCAAGATGACCCGGAAGACTTCCAATTTGTACCTTTTTGCTTAGATTCCAGATCTTGACTGAATGATCCAGCTTACCAGCTGTGCACATCGTACCAAATGGCATGTCAAAGTCTAGACAAGTTATGCTATCATCGTGAGCCTTAGGAAAGGATGCAATTTTGGTCCCGGGCTCATAAAATTGTTGTAATGTAGGATAGGTTTTGCGGCGCCGATGAGTATGCTGAGTTACGCTTTGGTGGAAACGATTTTGAGGGTGCGGTGCCTTCCACATAGGTACCCTTGAGTTTTGAGAGTTATGCTTTCGTTTGACCTTTTGGTAAATCGATTTGCTCATCAACGCGGATGTTGTTTCGTCATCGCTTTCGTCTTCTGATCCGTCCTTAGTTTCTTCTGTGGAGCTTTTCTCAGATTCGCTATGTCCAAGTTTCTCGGCTGAAGTATTCATGTCCTCCGATTCATCAGTGTCAGACTCTTGATTGTCAAGGCCATTTTGTTCAATCAGGTCAATTCTGTCTCTCATTAATGATAAATGCTTTTCAAAGAAAATCTCATTCTGCTCTACGCGGGCGACCCGTTTGAAGACTAAGTTTCGAACCGCTTTCATTTTTCCTAATTTTAAATCGATCTCTTTGATTTCGCTCGCCGCCAAATTTTTCTGTACTTCCAGTAGATCTAGACTATCCGTAATGGTTTGAGATGCCTCGTTAAGCTTATCTAGCGAATAAGTCTTGCTTAGTTCGTCCCAATTTAATTTCCCAGGTAGCGAAAATCCTTCGTCCTCGTCTGGAATGTCGGCAGCCTTCTCTGTGTCGCCAATAAAACCTGATATTCTAGGAGTGCCCAGACTTTCTTTGCAATGTTGGGCAGTGATTGTTTCGTCGATGGTAGGTAGTGAAGACTCAAAGCCTTGGAAAAGTGATGGCTCTTCCGGCGTACTTTTGCTTTTCCGTTTTGTTTCTGCATTTTCCTTTAACAGGTGGCGAGAGCTTTCATGAACTCTCTGTGTGCTGTTAATATTCGGTACATCGTGGAGGAGATCGTCACTAAGGTAGCTAAGCACTCTGAAGCTAGTTTTTGTGTTGCTAAACTGGTTCTCGAAAAATGACTTTCCGTTGGAAGCAGAATAAATATCCTGGAAAGCTTTGTTTCCCTCTTTCTTGAAAGGATTAGCTGAGCTTCTCAGTTTCGTAAGTGCATTGCTTGAGCCAGTGTGTGTTATGGTTTGGTGTAACAGCTTTTTATAAGGACTGCTATAAGAGAGTATGGTTTCTTCCATAGACTGCGAACCAAAGATCGCAGAAGCTGTCGTCGTTACAGCCCTACCTATTTGAGCCAGTTGATCCGAATTGCTTGGATTGGTCCCCATACCCCTGTAGACGATCTTTCTCAACCCGCCAGAACCTTTTACCGAAGTTCTTTTAAAGTCGGCACCTATACATAAAATACATAAGCAATTTCATCATTAGAACGTGATAAAATTTGATTATGCTAAAGAAGTACACCCTTCATCGCCATATGACGGCGAGATAGCCAAATTCCGCCAATATTCCTACATATTCGAATACTAAGTAATGGCGCAATCAGTTTGAAAACTCACTCGGATGTGTGACGAGCAACCATTGTACTTTTGGCATAACCGCTGTACTGAATAATGTATTAGGACAAACCGCAAGTTGAATAGTAAAACCTCTAAGGGAGTGTAAATTTCAATAAACCATGAAGTATGCCAAATGGATCTCAAAGGTCCGAGAGGTCCAGAGCCCTGTAATATCACATTTACCCATCAAATCGCATGATCAGTGGACCTAATAGTACAAAGTGATATTGCGCAAGCGTTACAAGGCGATTCACACGTGAGAAGAGGGTACAACGGTTAGTAAAACCCAAATATGTTCCTGCTTGAAATCTGCAGCTATCGACTTGCATGGAGAGGCTTATGGACGTGTCATTTTTCTTTCAACATATGGTACACTTGCAACCGTTGATAAATAATATAATATAACAAGGTGAAGTTAATGATAATTTGAGCTCCGATAGCATATGTTTGATGTATGGCTCCGTTCGTGGTTTCTCTAGTCGCTAGATAGGTATTGAACATAAAATAGACCAGCAACACTATATCTTTCAGTCGAGGGATGGGTGTATTCACTGGCAGATAATTAAATACGTCGTTCTTGACTCTTGGTGGCACGGACTTCCTTGATGGACCATGGGCCTCATCAAACCTTCGCCCATGGTCCGGCTAATTATTTGCCATGTTATTATTTTTTGTAAGCAGATGCTTTGGTGGTCGCAGTCCTTGTAGTCAGTAAGCGTATTTCTTAATGTACGCTTTATTGTTGACCGATCGCATCCTATATTTGCTAGAATCCCGTGAAACAATATTCACTGCACTCTGCGTGCCGAAACTGTCATCAGCACAAAGTCGCCGATTGTCGTTTGCATGGAAGCGTTCTTCATCCAACCATTAATCCTAAAAGAAAGCTTAACATGGGAATCTTTTTCGGAAGGGTCGTACTCCTCGTAATCAAGTTAGAAGTTACATCCGTTGCAAGCTTTGGAGCTACTTGGCATTTAATTTTGATCTCCTAGAGGCTTACTAGGACCTGATCCGGGCTGCATTTCATATAAACAAGTAGGCTGACCGGGAAGCGACTCTTGTGCTATGCGATCGATTTAAGTTTGTTGATTGGTTAATCGCAGCGAGATGCTTCAGCCGCTGAGAAAGCGTTTGTCAAAACCAAGCGACCGAACCGTAGATCGATAATATTTCTAGCACAAGTTCAGAAAGCAAAGATTCCGAAGTTATCTAAAAGTTAACGGGAGGGATGTATTGGCTGAGTACATAGGTCATTATTAAGCAACCACCTATGCCTTTTGCAAGTTCTCGACCTTCCTTTGTAATTCAAGTATTTCATCGCGTTCTTTCTGGATCAGTCTGGCAACGCCAGTACTCATTTTCCTATTTTGCAGTTGAACCTCTTGGTCTCTGATCTCACTTTGAAGTTGCCGAATTTCAAAATCAATCTCGTTATAACGATGTAAAAGTTTAGAGTAGTTCTTTTGGTATTCGGAAATCGGCCAATGCGTCACGATTTCATTATGTACCTTGAAGATAAGTTCGACAGGGAAATCCTCCACAAATAAGGTTTTTCGACGATTGTTCTCATCTGCAGTATCTTCACTGGTAACTACAGTACCGTTCTGTAGTGCGTGTAGTAAGTTTCGTACCTGTTCGTCACGTTCAAATTTTTTGAGCAATACTTCGAAAATGCCCTCTGTTTTCAAACCTTCTAGCAGGAACCCTCGCTGTTCCTGACTACGAAGAGCATCCTCCTCGTGTTGTTTCAAGTAGAAACCTTTAGGGACGTGGATAATGGGAGTTTGCTCGACACTGCCTAGACGCCGATTGCGTTTCAAATTTGCTTCGTAGTCCGTCAAAAAATCAAAGACGCCGGTTTTGTCGTCCTTACGCCTTGGTAGCCTGTTTTGGTCAATCTTATAGAGTGAGACTTCTTCCTGAGCATCCCCATCGCGAATAATGTGTGTTATTATGTCTGCGTAAGATGTAGATGGATCCGCAACGATGGCATTGTGGAAAATGCCGGGAGGCTTAAAGTATAGCGTGGAAATCGAACCGCTTGACTGCTTTATTTGGTCCAAACAGTCATTGAGGCTTCCCGACATACTGATGCTTTTTATCGTACGAATTTGCATGTGTTTGTTGATAGTTTCACAATATCCCTAAGATCACGATTTTCTATCGTCGCAAGGCACCATGATAATCATGAGCACATCACGCATCTAGAGGTGCACCAGAAAGCCGTCAACTAAATGCACCCTTTGAATATTTAAGGTCTTCAATTATACTATACGTAGCACCCTTACTCTCTCCACGCTACATGCACTTCATCTGTTCTAAACTTCTGAGTAACAACAGTTTCGGCAAAGTTTTGGACAGCGTTACCCATTCTGTATTGTAGAAGTCCAGCTTGGGCAATCATGACACCATTATCTATGCAAAAACGCTCATCAGTAGCGTGTACTTGCCCGTTGGACCTGTCACGGCACATGGAAGCCATCATCTCCTGCAGTCTTACATTACAACCGACTCCACCAACAATTAGCACTTGATTTGAGTTTACATGAGCCATGGCACGCTCTGTAATTTCAACCAGCATGGCAAATAGATTTTCTTGTAAGGAGTAACACAAGTCTTCAACCGTGACTAGCTGTTGGCCGGTTTGTGGATTGAAAAGAAGCTTATTCTTGGTATTTCTGTTGAATAGATCTTTAGCCAGGGAATCTACGTAGCCCAGGATGCCACTCATGGATAAATCCATACCCTTTACCGTATACGGCAGCTCGACAAGGGAGTCTTTATTTTTGCATTTGTGGGCCAACTGTTCGATATTGTAGCCGGGCGATGGCTCATTGGGAATTTTCAACGTTCTGGCGAACCTATCCAGACAATTTCCGATCGCAATGTCTAATGTTTCGCCGAAAATGCGATAGCAGTTTTCAGAGTAAGCAATAACCTGGGTGTTGCCGCCGCTGACATATAGAACCACTGGATTCTCGGCTTTGGTGATTTCCCTGCCCATCTCAATGTGGCCCACACAGTGATTTACGCCAACAAGAGGTACATCCCACATAAGGGATAACGTTCTGGCCATTATCACCACTGAATGTAGCGGGGCTCCCATTCCAGGTCCTTTCGTGAAGCAGATGGTGTCGAGCTCACTGGGATTCGAAATACCGGCTTCTTGCAGCGCCAACCGTACCAACCTGATGGCCCAGTTCCGATGATGTCTAGCAGTGTCCCTAGGTAAGAACCCCTCTCCCGGTGGTGTAACATACGTGTCTCGAATGTTGGATAGGATTTCCATTTCACAATGATGTGAAAGGTCGCTGTCGACATGTTTCGGAAGCAACGGGTGTTTTACAATCCCAACGCCTAGTTTATTGGCAGAGCCCTCCAAACCGAGTGCGAGGTAATATCCTCTCTCATTTCGCGGTGGGATCAGGTTTAGATTGACCATGTTGGGTATTTATGGCTGTATCGATTGACGTTGAGTTGAAAAGTATGAGGTGAACAAAGGTCAAGAGGACAAGTCTAGATGGTACCTGCGCCGTGAAGCAGTAAACTCACACTTTGGCTGATTGAGATTGTTACTGATCAGTTTTCTGCAGAAACTAGTTTTAAAGTATTGGGAGCATTTACAAACTCGTAAAATTGTAGTCAAGAATGATCGATTATGTGAATGAACATAAGATACCCTATGGTGAGACAGATGGTTCTACGTCTACAAATGAGAGAGAGTTAACTATGGCGAAATCGGTTGTCCAAAGTGCCTGCAGGTTTATGGGTACCAAGCCGTAGAGGTCCTATATATATTCAGCGTTCTCGAAGGTAATTCGAGAGAAGCCAACCACTAAGAGCATTCTTTAGCTCCTGCGCCACCCCTGAAAGCGTGACAACCAGGTAGCACAGATTGTCAAAGCTCATGTTATCGTTGTAGTTCGGACGGCAGAAAAAACGACCAACCGAAGTCTTACTTTTCTTACAGTACGTGGCATTCCTCCTACAACCTGAGACAGATGATTTTCTTCATATCACTTCAATTACCTTCTTTCGGACCTGACTCGAGCACTGCGGCTGGCGCCGTTCCCGCTGTTGCCGCATCCGTATCTGAAACAAGTCCTATCGAAGGTTAACCCAATCTCAACGGTTCAGCCGTTTCAACTAGACGATAAGTCTGACCATAAGGCACTTCCATTTCTTATGCCTGAAACCTTCAAACGGCGCTATTGTATGCCGCGCCAAGGAAAAGAACTGCCATCCTACTTGACTCGCTCTAATCATCCAACTAATTACAAACTTCTCTACTTCCCCACTTCTCTTCCTTGCTTGTCTCGCCAGATCTCTTTCTTGCTCTTTACTTACCGTGATATCCATCATATAGGGTATTGACTTTGTTGCCACATTGCGGCTCTTTTCTATATCTCGTCTTTCTGATATCTTAATTATTTCATTTGTCCAATGTCTTATCAAGAGAGGTAAGCCCTAGAAAACAAGTCATATGCTACTAGTCTAATGAAGTGCCTTTAGCCTTCCGGCTGGTCGCTACGGCTCTAGATATGAACGAACCCGCTGCAAAGAAAGCGCATCTATCAAGTTGTCGTAGCATCATAATTGACATGTACATGCATGTGTATCGTAAGAGCCACTTCATGCCCCTTGGTTGTATTATCTGGCATGCGGACTCACATTATGAGTGCTTAATAGCGATACGCGTATCAGCCAGATAAGCAGGCTAGTGCGGTGAGATTGGGGAAGACACTGTCGACTAAGAAGCCAAAAGCTAGTCGTTTAGGTCGCCTATCGCGAGGGGTATTCGTGAAAACAAAAGATGAAAACAGTAGATGGTTGTCTCCACATTGAGACAGTGAGAAAGTCTAAAATGCCACAAGCTTTTTGTTTTCGGCTACTTCTGTTTTTTATCTGTCCATATAATCATCTCATCTATCTATCTTGTCTATCAATCTAAATTATTTATCGATATGAATATACTGTGTAGACGGGCGACACTAACAAGAAAAGAAAACGATGCCTTGGCCTCCCAGATGGTATGTATATAAGCAGCGAAGGTAGTTGAGGGGAGTTGCTTCGTTTTGGAATTTGTTCTATTTTGCAATTAATAAACAGTCGTTCAACTTCCTACACATCCGCATCTTCCAATAATGTCTGAAGATAAGAAGAATTTTGTCTATGCTCAGGAAGAGCCTATGCAAGGCGATGGCACTGCCCATTCGTACAACACTTCTGCTGAATCCCAGAAGGGGTCCAGCTCGAAGAATGTTTCTAGATGGCAGGACTTCAAGGACAGTTTCAAGCGGGTCCAACTAGAGGATATGGACCCTAATCTAACTGAGGCTGAGAAAATCGCCATTGCCACGGCCCGCTCGCCCCTCCAGCGTCACTTGAAAAACAGACACTTGCAAATGATCGCCATTGGTGGTGCCATCGGTACCGGTCTTTTCGTCGGTTCAGGGACTGCCTTGAGAACCGCAGGCCCTGCCGGTATTCTTATCGGATGGGGTCTTACCGGTACTATGATTTACAGTGTGGTAATGTCGATGGGTGAAATGGCTGTTGCTTACCCTGTTTCCGGTGGTTTCACCACTTTCGCTACTCGTTTTGTTGATGAATCGTTTGGTTTCGCTATTAATTACAACTATATGTTGCAGTGGCTGGTGGTCTTGCCGCTAGAAATCGTCGCTGCTTCCATCACCGTCAATTTCTGGGGTACACCTTCAAGATACCGTGACGGGTTTGTGGCGTTGTTTTACCTCGTTATCGTTATGATTAATATGTTTGGTGTTAAAGGTTATGGTGAAGCCGAGTTTGTCTTCTCTTTCATCAAAGTCATCACCATCATCGGTTTCATCATCTTGGGTATCGTTCTGGTATGTGGCGGTGGCCCAATAGGTGGCTACATTGGGGGCACGAACTGGCACAACCCAGGTGCTTTCACGGGTGACAACGCGGGCCAACGTTTCAAAGGTGTCTGTACCGTTTTTGTCACGGCCGCTTTCTCGTTTGCCGGGTCCGAATTGGTGGGGCTGGCCTCCGCCGAAACCGAAAATCCCAGAAAGTCTTTGCCCGGTGCTGCCAAACAAGTGTTCTGGAGAGTCACACTTTTCTACATCATTTCTCTGTGTCTAATCGGACTACTTGTTCCTTACAACGACCCTCAACTTATTGGTGCTTCTTCTGTGGATGCTTCTGCTTCTCCTTTCGTCATTGCCATCAAATCTCACGGTATCAGCGGTCTGCCAAGTGTGATCAACGTGGTTATCCTGATTGCCGTATTGTCTGTCGGTAACTCTGCTGTTTTTGCTTGTTCTAGAACCTTGACTGCTCTTGCCGAGCAAGGTTCTCTTCCAAAAATCTTCGCTTACATTGACAGAAATGGTAGGCCTTTGGTTGGTATCGCTGTTACATGCTTCTTCGGTCTATTGTGTTTCATTGCTGCATCTCCTAAAGAGGGTGACGTTTTTAATTGGCTAATGGCCATTTCAGGTCTGTCATCTTTGTTCACCTGGTTTGCAATCTGTCTGTGTCACCTTAGATTTAGAAGGGCCTTGGCTGCCCAGGGAAGATCGACCGATGAACTCTCCTTCACTTCCAACGTGGGAATTTGGGGGTCACTATACGGTTGTATTTTGATCATACTGATATTAATCGCACAGTTCTGGATCGCTGTTTGGCCACTAGGCGGTGGAGGAAGTGCCTCGGTTTTCTTCTCTGATTATTTGTCGTTTGTTATATTATTGGCCTTCTACGTCTTCCATAAGCTGTGGAAAAGGAACTGGAAACTCTTCATCAGAGCAAAAGACATAGACATTGACACTGGTAGAAGAGTTGTTGACATTGACGCTTTAAGACAAGAGGTTGCTGAAGAAAGAGCCATCTTGGCGTCGAAGCCAAGGTGGTATAGAGCTTACAAGTTCTGGTGTTGAAACCAAAGCTAGAAGAGATGGATAAATGAATGCTGTGGCGTAGCCTACTGCGCATGTATAAAAGTTATGGAATTTAGTAGGTAAATATTGAGTTTCATTTAAGGTTCAAAAGTAGCGATTGTTGTGTAGGTAGGTGATGATTGGCTGGGAAACGATCGGAAAGTAATCTTGCCCGCTACAGACATATCCATCCAACCTCAGGTTTAGCTTCTTGGGTTTAGTCCAATCCACGACAGGAAGACGAATAACGTGAGGGTGCCATATAAAAGTTAAATTCCAAGCACTGCTGGAATGGTGGGTGAGTACAATTTGTACTAGCACTTGAATAAGATTTCAAAACAGTCTTTGCTCTTTTTAACCATAGAACTACGCGATATCAATTACAACATCATATTTCTACCAAAATCCGTGCTGGAAAAATATGTACGGTTCGGGAGCTTACGAACTGCAATGGGTTACAGAAGTAGCCTTGAGTTTACAGTGTTGATAGTCGACGAGACTTGCCCTAATGGTAACCACAGTTAATAACCACTAGCTTGACGTTGGCACGATCCAGTGCTAGTCGCTTCTTACTGTCGCTGAAGCCAGATCTGGCCACCTCTTACACCCCGGCTTACAGAGAAACAAAAAGAACGCGACCGCTCAATGAATCTGCAAGGCAAGCGAAAACAAACACGATTGTCCAAGAGTGTGCGGGAAGACACTGTGAAGGCCATGGTCGAAGATACAATGACCACTGCCATCTAATCATTTATCTACTTACCGTAAAGATTATCCAGTCACCACCTTTCCGTACAAAAAGACCACGCAGTTTGAAAATTTTTTTCTCACTTCTCTCGTGGAACTTTTCATATAAAGCCATCTCATCGCTCGAAGTCTATCATTTCTTTGTAGATTCCATCGTACTTTCCTCCAACCTTATCGCACTCTTTGCAAAATAATCATGTCCTCTCGTCCTCAAGTCTCTGTGCAAAAGCTATCCGGTGAAGGTTCTGGTAACTCCATTGCTCTACCAGCTGTCTTCTCGGCCCCAATCCGTCCTGATCTTGTCCACAGCGTTTTCACTAGCGTGAACAAGAACAAGAGACAGGCTTACGCCGTCTCTGACAAAGCTGGTCACCAAACTTCTGCTGAATCTTGGGGTACCGGTCGTGCTGTGGCCCGTATTCCTCGTGTTGGTGGTGGTGGTACCCACAGATCAGGTCAAGCTGCCTTCGGTAACATGTGTCGTGGTGGTCGTATGTTCGCTCCTACTAAGACCTGGAGAAAGTGGAATGTCAAGGTCAACCACAACGAAAAGAGATACGCTACTGCGTCTGCGATTGCTGCTTCTGCTGTTGCCTCTTTGGTTTTGGCCAGAGGTCACCGTGTTGAGAAGATCCCAGAGATCCCTCTTGTGGTTTCTTCTGACCTAGAATCCGTTACCAAGACTAAGGATGCCGTTGCCGCCCTAAAGGCCGTCGGCGCCCACTCCGATGTTGTCAAGGTGCTAAAGTCTAAGAAGATGAGAGCCGGTAAGGGTAAGTACAGAAACAGAAGATTCACCCACAGACTAGGTCCTTTGGTTGTCTATGCTAACGACAACGGTCTTGTTAAGGCTTTCAGAAACTTGCCAGGTATTCAAACCTGCAACGTTGCCTCTTTGAATCTATTGCAATTGGCTCCAGGCGCTCACTTGGGTAGATTCGTTATCTGGACTGAAGCCGCCTTTGCCCAGTTGGACCAAGTCTGGGGCTCTGAGACCGTTGCTTCTTCTGTCAAGTCCAACTATACTTTGCCATCTAACATCATCTCCAACACCGATGTTACCAGAATCATCAACTCTTCTGAAATTCAATCCGTTGTCAGACCTGCCGGCCAACCAAGCCAAAAGCGTACTCACGTTTTGAAGAAGAACCCATTGAAGAACAAGCAAGTTTTGTTGAGATTGAACCCATACGCCAAGGTTTTCGCCGCCGAAAAGTTGGGTTCCAAGAAGGCCGAACACAAAAAGAGTTCCGTTTCCACAGTTTTCTCCGAAACTTTGAAGCACGACTAAATTGCTGCAGAGTTTGCATTTTAGAACTCTTTTCAACCCTTTAGAGATAATAGGAATTGTCTAATAACAAGTACGCTAGTCTAAATTAAAACAGCCTTAATTTCTAAACTTTTTAGCATACGAACATCTAAGATTAGTATGATGATGGCACAACTTAGGTTAATGCCCTTCTCTGCACACCGCCAGCAGTATTTATTAACACTCTAACTCAAAAAGTAATTATGCTTCACCCTGGCAGGTAACACTTGTATACGTGTTGCGATAGCCCTAATGTACAATCTTAGCCTATTTACAAAATCGTCAATGCATCAAATACAGGTTTTGATTTTTCTTGGACCTTTGGTTGGCTTCCACACCTTGAGCCTTTAATTCGTAATCAATCTTCACGTCCAAGTCTCTATTGTTGGTCTTGTTTGGAGTGCATGTAAGCTCACCTTCCAACACTTCGCCCTTTTCGCACTCCAAATCGTCTTCGAGGTAAAAAACAGTTTGTTTCCAATGTGTGTAAGGTGCATGAGCGCCGGTGGAAAAAGTCACTGGTCTCTTACCATCCGAAGTTGGAAATTCGACATCGAACCAGCTGATCAACCCATTTATAAAGTCTTGTCCCTTGGCCTCAAGCCTGAATTTGGCCCTGAAAGCTAAATCAGCGACGGTAATGGTGTTCAGATCGAACTCAACTAGTTTAACTCTCGTGGTGTTGACAGCGCTATGATTAACGGTATCTACTAGAGGCTCCCTTTTCACCAATGGGATGAAAGGAGAAAAATCAAAACCGTACACATTTTGCCAGTAGTTCAGCTTCTCGTCCTTATATTGGGAGTCTTCGATACCAGCAATATGAATGGAACACTTATCAGGGAAAATCAATCCACCTTCGACCAGGTAATGGTCACGGGCCCACAAAACGGTGTCCATCATGGACTCGTACAGTAGAAAGTATCCCATCCATTCAGATATAATGATGTCCACTTTTGGGAATGGCATTTCCACGTCCTCCAACTTACCACGCAACAGGGTGATTTTATCTGAAAAACCATTAAGTTCCACAATTTCACGCGCCATCTCGATGATGCTGGACATATCTACACCAATGACATGTTTGGCGCCGTTTTTGGCCGCAAACATTGACAAAATACCGGTTCCACACCCAACGTCCAAAACTACCTTATCCTTGAACAGATCTTTGTTTTGAACTATCGCATTTCTGTAAGACAAAGTTCTGACCGTGTCTTGCAGCATTTCTTCATGAATCCCGTAATGATCGTAAGAACTGAAGTAATGTTGGTCATATTCACTAAGGTCCTGTTTCGACGTAGCCGAATCATCAACGTCCGTCTTACTCATCTTGCAAATGTTGGTAGACCTGACGCGAATATCGAAAGGGGTATTCTTCGAGTAATCTCTGCTTATTGAAAGTGGCGATGAGCTTTATAGTCCGCACTAAATCTGAAAAAATTTTCTTTAATGGTTAAGAAAGTTCATCTCGATGAGTTAAACCAAGACAAAGATATGCTGAAAAACATTCGAAAGAATCCAAAATACCGATGTTCATAGTGCTTGGACGTAGTTACTGGTCTTATAATACCACATATAGCCGAACTTACAGATAACCTTCCCTTTTAGCTCTGGGGTTCTGAATAAATTGAATAATTCGAATGTCTTCTCTATATATATGTTCCGTTCAAAATCTAGCCGCTCGTGCTCTATTTTCGTGCTTTACCACCAAATGCAGGATATTACAGTTTTGACTGGCAGCCCAAAAACCAATTCAATGCACGATCGTCTCGCAGCCTACTGGAGGTTATTTGCATCCAAAGGCTATCGAGAATCTTACCTTTCTCAGATGGACACAACTGTGTTAATTCTAAAATATTTTCTAGCCAGTCCGTGACGTACTTTTCCTCTATGTGCGGCAACTGCTTGACCAAGCACTGTATCAATGTTGATATCACCTCAGGAGATTCTCTGCTACAATTTACCACGCGTAGGTATGTGTAATTCAAAATTTCGCGAGAGATGTCGGGCTTAACTTGGCTGAGGATTGGTATATCTTGCGCCATGGCCCCAAAAATATGAATTAGATGATTCGACGACAAAACACCGGCCAAAAACTGTCGCGAAGAATTCTGCAAAAAGCCCGTGTAATGGTCTGACTTCCAAACTTGAAAAAACCTTCCACATGTGTGATTGGCGTAAAGGCATAGCTGCGCAGCATAAGCTGCCTCGCAGATTGTAGTATTCGAAGACATTCCATAGTGTGATAAGAGCGGTTCGACAAAGCTGTTTAAGAAATCTGGAACAATGCTAACATGAGTAAGGGTACACTCCATGAAATTAAGCAGATAAAGAACTCGACTGTCGTTCACGACATTATTACTTAGAGACCCCCAGGTATTGCCGTGCATGATTTCAAGGCACTTGCAGTATTGTGCCATATTCGCAGTACATCCCGCTACGCTCACATCATAAATAAACTCGTAGGACTCGAATCCAACTTTTCCGAAATCTTGCACGATGAACTCAATGTAAAACAGGGCAATGATGACTTGCCCGTACCATTGAGTTGGTATCCCGGGGCGAGATAGGCAACCGCGCAGAATCAGGATAACAGTGAATAGCCGGTTCGAATACATTTGAGAAGAGTAGTTTGCTTTGGGCGCGTGTAGTTCTAGTAGGGAAAGATCAAACGTAATCACGCAAACAGAATTCAACGCAGTTTGGACCAGGTCTAACTTAACGCTTGACAGGAGGGCTTCCAGTGTTTTGGCAATGTTGCTTAAATTCTTGGAGACAAGTATGCTGCTGCTTCTGGGGTTCTTGACATAAATCAGTGATAGGTTTAAGAGAACGTTTCCCAGGAGATCATTCGGGAGTTGATTCACGTCTTGAACAGCAAAAATCCTTGATAGGAAAACTGCCAGCTGTTCAGCATCTTTTGGTGCGCCGAGACTTGCTATAAACACTCGGCGCCAAACTGGGATGAACAGTTGATATTTCCACTCAACGTACTTTTGAGACACGGAGTTTGTACCATCCAAGAAGTATCTAGTCTGTAGACCATCGAATTTTTTTCTAGTACTCAATATTCCGCATAGAATAGCCAATTTGCAGATCGACCACGTTCGACATCGCTTGATGATATCATCCCAGACTAGGTAAAACTCAGTGATGCTAATGATAGGTTCTGAAATCTCGAGCTTCCAGGCGAAAATGGCCTCTATAGTTTCCTGTAGAGTTATAAAATCACCTTCTAGAGCTGGTAGCCATATATTAGAGTCCAAAGTCGAGGCGACTAATTGTTCCAGTTTTTCCTTTCTACGTAACCGTGGTACGTAGTAAACTAGATTACTCAAAATTCCTTGTATGTCGCCGCTAAAACCTGGCTTCTGTAAAGCACTGATAAGGTAGTCTACCGCAGTATCCACTTGCGCGGCCTGTCTACCCAAAGACATCAGGGTCCGCGTCTTTACTATCTTAAGTTATCCTATGTATGTATGTATTTTTGTCTCATTTGCAAGTTGACCTTAATATATACCATTTACACAAGCATAAAAGCAGATTGTGAGTAATAATGTCAACAGAAACTCCTCAAGGCCTCACAAGCTTCCCGGTGACTAAATTATGCACCTTGCTCACAGTAGGAATACCAATTTTTGCTTCAGTCGCGGGCGTCAAGCATTGGTTCCTGCTTTATATTGATCCATTCATTTCTGAATACAAACAGTACTATAGGTTCCTCACATTTCAAATTGCAGCAGTGAATGAGACGGATGTTGTACTTCTTACGCTCATATGGTATCACTTGAGACATTTGGAAAGACTGTTGGGGAGTCGAAAATATATAAGCCTGATAACACTATGGTGGTGTTATACATCCATTACTACAATAATCGCCGTTTGGCTATTCAACTTGAACCCGTTTTTCAAGTGGAATCGCTTTACCAATGGTTCTTTACCTGTGGTCATGAGTCTTTTCCATTTTTATAAGGAACATACGCCACAACTGTACCAGTTCGACGTTAAGCTCACCAAACCTTTTGGGGCGCGCTCCAAGCAGTTGAAATGGACCTTCAACGATCAATTTGTAATAAATGCACTGGTAGCCATCTTGCTACTGAACCAGGGCCTCGTAGGCGTAGCTACCGGGTTTTTGAGCTGGATGTGCGGTGTTTTTATTGAGAGGGGCCTCCTGCCAGGTTCTGAAATGTTCAGACTACCTTTCTTCGGGCAAAGGTTTAACCCGGATTCTAGAAGGACCGTGGTTGCTGACTCTGAAGCAGGTACACGAGGTCCCGATGGTCCACAGGACTCTCCCGAGGCAGAGAGCGCTGATGATGAACCTGGCGATGAACCAGCGCGTCCCCTGGGGGTCCAATTTTTGAATACTTTTAGGATGTAATATAAACTATTTAGTTTCCACAAAATATCTGTAATGCGGTTCCAGTGCGTATCTATATTTTAAGCTCCTCCGTTCCCTGTTGGGTATGCTTGAGTTGCTGGCGCTTTTCTACATCCCAATTATAAAGCCTGGCGCAGTTGACCTCCATTGTTGTGATATTCTCTCTCAAAAACTCCACGTCTTCCTGGTTGATCTCAAGATTTTTCCTCCCGTCGGCAAGTTTCTCATTCAGCAGGTCGATAGCCTCATCAATTGGATATTCCAACATGACATCTGCCCCAAGCCATAGCCCGACTTCCAGGTCTTTGGATGTGTCTATCTCTGCAGTAGTGTACAACGTTTCGTTCAGTTGATAATTTGTCTGAAGATTGGACCCTCTTTCTTTTTTAACCTTTAAAGCGCGACACATGCTTAAAGTGTTCTCGATATCTGGGATCTTCTGCTTCAACTGTTTCACCGCTAACAGCTTTGATTCTTGCATGTACTTGTATTTCGACAGTCTTTCCTGGAACTTGTTGAAGCATAGGTCAAAATCATTGGGGTCTTTTATGAAGTCTTCTACCTTTTCCACAAATGGGGCTTCCGGAATCCCACGGGGATTCGATTTTGTAGAGTTGAACACAGAGTCCATTGCGTTCCTACTGGCATTTCCAACTTACTTTAATGTCTCATACAGAAGTAAAGCATTTTCTCCAGGTGGGGAATTGAGGTAGGTCACGTGCTGTAATATATCGTAGCGAGCCGTGAACTTCTTAGCAGCGTTGAAACTTACCATCGTCAACAACTCCACACTTCTCTCTCGCTTGTAAACCCTTGAACTATCGAAACCATACTTAATGGTTTCATACTTGGAGACAGTTTTGAAAGTATAGCCTTAGACTTCAATGACTTGGGTATCAGTGCACTCTGCGCTTTGAAGGTGATGAGATCGAGAAAATCAAACTGAGCAAATGAAGCAAGTTGGCGACATTGTTCAGCATGCAAGTTGTCGACGTCATGAAAAAAAAGCCGGAGGATGTAGATTTACTTGTAATGTGAGAATAGGCATTGTGCAACCTTTTTAGTCACTGCACAACTGAAGTGACGACTTGAGAGGGAAGGCTTCTGAGAAATGGAGTAACAATAATAGCATGTTATGGAGGGTCCTGCTCCTTAACAAATAGCAGCCAGATGGTAAATTTTCGCTCAATAACTTCGTAATCAATTCTGGTATCTCACAAGGAAGTGAGTGTTACGAGTGATGCTTGATTTTTGCAACTCGCAGAACAGCTGGCCAAATAATGCAAGCCATAGAGCAGTCGTCGAATGCCAAAAGTTAAATAGCCCAAGTACGGGCGAAGTAAGAAACATATCAGACGGAATAGAATGATACAAAAGCTCCAGACATTGCAATGTCACACATATAAAGGAATCACATGACAGCACGTCAGGGTGTACATGGATACTTCATCGAGGTCAGTCTACAAATTGGTTATCTACACGGAAGACCAACTGAATGGAGAACATAGCATAGGTTAAACATTGGAGCCATCGCAGAATATTGCCTTCGCTGATGGATAAGAATTTGGTTGAAAATGAACTTTCGTTTGCGACCGCTACCAGAGTTTCTTTAGAAGTAGACAAGCTGTCAATATTCGCATCTAACGATGTGCCCATCGTCAAAGATGTCTCCATGAACATACCTAGTGCTTCTATAATGGCTATCATAGGCGGTTCAGGATCTGGTAAGACGACTTTACTGAATGTTCTGGCATCGAAAATGCCCAAAAGCCTAAAACAAAACGGGTCTTTTTGTTTCATTCCAGAGCTTAGCGAAGGGAGTAATAAGAATTGTCACCTTGCCATTTCAGGGTCTCCTAAGCAAAAGCATGCAGAGGACCTTTTTACCACCGCTTACCTCGCTCAGCAGGATATTCTATGTCCGAACTTAACTTGCCGTGAGACCCTTCAATACGCTTCAGAGTTGAAGCTTAGAGTAAGTAAAAAGGAGAGCCGAAAGCTGGTAGAAGAACTAATTGCAGAATTGGGGCTTCGTGACTGCGCACAAACCCTGGTAGGTGACTCGCGGCGACCAGGACTATCTGGCGGGGAAAAAAGAAGACTCAGCATAGGAGTACAGATGATCTCCAATCCGTCACTCATGTTTTTGGATGAACCTACAACCGGCTTAGATGCTTACTCTGCATACTTGGTGATAAAGACATTGCAAAAATTGAGTCACAAGGGTGGCAGGACTTTCGTAATGAGCATTCATCAGCCACGAGCGGACATTTTGTTTCTGCTGGATCAAGTTTGCATCTTGTCCAGGGGTTATAACATTTACTGTGACGATGTCACCAAAATGACGCCGTATTTCCATGGACTAGGATATGAAGTACCACGGCATGTCAATCCCGCAGACTACTTCATTGATATTTGTAGTGTTGATACACGCTCTCCGCGTCTCGTGCAGCAAACACAAGATAGGCTCAATCTACTCATCAGCAGCTGGAGACTTCGACAAAAAGCTTTCGAGTGGTCCTCTGCGCCAGAATTCGCTAAAATGGCACCCAGCATGCCACATGTCACTTTCTCTAGCCAAGTTCTAGTCCTGGCCAAGCGGTCATTAAAACTAAATATGAGGGATCCCACCACTGCGATTGCTTTATTGCTCGAGCCTATAGTAATTGGAGTTATGACGGGATGGATTTTTTATAAGCCAGATCATACGTCACTGAAAGGCGTCCGAACGATGACATCTGCTTTATATTCAGCAGCAGCTCTACAAGGTTATTTGTTTTTGCTGTTCGAAATTTACAGATTGTGCGAACAAGATATTAAGATCTACGATCAGGAGCGCGCTGAAGGTTGTGTGACTCCTTGGTCTTTTTTAATTGCTCGGCGCTTAGCAAATTTTGTTTTCGAAGATTTAGCCATACCATTTTTGTTTTCCGTCATCACTTTCTTCATGTATGGATTAAATGTTGATGCCAAAACCTTTTTTGTGTACTTCTCCGTCGTGCTGCTTATTCACCAATCTTCCGCGTCTTTTGCTCTGTTATCGGTAGCCATTTCGAGAGATTTCTCACAAGCTTCATTGATTGGGAACCTCAACTATACCTTGCAGTCAATGGCATGCGGGTTCTTTGCCAATGCCAGAAAAATGCCTGGCTACGTCAGATGGACCAAATACATTACTTACCTGTGGTATAGCTTTGGGGCTCTGGTATCCAACCAGTTCACTGATTTCGCGTGCGATATAGATGGACTGGAAGGGTGTTTAGGCAACATGACTCTGGACACTTTAGGGTTTTCTCGCTCCTGGAGGGCTACACCAATAATCGTAGTATTCTGCTGGTCAGTACTATTCTACATTTGTGCGATTTCAGTCCTTCAGCTGAAGAAAGTAGACGTTTGTCTGGCGAAACAAGTGAAAACGAAAAAGTCCAATCAAAAAAATTCTAACGAGGCTGAGACAGACCTGGAATCCGGTGCTTTTCAAACTAACTTAACAACTGAGCAAGCGATAGCGATTGAGGTTTACAATGTACACTTGAGTGTACATAAGAAACGCGCAACTTTCGCCAAGAAGAAGGATATCACTGAAGATACCATTTCAATTTTAAATGGCATCAATGCCGTGTTTAAACCAAATAATATTAATGCGATTATGGGTCCCTCAGGATCGGGGAAGTCGACTTTCTTGAATCTGTTGTCTGGCAAGCTTGATTCAACTTTTTTGACATCATTCAAAACCGAGGGTCGAATTTACTTTAATGGAATTCAAGTTTTACAGCAAGTCTTTAAGGATGTTTGCTCCTTTGTTCCGCAGGACGATGACCATCTGTTGGCGCAGCTCACCGTCAAAGAAACGCTCTCATTTGCTGCCGAATTGAGACTACACAATCTTCGTGCTGTGGATCGTACCTTGAGGGTGAATGAAATAATCTCAGAGCTCGGTTTGAAACATTGTGAGGATACATTAGTTGGTAATGAACTGGTCAAAGGTATCAGTGGGGGTGAAAAGAGAAGAGTATCAATGGGCATACATCTTCTCACTGATCCGTCTATTTTGCTGCTTGATGAGCCAACATCAGGACTGGACAGCTTTACATCTTTCAAAATCCTGGAGGTTTTGTCCAGCATAAGTAAGAAACCTGGCAAGACAGTAATTTTGACAATTCATCAACCGCGTGCCGAACTGTTTCAACAGTTGGGCAATGTATTGCTACTCGCAAAGGGCGGCCACGTGGCATACGACGGCTCTCCCAAAGACATGATTGTGTATTTCAGTCGCCTGGGATTTGAATGCCCTCCGCTAACAAATGTAGCAGACTACTTCTTGGACATGATCTCAGTAAACACACAAAATGAGATCAACGAATCCATATCTCGCAAAAGGGTCACATTCTTATTACAAAACTGGGATCGTGTTACGAGAAATATCCATGAACAGCCCATAGGCTGCAGTGACAAGTCTTTTGGTAACAACTTTATACACCAGGAGCACGTTCGAGCGAAAGCGCCTTTCAGCGTTGCTTATAGAGTTTGTGTGAGACGTCAATTCAAGACGATAACCCGGAATATCGAGTCATTGAGCGCTAGACTTGCGCAAATCCCAGGCGTCGGTATAATTTTAGCACTTTTCTTCGCACCCGTCAAAAACAACTACGCCGGTATCTCGAATAGGCTTGGTTTGGTTCAGCAGTCAACGGCTTTGTATTTTACTGGCATGCTGACAAACCTGGCATGTTATCCCGCAGAGAGAAACTACTTTTATAGAGAGTTTGACGATAACGTTTATGGGATTACTCCTTTCTTCCTCGGATATATGACATTGGAACTACCGATGGCAGCATTTGCGGCTTCCTTGTTTGCCATTTTCACGGTACTTGTATGTGGGGTAAATCGATCCGCAGGAAATTTCTTTGTCACAATGTATTGTAGTTTGATAATATCCACATGTGGAGAGACCCTAGGAATTATCACCAATACTCTTTTCACCACCCCGGGATTTGTTGTCAACGTTGTGTCAATCATACTAACAATCGGCTGTGTAATGTCTGGCCTCATGTCCTTGCAAATGTCGCGCGTTCTACAAGGCTTCAACTACCTAAGTCCTTTGAATTACACAGCCATGATAATGATTAATTACGCATTTCCCGACAATCTCAAACTCACTTGCTTTGACGGAGGACAAAATGCTGATGGTTCCTGTATTTTTACGTCAGGTTCGCAAGTTCTAGAAGGCTACGGGTTAACGCGCAATACGCGCCACTATCTGGGAATAACAATTTGTGTTTGGTTCATATACAGACTTATCGCATACCTGACCCTTAGAGCCAAACTCGAGTGGATAAGATGGTGAAGCAGTTGATGCTGGCCACCAATAATTATCGTCGACCGATGGTGGACCATGTCATGAAAGCGCTTTCAGAACTGTTGGCATGGTTGAAACCATATAGTTGTGTGATACCATACCTGAATGTGGCGCTTTCATGCTAGCATGTACCGTACGATATTTAAAAGCGGGTACCAAGCCATAGGCCTATTATTTTTACATCTCTGTGTCTACCAGAATAAATAGAGTACTTTGGTGGCATCACGGAAAGTTACGATGTCTTCTAGCCAAACACGTAAACAATGAAAACACAGCTAGAATATCAACTAGAAAATAGTTGGGAATTATTGTCACGGTGTACTAAATAAAGGTTATAAGTTCCTTGTTCGAACAGATCTCCTTCAAGCGACGAGGAGCAAAAAATAGTTGATCCAAGAATGTTCACCATAGATCCAAGCTTTGTCAAAACTTTTACTGAGCAGTCCCTGGATGAGTTGAAGTCCTCTGATAAACAGAGCCGTTTACCCAGGTTCGACTACAACATCGCATTTGATTTAGGGCGTAAAGTGAGACAATGGGCAATTGATATGTTTCCTTCAAGTGCTATGGTGATTGATATATCTCTGCCTTCTGGTCAATGTATGTTTCACTCAACCACTAATAGTGATACGTCTCTCGATAATGACATATGGGTAGCGAGAAAGAAGAAGACCGTGATTAGATTCGGATGCTCGAGCTATCTGATGGGGCGAAAGCTCAAGTCTAAGGCATTGGATAAAATGGAAGATGCTTTCTATATCGATTCCAAGGAATATGCGATCCATGGTGGCTCGGTGCCAATTTTCGTTGATGGGATCGACCCCATGGTAGCGATATTGACCGTGAGTGGTTTGAAGCAGGAGGAAGATCATATCTTCGCACTCAGAGCGATTACCGAGTTTGCTCATTTGCTCGAGCCATCCGATCTAGACTTGGACTAATATCTTGTCACATATGAGTATACATCCAATTAAAAATAAATAATCACGTACCTCTTTGACCAGAAAGAAATTGCGGGAGTAGCCCGTTTACTCCCCACTTCCATTTGAGCTTCCGTTTTGCCTCAATGAACCATACCATTGTATTTGAGTCTACAGCGCTACTGCTGTGATCCATATCACTTTGTTGTAATTGTAAGTGCAGTCCGCTGATCAGGTGTGGAGAAAATTGGTTGGTTTTATGTCTCTTGGTATTCGTTGGTAGTACTTGCTCAGTCTCTGCCTGCCAATCTTCGCTTTCTATGCTAAAGTCCCCTGAGTTATTTGCAGAATCTGCAGAGGTTTCGAACTCGTAGTCTTCCAATAACTTTGCCGTTTCTTCATATCTGACAGTACAACTCGAACACACTATCTCGCGGAAATGACGACCCTCTACTAGTGAGCTGATTTCGTACAGCGGCTTTTCACAGATGACACACCCTTTAATAGTATGCCCAACGTTCAAAGCCTGAAGATATTGGTCTCTATCATCGTTTTGTTTGACGACATCTTCTAGTAGATGTCCGATATCTGTCACCACAGTTTTGTCGGAGCCTGTAGAATTCTGGCCACTTTCTGATACTAACTGGCTTTCCTCGATCATATCCATGTTGGCAAAGGAGTCATTGTCCTTGATATGCGGTGTTAGAGTGAGTGAAGATGTGGCAGAAAGAGTTCGTTTCGTTCTGAGTTTTAGGGGCAGCCTAGAGGAATTGTTTTTGTTGACTTTACTCTTCAAATCTGAAATAGATACCCTGCTTCTGGCAAACTTGAGTCGTCGGGGATCTTCTTGGATGTAGTCTTCTACCAAGACTATGGGAGGAGTACTACATTTGCCATCATCGTGATCGGGCTTATGCCTTGGATTCACACTAAAACGCCTGTTATCGACATGAATACGAATTTGTACCTCATTGGTGGAGTTTTGAGGTGTATTATGATGGCTCCGTTCTTCAACTGGTGGTGGGATGGGCAAAGTTGTAAATTTTTGATCGTCCAGTAGATCAAGTTTGGTGGTGGATTTGCTTAGATTAGAATGTAGCCTCGGCTTGGCACCGCAAAGGTTACTCCTAGCCACCCGCCGTTTACGCAAAAGCTTTCGAGTTGGATCCTCAAGTGGCTCTGAGATCCTAGGTTTGGACGGCGTGCTGTTACTGTTAAACTGGAACTCCTTGTGTGCTGTTCGCCATTTCAAGGGGGTATCGCTAGTCAAAGGCCCAAAAGAGGCATTTGCTTGGCTCTTGTTGATGAATCGGGCTGATGGTTGATTTGCTTCTTGTGAGACAAACGAGAGTGACGAAATCGAGGATTTTCCGTCGTGATCCATAGGTGGCCAGCGAAATGATAGAGCTGGAAAATACCACTAATACTTCTGCTTTCTGCTTATTATTCCTCTCCCTGAATGTTAGCTCGATAGACTTTTGCAGGAAGTGCCATGATAGATCCAAATTGTTAATATTTGTTTATGAATTTCCTGATCCGGAACACATTGCTCCAATAGAAACCTGACACATTCATGCGGATGAGCTTAAAATGGCTTGTCGACTTCTTTGCAAGTTGAGAACGACAAATGGTATTTATGGCTAGGAACCAGAACTCGTTCTTCAACAAGTGAATGGGTATTAAAAGCCCTGGTTTCATGCGATGATTCTATCCAAAATGACAAAACCTAAGGCACATTATCATAATCGTTTTTAGACACTCCTATCGAAACATACGTTGAGCTCACTCACCATTTTTCAAGATGGCTCAACGGTGTTTTTCTTTTGGTGCGACCATACCGACTCCGATCCCAAAATTAAATTTCAACGAATCCAAAAATTAAGAAAACTACCGAGCGATATGACCGGAGGAGCTCTTTGGCATTGGTTTTAGATATTTCACCAATACTTTTGCAATTCTGGATTCCTATTCGCGAGGTGAAGTCTTGAATTTATTGGTGACGCCTTTAGCAGACATAATATGCGATTTTGATGATATTACGAGTATTGCGCAATACACTGTTCGCTCGGAGTTTATTCCAGCTACAATAAAAGTATTGCACCTAACCCAAGTTTTGTATTAAATTGGTCATGCTGTTACGCAGTGTTTGAAGCTGGCACATTTGTGCCATTTGCGCCATCCGCTTACTATACCTTAACAAAATAAAGTTCATATGCTGTCAGCGTCTCTTCAAAGCTAATAGACCCTCAAGCACGAACTGTGCGGAAATAAGCATATGAATGGCAAAAGGGTACCAGCGAGGAACATGGGAAGGTTGTAAAAGTAGCCCGTATCCTCCTCGTCCTTCTGCTTATTTGCCACGGTTGTCGTAGCTTTACGGCATAAGCAAATATAACTTCATAGTATAAGCTCTGTAGAGAGCTAGATTCATATTTCGTGCTTCCGTAGGATAACTCTTACGCCTATCTTACTCAAGAACATAGTTCATTCAATCTTAATATCCTCCTCATGCCCGTCAATTCACATGATGTATACTTGTTCTCGGAGATGTCTCTTCGTGCTCCACTTGGAGTTATCTTGAACCCTCTTTCGTTAAAAGGGACATCAGCAGATCTCTCGAATTAAATTTGGAAAGATGGCGTAGTCGTCTATTTAATCAGACAATGAAAGTTAAATTGACGGACAGGGAGAGCTAAAGTGGAGCACAGGAGCTTGTATTAGCCTTGTTCGAATATAATCTTGATATATTAGAATAACCTTATACACGAGTACACATTGGTAGCGCTTTAAGATGTCTGCTGCAGAGTACTATAAGGGAACTTCGAATTCCCACCAACAAGTATGCTAAGGGATGCGGGAAACGCTATTAATTTTATAAGAATGGGAATTGCAGAGAGCTTTTTTTCTGGATAAACAGGTCCAGAGATTTTCTCAGGGCGGCATTAGTGCTCTTTCTGTAGAGCGATGCCTCGCCAAAGGTGTAGGGTTAGAAAATTGGAATATGGTTTTCCAGCTTAAACCAATCACTATTCTAAGGATTTGATACACTTCCACTTGAAAGCCCCAATCTACCGGGCTCGTTGCAACCGCTAATATTTCTACGAATCAAGATACTAACTTCATTTTTCCAGTATTCGAGTCCTATGGGACCACCATTAGGGCATCAAAGTGATAACAGAGGTGTTTTCAGCTCATATCAACAACCACAGCAAGCCTATTATGGTCATCAACAACAGCAGTACTACGCTAGTCCTCCACCTAATTACAACCAACAACAGCATTTTCAACAACAGCCAGGCTACTATAACCAACAACCCGGTTACTATAACCAGCAGCAACCAGTATATGTGCAACAACAACCCCCGACTAATAATAATGCAGACTGTTTGACCGCCTGCTTGGCAGGTATGTGTCTATGCTGCACCTTAGACCTTTTATTCTGAAAACTAAGTAGTTGTCTCACCCAATCGTGTATCTGTTAATAATCCAAAATTGATTCTTCGCCATAGCGCGAATAAAATGTCGTACGTTTCATGATCTAAATATGCAGCAAGCTGTTTTTTTAATAATGTGAATGTTTCTCAAGCCCGTTCGACACTGAACAGTTTTCACATCATTTAAAACCTCTCCACTTCTTCGTCGATTGTGTCGATTAGTCGGTCGTATCCACCGTCCTTGTCGCTTAAAAAAGCGTGTGGTAAGTACCTATCTGGAATTTCAATGGCATGGTTGAAAAGTAAAGTTCCAAATATTTGTACCGTGAAACCTAAAAGCTGCAAGGCCTTGAAGCGCTCCCACTCTAGCGCTAACGAGACTAACCAAACTAATAACGTTCTACATGTGTCCACCGTGCTCCTTGACGTGGCACTCACATTTTTGGTAATAGAGATTCCAAAAAAGTTGAAGCACGCAATAGATGCCATAATAGCGATCGATGAATACAACACCTGCCCGTTCGCAAACATATCAACAAACCCTTGCCTCATGTTGAGACTGGAGTTGACATTTTTGTGGCCGTAAATTAGATGACCAAATAGCAGTATCCCAAATGTGATCGAAGACCCAAAAAGCCCTTCAAAACCAACAAGGTCCACTGGGATTACTTGCCATCGAGACATTATGTGTTCTTCGGCAATGAATTGTAAAGCCATGAATACAAGACCCATCACGATCAAGCAAATACCCAATAAAGAAGATTCTGTACCATGTGTCGAGTCATATTTAGCGGCTTCTACATTACTTTGACCGCTGTACCCGACTATTCCTATACCCATGACAATGAGAGCGAGCGACGCCCATTCCAAATGGCTGACCTTCCGGTTGAGAAATAGGACACTGAAGAGTGCCACAAAAAACACAATCCCACCTCTAGCCATCTGGTAAATTGACACAGGTATCGTTACCAGAGCAAGGTTCAGCATTGTTGATGCGACAATGTCGCAAATTGCTGGTATAGCCAAAAGAAAATGTTGTCTACCTTTGATGGTCGACTTACTAATGATACTTGCATCAACAAATTTAGTTGTGTTCTTCCGGTCCCACAACACTACCAACATTGCCATTTCGCCAACAAACATCTGCAGCGTTTGCAACACAGGTTGATTAAAGAATATTGGAGATATGCTTTCACAATCGCGAACACATTGGTTGTCTTGATACTTGGTGGACAGCGAGCTGACCACCCCTGTTACTACCAGTCCCACACATAAAAAGAGAACATATAGCCGAATCATGGCTACAATGTTCTGATTAGTCGAACATACTTGTCTTTTACATAAAGGTAGAAAAGTCCGTCGATTAGAGCAAAGCCTGTGTCATGTGACTACAGCTTGGGACAATGTCCGTATACTATGGAGTTATGGCCTTCGTGAACTTATAGCAGAGAAGGCCGAACATGATCACCGCTCTACATATTACGTAGAAAAATACGGCGTAGCTAGTATGATCAATTTATGAACTCATACCAATAGGGCACCAGTAACTATCGTTCTGCTATAGACACCGAGCTTACAATAAAAAAAATGCTTGTAATAACAATCTATTTACCAAGGGATTAGGTAGCTCAAAGGAGGGCCACATACTTTGGCAACGTCCTGTAGCTTCTAGAATCGCTTTCAAGAGGTTTGTTTGAAGCACTTTTCAGACTCCTATATAACTGTTTGCTTAAGAAGGACTCTAATAAAACAACTGACCTTTGATATTATTGGATTTTGGTGAAAGAGTTCTACCACGGAAAATCATCATAGGTTGCATACATTCCTAGAAGAATGCTTCCTTCATCTTGAACCTACTTCGGAGCTGACCCCTGCAGTGATCCGACGGGCATTGCTTGGGGCCGTAGTTGTCTGGATGCGATGGCCCTCTTAACTCTTTGAGCTTCTTCTTGGAACCCTTACTTTGCTGACTTGCAACATCAACCCTCTTGAAGCAACGTCCGCAGAACATATGTCCACAACTTGCCACGAATGTTCGTCGAGACAAGTCTCTGTCTGCAACGCTTATCCTCAGCAATGCCTGATATGGACAATGAAAACGGTATTTTGCGACGAGAGCTTCGAAGGAAACACCTCTGTCTTGCGGCGCCAGCCCCTCGTAATCGTCAGGGATGCCAGCACCAAGTTCCACACCACAGAGTGTACACACGGGTACCTCCATATAGTTTGCTTCATCATCCCTAACACTGATAGTTTCGTTCCTTCCTTTGTTCCTGATTGATATATTAATCTTGGGTGTTGGGTCGAATGAAGAGCTATAACCTTCCGGCAAACTTTTCGCTTTAGCCAAAAAGTCATGCTGTTGGCCCTTGGATGCTTCCATAAACTTGCGCTTTCGGTTATCGTTTTCTAATTCTTCGCGAGCCTGAATCATCTCGATAATGCCCTGTGTTTCCTGTACTTCATCTGCACCCCTGCCAAAATACGCACCGTACCCTGGTGGCATCCACGACCTCATGGAGTCAGATTGCCGACCGCTTGGATCTGCCAAATCTCCTAATGGTTGCGTCCAATTGAAGCCATGCCTTGTTGTTCTGCCGTTGATATTACCACTTTCCACATTTGAGTGCCGCACATACTCTCGATACTGAGCGTAAAGGCTGGTAAGTTCATCCAGACGTTGTTCATAACTTTCCCTGTCTACTGCTTCCAAAACAGACTGAAATTCGTTGATGGACAACGCCTCATCAAAAGCAGCCAGGACGCCAGCGGGAAGTGTAGACATCCTGGACTGGAAACCAGCGAAGTCTGGGTGGCTCAAAAATGAACTGCTTCTTGTGATAGGCGGTTGTCTTCTTAACCGTTGCTGTAGCCGTCTTTCTCGTGAGCTCTGTCGCTGGTGTAATTCTTCTCTCCGTCTCTGTTCATTGCGAAGAAGGCGGCTGTCGGAGTCGTCTGTAGAATTTGTGAACAGCCGTTGGGCGTTGGTGGCAGTTCGTCGCAGTAACCTTCTTCCACCATTGCCAGAAGTGACGTTACGAGGTTCTTGATACTGGAAGGATCTTCTCATAGGCTGTTCCAGTGGGCTCCCGGATAATATCAAGCGTTCGCCACCGGGAAGGTTCAGTACAAAACTGGTGTTAGTCGTGTTTTGTCCAAGAAATACGACATCTTCATCTTCATCTGCATCTCCAGTCGATGGTTGTCGAGGTCTTATCTGGGCCACTCTGATCACCCCTTCGTTATCTAAATCAACGTAGTCTGCTTGTGGATCTAAAGGACCACCATCATCTAGCACTCTTTCGTCGACCACCTCTACTTCATCGTCATTATTGTCACCATGTGTATTTGATGGGCGTCGCTGTTGAGTTGAAAAACGACTTACGCGACCTCTTGTGTGGTCCAAGGCATGTCTACTCATGTTTCCAGCTCTCTGTAGTCCACCTTCATCTTCTGCACAACTTTCGATCTCTATAACCTCGTTGCTATCGTCTTGGGATCCAGTATCTGAAGTTCTGATATGTCCAGGACCTTCATCAGACTCCATCCTGACGTATTTACGCTCTGAGATTTAGGTTATACGGTTAAAAGAGCCCCCGATGCTTGATGTACCTATGTTTTGACACCAACACGTTCCTGACCTACGGTTATCCAAATGCTCTGGGGGTTTGCAGTTCGTAAAGACTGATTGTTAGAGACCAAATAATTATAATATATAACACATATTAAGACTAGATTTGGCCTCTCTGTCTTGTGAAGTCCTTGAAACACTGTTACACAGACCTCTAGATACTCTTTATATGTAAAGCTTCTTTGAAATAGAGCGTTTAGACGTTTTGACATTTGAATTCACTAATTTACAAGCATGGCGGGTGATGAATGAGTGCGTGCCGTTTACTGTAACGGTAGTACATGTTTTCGTTTTTCGCAACGTCTACAACCCGCTTCTCATGTATCTACCAATGACAACACAATGGTCTCTTTCGTAAGGTTCCAGTGTCAATTGCTCCAAGGGCTTGATACGTTCCTCACGCAACTTTTGCACCTCTCTGGCGAAAACGGTTTCGGCATCCACGGTAGAATCGATACAGTTGGCCTTGATCGAGATAACAACACCACCCTGGTCCTTTAGGAACATGTGGGAGTTCAAAGCGATGATACGAGCTTGGTCCGGTTGGGCCACATCGGCGAAAACTGCATCAACCATGCCGATCAGCATTCTATACTTTTGAGGGTGTCTGGCATCTTCGATAATTGGAATCACGTTAGGCCTCTTCTTGGCCATAGAAATCAACTCTCTACCTGGTCTGTGAGAGAACTCAACAGCGTAGACTAAACCTTCTGGGCCAACAACATCAGCAACATGCGACACAGAGGTACCAGAAGCAGCACCCAGATATAGCACCTTCTTCCCGGGCGCAATGAAAAGCTCGTCTAGACCACCCATAATACCGGCAGCCAGCTTTGATCTGAAAGGATTCCACACACGGTATTCAACCTTGGTAGGGGGAACACCTTCTTCTGTGGAGGGTTCTTCCACGGAAACTCTTTTTTCGCCATAGACAGATTCGCCAGGAGCGACATTCTTAGTGACCAACAGATCTTCTTTACCTCTCGCGATGAATACACCTGCGTGCTTGTGGGGTTCGATGACGACCTTGGCACCACCTCTGGCACCACCTCTGGCACCACCTCTAGCACCACCGCGACCACCACCTCTTGGGCCGCCTCTTGCACCACCACCACCACCGCCACGGCCACCGCCAAAGCCTCCTCTAGCGCCGCCACGTCCACCGCCAAATCCACCTCTAGCACCACCACCACGGCCTCCAAAACCGCCTCTGGCACCGCCTCTAGCACCTCTAGAGCCTGTCAATGAAGCACTCGTTAGTAAAACTGTGGTTTAGACGAATTTTTCAGATGCTTGTTCTGGTCGAAGCGATGCGCTTCGAATACTGTCTAAAAGACGACAAATTTGTAAAAGCTCAGGGATTCCAGGACAGAACCTGTAACATTTTACAGCCGTATCGCAGTATCCAGCGCAGCATTTGTGTCCTTCCCATCTCTACTCGCTCTCTTTCGGCCATCACATCCATCTGATCATCTGCATCATCATCCTTTCGATGAAAAATGTTGCGTTGCAAGTAACATACCACCACGGCCGCCTCTGCTTCCAGCTTGAAAAACCATTATTATATCTCAACTATTCTTGGTACAAAATGTGACACTCTTAGCAGTCTCGAGACTCTCTGTATCTAGATTGATATTGATAATGCTTGGTAGCTGGTTTGGTTTGGCTAAATATTTCAAGATATTTTTCCAGTGAGATGAGCATCTCTAAAAATTTTTCACTATTGAGAGAGGCGCTTGAAAAAGGAAAGAGACGACTCGACGAGCCAAAACGATAAACCAGGGAACTGAAGCAGGTGAGGTTACAAGGAATTTATGGGAAACCATAGTGGTCGCTAGGAGCACATCCTAGTTAGAATTCTAGGATTATAAGGACTTGGGCGGGGGGAGATAGCCGGTGCATACCGTGTTTCAGTTTCAAAAATAGGAAACTTGAACTCGGGGCCTAAAGGTTGACTATAGTTTATTAAGAAGATCAAAGTAATGGAGCAGACTGATTAAAAGTTGAAAATTGTTTGTGTCAGAACTAGCGAGTTACTGCTGGATAGTGCCAATTGCATTATACAACGAGTGAGCACATACTGGAGAACCGCGACATTATGGTACAAAGTGATGTCAGTAAAACATGGACGGTCGATGAAAGATTCTACGTGAAGCCCTAAAAGAGCTCACGAAGAATCGGACGATACGACAAAGTGGTGTGATACCTCGGATGATGACCATCTGGGATCACCCGATTTATCATACGATCGTTCCTGAGTATTGAGTGAAAAGTTTTACGCTGAATCCAAAATTTGTATAAATACCGACAAACTGTTTTGATATATGGACCACCTATATAGCTGAAATAATCACGGAGAGATATTTATAACCTTCATCTACGAACAACTTCAATCAACCTAATCATGGAAGAATTAAACAAGAACATCAGCAAGCTTTCCATTGCTGATTCAGACTCGCCTCAATAGTTTGTTATTGATAGCCACCAGATTTTTAAAATATGTGAGTCGGCTCGAGGACAAAGTTTGTGGCTACCTGAACAGCTTTACGTACACCAAGTACTTGATTTCGGTATATCACTTCTACGGAAAGTCAAAATATGAGGTGGTGCACGGAGAAGCGCTCCTGATGATTACCGTAGGAATTGGAGTCAAAATACTGTTGTACGAGAGGATAGAGCAACCGCGGAATACACGAATACTGCAAACTTGATAGCAGTATATGGTTGATGTGACTTAGGTTATGGTAGTGTTTGAATTTCGTAACATTCTGACTTATACGGATGGTATGTTGACACATGTCTATAAAGTGACAAGAAATTGATGCAATACAATCCTACTTGAAAGCAGTCTAATAAACTCCATCGACCGGGGAATGACGTGATTTAAACTTCTCACGCTATTCAAATCGATCTGATACATATATGTACGAACTGCTCATCTCAGAACTATTATGTGACAGCTGGTACCGTCGGGTTTCGCGATAAAAGGACTGTTGCGGCATAACGTCAGTATGGCATGTCATAATAGTAAAAAGTGATAATATACGTGGAATTAAGAGTAAACACAGTAGTTAGCGCTAATCCCACAGAATTTGTTACTCAGAATACGGCAAGGAACCATAGCGTCTCAGATACATCTAGCAGTAATTTTGGGTTTGTTTTTCTATCAGACTAAGCTACACTTCCGATATTTAGTAGATTACTCAGAAATTGTATAGATTCCGCACTAATTAAAAACAGTGAGAAAGTACTACTCAGATGTCAAAGTTTCACTGAGATAATTGTAGGCCTTTATAGAAGAGCCATAGAATTACAAGTCATCTAACTGAACAATTTAGCGTTAGACACTGCTGGCGGGTATATCCCAACAATAATAACTAATTGACGAAGGGTATCTCAGAAATCACTAAACACCTTATGGAGCCTAAATTAGGTGATAAAGGCTTGCAAAGCGAACAGTGTATGCTTCTGCCGTGGAGGGAGAATATCAAGTGCAATTGCGTTAGGATAGAACGTTAAACCCACGGAGTTGGGAGTTGAAAAAAACTGGCCTCCACAACAGGCACAGCGAACAATAGGACCCTTTAATTTGAGACCTAACATTTCATCAATAATAATCGCTAAACATGTTGACCGTAGCACACCAGCCGAGAACATCAGAAAATACCCGTCTGCAAGATTTGGGAAAAGAAGCAGCTTATTGGAGATTTCTTCTGTTGTCAGGAAGCTGTAGAACCCAAGAAAAGTAATCATAAGCGCAGGAAGAGGCTTAAGGAATCCCTTGGTTAGAACAACCCAAATTATCAACCGTATTTGTGAATTTTCTAGAAAGTCCGATCAACACTTGCACCAAGATCGTAAGAAAATCTCACCATGCGGCCCTATTTTGTCTACCTCGAGAAGTTAGACCCCGAACAGTGTACACAACTCACTCTCTGCATTCTACTACGCATTACTCAGGTCGCAACAGGGTGAAGGACAGGAGTGCACTGACATCGGAGTCATCGAAATTGATGAAGTTTAAACCTCCAAAACTTGTGCCACTTGCAGGGTTATTAGGCACGATCCCGCTATAACAAAGGCCCACGAGTGTGAGAAGTGTAGAGTTTTCTATGATCTTGATTTCAACGCTATTAAAACCATTCCACTCAAACGCATTGTTCAAACTTGTTATTTTTACCGCGATGATCATCTACCTTCAATTCCTACAGCGAGAAAATGCTATTATTTTTTACAGGAAAAGGGACTACAATAGGTTAAGCGCAAGTGACATGAAGGAGAAATAAGAACGAGTGAGATATGGCCACTAGAGTAAACCTCACGCCGGCTCAAAAACACTCATCTTCTTCAGGCAATACTCATCATTATGCGTTAAAACAAGTGATCGGGAAGGGAGCATACGGAATAGTCTACCGGGCTATGAACAGACAAACAGGAAGTCAAGTCGCTATTAAAGTGATTGAGTATGATGAAGAAGAGGAACTTAATGAGCACATGTTGGAGATTGATCTACTCAAGAACTTAAAACACGAAAATATTGTCAAGTACCATGGCTTTATTCAAAAATCACATCAACTATTCATCTTACTCGAGTATTGTTGTCAAGGCTCCCTGAGAGATTTAATTAAGAGAGGACCGGTGGATGAACATGAATGCAAGGCATATATCAAGCAGACGTTGTATGGATTGCAGTATTTACATGAACAAGGTGTAATTCACAGAGATATTAAGGCTGCAAATCTGCTGCTGGACGGCCACAATGTCGTTAAACTCGCCGATTTTGGCGTTTCGACTAGAGTAAATAGCCTGGCTATGACCTATGCGGGATCTCCAAATTGGATGGCTCCAGAAGTTATGATGGGTCAGGGTGCAACGACTGTCAGTGATATCTGGTCACTCGGCGCCACCGTTGTGGAGATTTTGACGGGAAACCCTCCCTTTCACAACCTTGTTAACGAGGCCGCCTGTTACGCGATAGTGCATGATATTTACCTGCCCCCCAAGTCTCTGTCGTCGGTGTGTCGAAAATTTATCCGAACATGTTTTCAAAAGAATATGTTCCAAAGGGCAACCGCTCAAGACCTTTTAAACCACGAGTGGATTAGCGAACCACAAAAGCCAGCTCTGGAAAAGTTTAGAGAAGAAGAAGAAGAAGCATCTGGGGACTGGCGCCATGATTATATTGAGGTCGAAGTATCTCCTTTCAAAGAAAACGACGTGATTGATGCCCAACAAAATCTCAATCGCCTGCGACAGCCTGGTGTACAATTCAACCCATCATTGATATATAATGAATGCGACTTATACAGCATCGCGTCGTGTTTGGTTGACTTGTGCAGACGGGGTCAGCTGAAGAGCGTAGAAGATATGATGGCTTACGACAGTCAATATAAGGGTGGTGAGTGTAAGGAGATGTTTATCGCTTTAGGAGGTATTCCTGCCTTGCTGTGTCACGTCGGATCCGCTGAATCTTTGATATGCCGATTCTTTCTGGGAGATGTAAATGAACTCATAAAATGTGGTATACTGCCCTTTTGTGGTTCTCTTACTGAGTCTCATCTGATCCTTGCTATAATTGCAGCCTACGGTACCATTATAGACTTTAAAAACTGGTGCAAATGGTGCAGCAGCTTACCAAACATTGATGATGCACTTATAAGAGGTCTCGAAGCAGACGACAAATTGGCCCACGACACGTTACTCAGCCTCTCAGAACCCGATTGCTTCCCCATTAGAGCATCTCTAATAGGTAGACTTATGACTCTACCCTTAGCGGGCAATAGTCGATTGAGTTATACAATTTTCAAAAGCTTGAATAGCTTTTTGGAGAGAAAGGGTGTAACGAGTACAGTCACTAATTACAGCGAGGCTGAACCCGCTTCATCATCCAATACTCAAACTACTTTTCTCTCTTCGGGCCTTCAATTCCCCAATGTCCCTGTCTACCCAGAACGTGCCTGTTTGCCCGAAGGCTTTATTGACTGGCTTCTTAAGTTCACGCCAAGCGCATCTGATGATCAACACTTGGTCAAAAACTTTGTAGAGCTTTGTTTTAATGCTAGCCACCTCGACCGTGTGGTACTGGGAGAGATAGTGGAGCATGGCGGCTTTTTGCGGCTAACACAAGAACTGATACGAGAGTTTGCGAAGGACTCTCGCATCAAATATACCAAGTCAATTCTTTCAATTGCATTGAACCTGTGCGCAGATCTTTCTCAGGAGATCAGCATAGCCTATTTGCCTACCGCAGTTGATGTAGCTATGAGATATCTCGAAATTCCAGACTTTATCACAGGAGGGACTGAGATATTGCTGCATTGTTTCCTGTTTGCTATGCGCGAGAACTGTAAAATTACAGAAGATTCCTTAAACATAGTGATTCATTGCAACTCTGATGCAATAATTGTCCCACGACTGTCTCTCCTGCGGACTTTCTACTCTGAGGAGCCAAAGTTCGGAAATTACATCACCAAGTTTTCAAGATTATGCTCTTTGCCACCCTGCAAGTCCTTAGCCTTTGATATTATTTCGCATCCGCATTTTATGAGGAAAACACAAGCATTGTTCGACATTTACCGCAGCAGTTTAATTATCCAGATAGATTTTCTCAAGTTTCTGAAACTGATATTTACCAGATACACAGAATTCAGCCCTCGTCCTCCGAGAAAAGATATACCCACAAACATTTTGATTTCTTCTGCTATTAGACAGCGCGTTTCGGTTCATGATTCGCGGATACTTTCTGATGTTGTTGATTTCCTACTTTCAAATTGGCGGCCAGACAAGTTGCGCCCAAATCAAGTTGGCGCTGATTCCGTGCTTATAAAACAGCTATGTCACGATATTGAGTCTTTAAAGACAACTAAAGTATCCTCCAGCCCCAAACGGAAAGATAGAAACGATTTCGCGCTACGGGCGCCAGTGACGAGTTGAAGTAATACTCGTTTGTCGTTATCAGATAACACGTGATTATCCTGACTTTTAGGGTTAATTCAAAACAACCGATACTGATTCATCAGGCATATGATCACTACAAGAGATCAGAGATCTGATAATGGATAGTCCAGCCAACTCTAAACAAACTTGGTGTAGTTTTGAGAACGCTTAATGTACCAAAGGAAACCCGAAACTCGAGAGCATAATGGCCCTCGTACAAGCGAGTATCAAGTTTTGGAAGAAATCGGACGAGGATCTTTCGGAACTGTTAGAAAACTACTGCATTTGCCCACCAACAAAACACTTGTTCGAAAAGAGATCCGGTATGGGCATATGAACTCTAAAGAGCGCCAACAGTTAATATCTGAATGTGCAATCTTGAGCCAATTAAAGCATGAAAATATTGTTGAGTTTTACGAATGGGACTCTGACAAAAATGTTCTATACTTCTACATGGAGTACTGCAGTAATGGCGACCTTTCCCAGATGATCAGCAATTTTAAAAGAGAGCGCAAGTATATCCCTGAAAAACTCGTATGGAGAATTACGGTTCAAATTCTCACAGCGTTGTACCGATGCCACTACGGAACCGATCTGCCACGGTTGGAAACCATATACGACAAAACCAAGCCGCCTGTGAAGGGTTCAAATGTTGTTATACATAGAGACCTAAAGCCAGGGAATATATTTTTGAGCACCGAAAAGATGCCCGATCCCTCTACGGTGTCACAGACATTGGATTATAATAAGGCATCAGTTAAACTTGGTGACTTTGGTCTTGCCAAATCCCTAGGATCCAGCGTGGAATTTGCCACGACCTATGTAGGCACACCGTACTACATGTCACCCGAAGTTTTGATGGATCAACCGTATTCGCCCTTGAGCGACATCTGGTCCGTGGGCTGTGTAATATACGAGATGTGCACACTTCGTCCACCTTTCCAGGCTAAAACATATATTGATCTACAAAGGCGGATCCAAGCGGGAAAATTTGATCACATACCGGAATATTACTCCAATGAGCTCCAGCTATTAATAGAGTCCTGCATAGATCCAAACTTACAGTCACGCGCATCGACGTATTCTTTACTACAGAATATCCAGCTCCGAATTGCGCGTAAGTCGCTGCAGCTCGAAAGGTTCGAGGATACTCTGCTCGACTACGAGAAAGAGCTGATGAACATTGGAAACATACTGGAACGACAGGCTGGAGAATACGAAGCCGAAATGACGGTAATAAAGCATCAATACCGCAAAGAGTTTGACCTAGCTGTAGACCAGCGCGTCCGGGAGATTTTGAACGGCAAGAAAGTTAGTGGTACACCAGAGCTAATGACTGCCAAGAACCATTTGCACCGACCAGATTATCACTGGCGTGTAAAAGGGAGGTGAACTAGGGCAAGACATAAATCTGTCTGCATTTCGGTACATTGTGCAGATAGTTAACACTTGTAGCGACTTCTTCCAACCTTCAATATATTTGCGAAAATGAACGGATATACAAAATCTAGAATTTCTGTCCAGTTAGCGTCTCAAATGCTTCCACATATTTAGCCCGGGTGCTTTGAAGGATGTCTTCGGGCATCTTTACGCCTTTCACACCGTCTAAATGGTTGCCGGTCAACCAATTTCTCAAAAACTGCTTGTCGTAGGAATCTTGAGACTTGCCAAGTTCGAAATTTTTACCATTCCAGAAACGAGAGGAGTCTGGCGTGAGAACTTCGTCCACCAAGATGATCTCATTAGTTGATTCGTCTATCCCAAATTCGAACTTGGTATCTGCTATTATGATTCCATTACTTTTGGCGTAGTCCTTACACTTAGCGTATAGCTTGATAGCAAGCTTTGCGATCCTATGGCACAGTTCCTGTCCCACTAGCTCAGCCGCCTGAGTCTCCGATATGTTTTCGTCATGGTCGCCTTGTTCGGCTTTAGTTGATGGTGTGAAAATGGGAGTGGGAAATTCTTGGCACTCCTGTAGATCTTTTGGAACAGCTTGACCGTGCACAGTTCCAAATTGCTTATATTCTTTCCACGCGGAACCGGTAATAAAACCGCGAACTATGACCTCCAATGGGATCAGCTTGAATTTGTGGATTATCATGCACCTGCCGTCGAGTTGGACCTTGTACTTGGGTAGTGATAGTTGTGGTGGAAGCAGGTCAAAGACTGTTTTACCTTGGGGGATCTCAACCAGATGATTACGAACATCAGATTTGAGGTACGAGAACCAGAATTCTGAAAGCTTAGTGAGGAGAATACCTTTTTCAGGCACCGTATTCTCCATAATGACATCGTAAGCGGAAATGCGGTCCGTAGCGATGAAAAGTAGCGTTTTGGAATCCACTTCGTAAATGTCTCTTACTTTGCCCCTAGCGAGCAGCGGTAAGATTCCGTCTAGATTAGTCTCACGAAGGGCCATGCTAAAATTGTCTGGTACTAGATTGTGTCGAAATAGGGCCCAAGATTTGTATAAAGGATTCTCGGAGCCTTGAAAGATAAGCTAGTAGGCGGATTTATATATGAGTCCAATGCAGATGCTCGCTCATTCTGAAAAATAATGAGAACTTAATATATGAAATAAAGTAATTGGCAATCTAATTATGAACAGAGTCAGGGAAAACGACATCAGTTCGAACTACGAAGGACGCATTTCAGGAACTTAAGAGCTGCTTTGACCCAGATGCAATGAAAAATGGATTGTTACATTGAAATAAGAAAGCAGATTCTATTGGTGCTACTTCGTGTAGTTTTCGTTTCTTGCCTATCTGAGAAAGCATTCTGTTGCAATGAAAATTGGGTTCTACAAGTATTTAAATGACAAAAGACGAACAATCTCTGATTATGTATTTGCCTGGCAGGCTTCCGGCAATAACTATAAACTACTACCTATCTTATATCAAAGGAAATTGTTTCTTTGAATTGTTGGAAACAAAATCCATTTTTGAGATGTGCTCTCGGACCAGTAGTGGAGTGACGATGCCTAATACCAGAATTCGAGCCCATTGGCCTTCGCAAAAAGTCAGAAGTAGTATTTCGCCTTAGAACTGAGTGTGATTGTACGTTTTTTATGGTTAGCAATTGAGTACATTTTGACATATCGTCTTGTAAATGCTACGTCCGCCGTCGTAATTTCGCTTTCTTGGTAAATAGTTCCGAACTCTATATAATGAACGTTAACACGCACAGCGTTCCAATTCCAAGAGTATCGTGTGGCGGGTGAATCGTATTACCATTGTTGGTATCCCAATTGTCAATTTTCAGAACCCTTTCTCATGTGATTAATGAGTACTTGAGTACCTGAAACATCAAAAATTCCAGGCTGATAGTCCCAATATCAACGTTCCACCAGACCAAAAGAGGCCGGTCTTCCATTCTTTAAAAGCTATTTGTGGGCCCCTGGTCGATGCAGAACATCTTGGATAAGGCATACGATAAGTATGCTCTAACAAGTTCTGCACCATCAAACGCGCACACGAACTTATTATGTGATCCTAACCTTGTAGAGGACTACAGTGATATTTTAAAGGCGATGCCAAAGAAATTACGGCAAGACGAAGAAAGTACCAGTGTAAATGGCAGCGTCGTAATGAACTCTGGAAGTGTGATAACCTCACCTGAAAAAGCCGTGCAAAACGGGGTGGAGCCTTATTCTGTGTATCCATCTCAAGATACTGAAACACATCAGAACCATATGGGGGCAGATGTCCCCACAGATACCGACTACGAATATTCTGATTCCGAGTTCGAGGAAGACATGGAAAACAGACTTCAGGACTTTAATTCTGGTGCTAAACAAGGGTCTACGATTGCATTTTCTCACGAGAATGACTTAGAAGGAGAATTGCAAGATGAAACCTCTAGCGATGGTTCTTCAGAGGAGGACGACCTCATGATTTCTTGCACAAGTACAGAACGGTATATTGGCCCCGAGGACGACGAAGATGATGACATGGCCGAAGAAATGCAGCCGCTGGCCCCACCTCAGGAAATAGATCCAAGTAAACTTTACGCACTCTATCCATTCCAAGGCCCCGACCCTTCCCATTGCCAACTCATGCCGGATCAAGGGTGCTTGCTATTGAATGATCAAGACTCGTATTGGTGGCTAGTCAAACGTTGTAACGATGGAAAAATCGGTTTTGCGCCAGCGGAAATCCTAGAGACCTTCCCTGAACGGCTTGCCAGGTTAAATTGCTGGAAAAATGAAAATATGTCTAGTCAGTCAGTCGACAGCATAGATTCGAAGACGAGGGAGTACTCACAACATTTCGAGGAAAGTGGTCCAATTAGCGTGCCCTACACCAAAAATAACAAGTCAGTAAGCTTTAACGATGTGGTGAGCTATGCTGAACGGTACTTTCAAGGTGATGGGAAAGAGAATAGTACATCTAGCATCGAAGACTATGATGAAACCGACAAAGAAGAGGTTGATCGCGACAAAAGCACCGACACAGTTGGTGAGATATATGAGGCCGCATTGCATACTGGTGACGATGATGCCAGTGAAGCAGTAAGTGATGTTTCCTTCACCGTTGGTGACACTGTGCCTTTACACGTTAAAAAGGTGAGGAACGTGGGCGCAGAAGCATACCCAGAAGGTACGACTTCTGAAGGCCACAGTTTACATTCTCAAGAGCTAGATATTGATACGTTTTCTCGTGCAGGAGGCAGCGACGAAATAAAACTCCTTAAAGCTGCAGATGACGGTCTTCATCAAATTTTCAAAGCACCCACCATACCTTTTGCAGGGCACAAGGAAATGCCCAATTCAAACTCTAATTGCTCCATTTCTACTATAGGCGATTACTCACCATCGTCTTCCGAGTGGACAAATGATTCTCCTCAAGCCAATAACAATACTTTCGACGTGGATCCAGTTGCTGCAGAAAGCATCCCTTCCTCTAGGGCCATTAAAAACATTTCCAAACTTGTGAGTTCGACTAAGGATGATATGACTGTCCAAAGCCGCAGACAAGAGAAGATCCAAGATAAAATTGAGGAGGTGAGCCAAGAGTCTGATAATGAAACAAAGAAAGGAATTATTGAGGGTCCGGATCGGGGACAAGTACACCAGAGCACTCCTCATGAACCTGAGCCTCAATTTCGTAGCGGAATATATGGGAAGCAAGAAACGACCAATTCGAAACTCTGCGTGGTCTCAACATCATCTGTTGATTATTCATTCGCACGCCAAATATCGCATCGCGAGAGCACATCAGCATCATCTGACGACTCCTGCATAGATGAGGGTCGTGGAACGTCAGCAACGACCATGAATAGCACTATTTCACTCAGCGAATCGAAACACAACCACCACCCTATTGTGCACGAATTATACAACCCATTGTTTGGAAGGATAGATGACCTGCTTCAAAAACTTAACAACATTATGGATGATAACGAACTTCTACCGTCCAACAATCTGCATTCAGAAAATTAGGAATATGTATATTAGGCAATTCTGTTATAGATTTAGGTTCTCCGGCATTAGATTTCTGAGCTAGCTTATTGAGCCAACAGATCATTTCTACATAAAATGACGTTGGCGTAATTGATTTCAAAATTTTCAGCCAAACATCCAAAGGAACTATCTGTTAATTATTTCAAGCCTAGACTAATGTAGAAAAACTGACAGCGTCAGCTCATCTTACTGTCAACACTGAACTCTAAGGCCCTGTACTAGAGCTAATTACATCGAGTTTTCATTTTGGCAATGTCTGATTGGAGTCCTGATAACACTTCACTCTTGCAAATTGTTTCGGTCATTGCAGATTCGGTGTCTCCACTGCAGGTCAAAAGAAACCATGCAATGGAACTTTTGGAGTCATTTAAGTTACAACCAGAGTTTTGGAACTATCTATGCTACCTGCTGGTTGATGCACAATCTGATATGCTGTTGAACTCTCAATTAGCTCCACACGAGATACAAAATTGCCGTGCTGCTGCCGGTATGATACTGAAGAACTCGCTCCTGCAAGACTCGAAAGACTGTGGCCTGGATTACGTTAAAAGATATATTGTAAGGGGCCTATATTCCGATGTGCGGATTATTTCTAACATTACCGGTATTGTCATCACGACTCTATTCTCGACATATTACAGGAAGAATCGCGAAGATCCAACTAGTGTTGAATTGCTGTCACAATTACTGGAGTTGATGTCGACTGGTAGGGAATCAAGTGCCAAAGCACTGTCAAAAATCATGGAAGATAATGCACAATTCTTCTTGCTAGAGTGGGCTGGTTCCATCAAGCCTATGGATACATTGGTAAACAGTTTTTTAAAGTTTATGGTATCAGACTCTAGCCCCATTATAAGGGCGGAATCCATCAAATGCATTAACCAGGTAATTCCACTGCAGACCCAGAGCTTCATCGTCAGAATCGATGAATTCCTGTCCAACATTTTTCAACTAGCACAAAATGATCAGAGTGATGTGGTCATTATTCAGATCTGCATTGCTCTTGTCGAGTTTCTAGAGTTTAGATCCGATAAACTAATAGATCACTTGGGTGGTATCGTTACTTTTGTCTTGCATGTAATTAGTACGTCGTCCAATGAAGCGGTGGCTTTACAGGCAAGTGAGTTTTTACTAGCATTTGCGTCGAACGCCTATATTCCAGAAAGTAAAGTAAAACCTTTTGTTAATGATATGGTTCCCATTCTCTTAACCAAAATGGTTCATGATGAAGATGAAATATTGATGCTTGAAGCCTCCAACGAAGATGATGCTGAGTTAGAAGATAAAGATGAGGACATTAAACCCGTAACTGCCAAAATTAATAAAAAAAGAGAGGGCTCGGGACCCGACGATGACTACGGCGACGATGACGATGGGGATTTCGATACCCAATGGAACTTGAGGAAATGCTGCGCTGCTACCTTAGACGTCCTCACCGGCATTTTACCCAGAGACGTTCTATCTGTTGGATTTCCAATATTGAGGGAACACTTATCCGCTGAAGAATGGTTTGTTCGCGAAGCTACTATCCTGGCGCTTGGAGCAATGGCTGACGGCGGAATGAGGTATTTCTCAGACCAGCTTCCTGCTCTGATACTTTTCTTGCTCGATAGGCTGAACGACCAATGGGCGCCCGTTCGGACCATAACATGTTGGACCTTAAGCAGGTTTTCAACGTGGATTTTGGCGGATAATACCCAGTTTTTAATGCCTATCCTGGAATCACTAATGACCGTTCTTACGGACAAGAAAAAGATGGTCCAGGAAGCTGCCATTAGCAGCGTTGCTGTTTTCATAGAGAATTGTGATGCCGAAATAGTAGAAACGTTACTCTACAGTAAGCTACTGGTCATCTTCCACCAATGCTTCAAGCTTTACCAGAAGAAGAACTTAATTATACTATACGATGCCGTGGGTAGGCTTGCCGAAAAGTGCGAATTTGACGAGACCGCTATGAATTTCATTCTTCCGCACTTGATTGAGAAGTGGGGCTATTTGTCGGATACTGATAAAGAACTATGGCCTCTACTAGAATGTCTGTCCTATGTCGCGGCCTCTTTGGGCGAAAAGTTTGCTCCGATGGCACCCGAGGTTTATCATCGCGCTTGGAGAATTTTGGTACATTGTGTAGAACTCGAGACTCGATCTCACCATGACCCATCGGCCGATGTCCCGGAGAAGGATTTCACAGTAACCTCCTTAGATCTAATTGATGGTTTGGTACAAGGGCTGGGACCCAGCAGTCAAAGCTTACTGTTTCCGGATGGAGACGGTAGCGCCTTCCAAATTTTGAGTCAATGTTTACAAGACCCGGTCCACGATGTGAGACAAAGCGCATTTGCTCTTCTAGGTGATATTGCGTATTCTTATGATCCTGCTTTGGTAACCAATGTGTTGGTGGAATTTCTCAAATACATCAGTACAGAACTTATACATAGCGATGACTTTGAGACTACGCCTTCAGTGAACAACGCCGTGTGGGCACTGGGGTTGATAAGCGAGCGCATTGACTTGGCAGAATATATGGTAGATCTGTCGCACATAGTTTTGGACAACTTCTGCGATACTACGAGAGTTATCCACAGCTCAGTGATGGAAAACCTAGCTGTGACGATCGGCCGTATGGCTAAATTGCATCCCGAGGTCTTCGCTACAGGACCCTTCGCTCAGGATGCGAGTTGGGCACGATGGTGTGAACACACTCTGAATTTGTCAGACCCAGAAGAAAAAACCGCTGCCTACTGTGGATTTATCAAAATTTTGAACTTTACGGACAGTACCAAGATCATGTCGTCCTCGACGCTGCACAAGTTTGTGAAAGGCATCTCGCAGGATGTGGACATTTCCGAGTTCGCTGAAGATCTTTATGGGTTTTTGATAAGCCATTCAGCAATTCTGGGAACGTTGCAGCTATCTCAAAATGAAATGGAATTCCTGAATCAATTTTCATGAATTAAATTGACGCGAGGTGAGAGAGCTGTGATTTTTGAAGGCACATACGCTTGAGGGAATCGTTTCCGGATCAACCCTGGGCCCAGAGATAAAGTAACAAGGAAGTATAGTTTGAGATTAGCATGAAGAGAAAGAAGAGAGAGCCGTCTCTGTTCCATCTAGATACAATACAGATGCTTCGTCTGCTAAAAAAACTCAGTGTTCTCTCCAGAATCCCCCAGAATTTCTGTAAAGGCCGCAGAAAATCCTAAGTCTATCCAGCTTTCCCACGCACATTCTCATCCTTATCCTTCCACGTTGGCCAGTAACAGGGTCCACTTCTTCAAGATGCACTATTTCTTTCATTGCGGCTGATGTTACTGAAAACTAACTATCATTTTCTTATCTACGTCATAGTTTTTGCCGTATCGGAGAAAACCGAAAGATAATATGCCTATCGAAAAATTACGGTAAAGAAACGTGAATTTAAACCGGAACAAAAAAACTATTGATCCGATAAAAAAACTGTGGCAAGATGATATTTTTGGATCTGTCTGGAGATCGTTTGTAACACTCCTCCTTTACAATCCAGCAAACCTAGCAATCTAGCGACCAGAGGCGGTTTCGCATTCGCATTTTTCGAGAATATCATAGCGTTCCATTCCATACAAGGCAATACGCTACAATATGCCAGTGAAAGCCATTGCCTCCAGTCGAGTGGTCATTAACGGAGAAATCATCCCCGCGACCATTGTCTACTCAACAGATTCTGGTAAGATAGTCGCTGTGTATGAAAATGAAGTCGTTTATAACGGCAAAGATCCTCGCTTGGAGCAATTGTCCGTACAAACGTATGAAATAGTCTCTCCGCACGTGATCATGCCAGGTTTGGTGGATTCACATGTGCACCTGAATGAGCCAGGACGAACCGAATGGGAAGGTTTTGCCACTGGCACCAGGGCTGCTGTGAGTGGCGGCGTGACCACTGTTGTTGACATGCCTTTGAATGCGATTCCTCCCACGACGACAGTGGAAAATCTCAACATAAAATTGGCAGCGGCCAAGGGCCAAATGTGGTGTGACGTCGCATTCTGGGGTGGTCTAGTGCCTTCTAATCTCGACCATCTGGTACCTCTGATACGAAACGGTGTACGCGGTTTCAAAGGTTTCCTGATAGACTCTGGAGTAGACGAATTTCCCGCTATCGATAAGAACTATATCGATAGAGCTCTAGAAATGTTACAAGATGAGAAAACGATCTTGTTGTTCCATGCAGAGCAGTCTCCTCCAGAAGATGAACATGGAGTAGTAGACCTCCGCAAGAATGGCATCTGTTTGGAGCACATTAAAACACTCGCAGGTAATCAGAATTTATCTCTGGATCAGGCTCAAGCTTTAGCTGAATCAAAACTTCTGGCTTCGGTAGAACCTCGCACGGGACAACCATCACATTCAGCTTATGAGAATCATCCCTCTGAAAGTCCATTGCATTCACTCACCAGAACTGACGACAGCAGTTTGACAAAAGTCGATCCTACGGCGTACGCTCCATATTTGGCATCTAGACCGGATATCTTCGAAACCAGCGCGATCGGAACGATCATTGGGTGTATGACTCAATGCGCTGAACGTTTGAGAAATGTTCCAAATGTTCATATTGTCCATTTAGCCACTCAGGAAGCTTTTCCCATGCTTTCTCACGCGCAAAATGAGTTGAAGCTTCCCATATCTGCAGAAACGTGTTTTCACTACCTTAAGTTCGCCGCCGAGACTATTCCGGCTAAAGCCACTCAATACAAATGTTGCCCTCCAATCCGTTCTGAGGAAAATAGAAGAGCACTTTGGCAAGCATTACGAGATAATATTATTACTTCAGTGGTCAGCGACCATTCTCCATGTACTGCAGAACTTAAGAAATTGGCAAAAGGTGATTTCTTCGCAGCTTGGGGCGGTATATCCTCCGTAGGTCTTGGCCTTTCTACCATGATCACCGAAGGTGCAAAAATGTCTCCACCAGTCACTCTTGTTGAAATAACGAAATGGTGCTGCGAGAACACCGCGAAACAAGTTGGTTTACAGCACAGAAAAGGCTATTTGCGTCCGGGCTACGATGCCGACTTCATAGTTTTTGATCAGCACAGGAAACGGATCATCTCTGATGAGAATGTGTTTTATAGGAACAAGCTAACACCATATGACGGTTATGAGGTGAGAGGCCAAGTTCTAAGCGCCTACGTGAGAGGTAAAATTGCATTTGATGCGGAATTGGGTCATTGTGCCGTACCTTTGGGTGTCGCACTCTTGGAACCACGAAGCATTTAAGACCGGTAGAGAGAGGAATAGAAAGAGAATATACTGTAATTAGCCATGGCACACAATCGATAGATTTATTTTCAATTTACATCGCACGCTCTGTAGACAACTTCTGGTCTCCGTGCTCTTTTAAGCCGTGCCTTTACATGAAGCGTTTGAGTAGCCAAGATACTGGCTGTAAGAATGGCACCGCATATCGCAAGATATTTGGCTCTGAATCCTGTAGATATAACTGTAAATTCGTTGCGCAATGTACGAGCTTTGTATCGTTGCATGTTTGTCTCAAATACTACGAGTTCACGTTCGATGAGCTCTAGCGCCCTGTTCAGTTCTTCCTGTTCGGGATCCTCAAAAAAGGGTGTCAGTCCTTTTGGACCAGTTTTCTCTTCTGGACTGACCACAATTTGTACGTCCACAATCCGATTTGCTTCTGAAGCATAGAAACAAAATCCATATTCGCCTTGTAACCTGGCGGCGAACGACCACTCGCCCTGAATTTCACCCTGGCGTGAAAAATGGGAATTTGCTGGATCACCTGGAGTAAATATCTCGTAGTCCAGTTCCATCCTGTGATCAGAACCGTGCTGAACGGCGAAATAATACGATATGACACTGTCTCCGGACGACTCCACATACAGGCATTCTTTATGACCTGCTGCCAGCTCAAAAGTTAAAGGGAAAGCCAATGCTGGATGCCACTGGCCTTCTAATAACAATACTATAAAAATTATATAAACAAAGCAAGTCATTCTAAGTCTTCGGTGATCAGAGGGTGCTAGAAACCTTTTGCTGACACTGATCAGAGTAGTACAAATATGTGCCAGATCATAGATCAGATGACAAGTACTCAGGAAGTAGCTGTAAAAAATTACTCAAGTACTCGAGTACCATTTTGCTGGCGCGCATCGCATTGAAGTGCTTAATAGACATATGTCGAACAACACATTCAATACCAAAGACCGTCATTCAAACACACTCCTAGATGGGCGATATTCCTCCAGATGTGGTGGAGGAGATGCAAGAACTTTCTCTAGTAGTCCCAGGGCTGAAGTCGCGGTACAAACTACTGGACAAGATCGGAGAGGGAACATTTTCCTCTGTGTATAAGGCTGAAGATCTGACTGGATCAGTTGCTAAAAGCTTTGCACGCCACTTTTGGGACTCTCCAAATAGGCAGGAGAAACGGTACGTAGCGCTGAAATGGATTTACGTAACGTCGTCGCCAATCAGAATCTACAATGAGCTTAATCTGCTTTACATGTTATGTGGCTCTACACGAGTTGCCCCGCTTTGTGACGCCCTGCGACACCAAGACCAAGTAATTGCAGTCCTGCCGTGGTATCGACACGAAGAGTTTCGAAATTTCTACCGTGACTTGCCCATAAAGGGCATCAAAAAGTACCTTTCGGAACTGCTGCAGGCGCTCAGCTTCGTGCACTCCAAGGGCATCATTCATCGAGATATCAAGCCAACAAACTTCTTGTACAACCCACAGATTGGGCGCGGTGTTCTAGTAGATTTTGGACTTGCAGAGATGGAGAATGGCGCTATTCGCGACACTCGAAATACCAAAGATTTACGATCATTAGAGCATTATTGTCCATGTAAAGAGGTCGATATAAGCCAAAAGTCCTTGCCAGACCAACAAGGACAAATTGCATTACCCAAGGGAAAACATTCTGCAGCTATACCCAATGCTACACCTTCGCTAGTAGATTTAACAAAAGGTTATCCGAAATACGAAGCACGTCGCAATAAACGAGCCAATCGAGCCGGTACTCGAGGGTTTCGGGCACCGGAAGTGCTCATGAAGTGCTCTAACCAATCCACCAAAATCGATATCTGGTCAGTAGGAGTAATATTGCTGAGCTTTTTAGCTAAACGATTCCCAGTGTTTCAAAGTCTCGACGACACGGACTCGTTGCTGGAGCTGTGCTATGTTTTCGGAACCAAAAAGATGAAGAAATGTGCCGCTTTACATGGACTCGGTTTCGATGTAAATGGGTTGGACGGAATCAGTGAAGATGGATATAAAGGCGGTCTGGCTGAATTTATTCAGGCGCTTCTTCACGCAGAAGTCGTAGCTGGCACTTTCCCCAGCTATTCGGTCGCATTTGAAACGTACGAATACCTAGTGAATAAGTCATCGGGAGAGAGTATCACCCCATCACTTCAACAACACAGCCTCAATGATGCCACAAATCTTGAGCTTAAAAAGTATCACGATGACGTTTGGAGCGACCATTACTGGTGTTTAGAGGTTTTGGATCAATGCTTAAAACTGGATGCCCATAAGAGAAGTACTGCAGACGAACTACTCTCATCTACCTTTTTCAACGAACTTGTTGACTCGGATTGTACGGAAGAGAATGATGACGAAGATGATGTCCTCATAATTGAAAACTAATTGAACGATAAACAAGTCATTTGGTAGCATGGCTAAGTATAAATTATCTTCTTTGCATTAATATAAATAACGGAAACAAAAAGCGCGTATTATGACCACTGCGTTTGTTAGTGATATAGCTAGAAGATAAATGGGATCAAGAAGGCTCTTTTGGTACCATATTTCCTGTTCTTCTTGGCTGCCCATAGATATAGTTGGACGGTAGACACAGACAGGAAAATAACGGAAAAGATGTTGAGTTTGAAGATCAGTGTGAAGGCTGTCCAGGCGAAGACCTCAAAAGTGTAGTTTGGAGCGACAAAAACCTTGAAGATGCCATCCTCCAAAGGTATACGTTGAGTAATACCTTTGGCTTCTTGAGAATCACCCCAGCGACGTAGTTTATAATGGGCGTAAAAGTTCCACAATTCGGATGTCGTGAACATTCCCAACAGCAGTCCAAAGTTATCCAACTTCAGTGAAGAATAAATCTTGAAGACTGTGACATCTTTAAGCAGGAACCCGTATCCAAAATAGCCGAGCGAGATGGCACCGTTAAGCACCCAGTAGTGGAAGGAGTTCTTGAATAGATTGAAGAACGGCATTGTAGACTGTGCAAACTTGTGTAAGAACAATGACTCCAGTTCCCGCTTGATGTAATGAGTCATGATAAGAATAAAGGTCACTTTGTTGATGAATGGGTTATACCCACGCGAATTGCAATGGTACTGCATTAATTCGGGTCTGGTAGAGAGGTAATACATTACAGAATGTAGGACAATAGGACCCAAGTATTCCATGCAAAACACCAACCTCCATCCAATTTGAGGTCCTATATCTTTCACAAAAAGTGTGGTTCCGCTTATGTCTTCGAAAACGTGGTCTGAGGTAATTGGAACCTGTTTGTTCTCTTTCAAAATCGTCAATCTGATACGGTTTGTGTTAATGTTCTTGTTTTGGACGGAAATCTCTTTCAAAGCAGAGTTCAGAGTACTGATGCTGGTAGGAAGCTCAACATCTTTCAGGGACTTGGATCTGGACTGAACTATTATACTCATTATGACACAAGATACCTGAAAGTGGTCAGTTAAACGTTGTGACGTTCGGATAGACACTTAATCTCATACAAAAGAGCTCATAGGGGGGTTGAAAATGGAGTCCCCAATTGAAAAATTTAGCACGTGATGTTAAAGGTAGCGAACCAGCTTGAAATATTATGCTTGAACATTGTGCTTTAGTAGGTGAGAGTATGACCAACATGACTACGTGATAGAATCGTACAAGGTGGTATTGAGCAAGTCCCGACTACTTGGGATGAATCACGTTGGGCCCTAAATCAAGATAGCCAGTGCTTACTGCAACTTTAGTAGGGCGCCCTATGCAAGGACAACCGGTATCATTCGTCTATTAATATTCAAGACCTTTTTTCTAGACTAAAATAACTTGAAGTCTTGACTCTAGAAGTTCATCTAAGAAGATGTTAATTAGGTTCAGAATACTCTCTTGTTCGAGCAGCTTGGTACATTTCAGAACGAAGCAGTAAGTGTTTCTTATTTGAGCCTGAGAATTGAACAAGTAAGCCAACACCAGGGCGCAGCTAACAAAAGTCTAGAAACTGCATCATGAAAGTATGGATTTGAGGCTCTTTCCTGTAATCCTCTTCAACGTTAGCTGCTAAAAGAGACGACAAAAAATGATTCGAGCCGAAGCCGTTAACACTCTCTCCACCTACTAGTTTTAGCGGTAGACTGTACTTGAAATTGGCGCTCACCTTTCTCACATTATGCGGATACCAAGCGACTTTCTGATACAAAATGAGACCAGATAATAACTTCTGATCGTCGTATGCTTTGCCAAGCAGTCCATCTAAGTAACGGAGCTCATCTCACAATTCGAGTAGTTTAGCTTGAATGCTTGAGGAAACGTAAAGTAATGTCGTCATTCAGCGGGGGAGCTCTTTTGTCAAGAGACAAAATGAGCCTTTTTGAGTATAAATCGAATCCTGGAAATGACTATGTGGGCCGAAGAATTCAGTTCTTGTTCTTTTTCTGTGTATCAAGAGAATGCATTAGAGTTTGACAAGTTACTGCATTATGGTAAATAGTGATAGCGCCAAGTTAATGGGAACAATGACGATAATTTGCTCTTCACCAGCCATTTTGACGCCTCTTAACAGCTCCCTTATTCTAGGTCTCCCTTATGCGTTCAAATCTTTATTCTTTCCCACAAATTAATTTCGTCAATGACCAACTTCAAGGGTTTCATGACATTGAATTAAAACAGAATCTCGACAATGATCTCGACAATGAACATGTTCTGACACTGCCGCCATTGCTGACTACTGTGAAAAACTGTGTAGAGTGCTGTTACACAATTTGAGTTATTACCAAAATAAAGGAAGCTCCCTACTTAGTAAAACGCCTCAAACCGCGTAAGACCCTTGTTTTAATAACCCAATGCCTGACATTTCTGGTGCGAAGCAGTACTCTCCTGCGATTCCTTCGAACCTTCCCAGACTACCAATACCACCGCTCAGAGACAGTTTGGAACGATATCTGGACCGTTTACGTCCATTACAGAGCCCTGAAAACCACTCCAAAACGCGGACTGTGGTTCTCAGTCATCGAAACATAACTTTGTTGTCGCAGTTAAACAGAGAGCTAATAGAATATGACCATAAACTACAACTTGAGAATCCCAACTCCTCATATATCGAACAATTCTGGTACGATGCTTACTTACAGTTTGATGATTCTGTGGTCCTCAACGTAAATCCATATTTCGAACTCCAAGATGATCCAACAATGCGTCAATTAGGAGAATCGGGACCGTATGGCGACATATCTCGACTTGTCATAAGGTCTGCAAGACTTATTCTCTCTACTCTCTCTCTTGTGAAAGAAATCCGATGCAAGTCATTGAAGCCAGACACCGTTCGTGGGACGCCACTCTCGATGGATCAATACGAAATTCTTTTTGGATCCGCTAGAATACCTCCAGAAGCTGCTGGATGTTCCTGTTCTTTGCTGACCAATATGCGCTCCACGCATATCATAGTCTTGTGCAAGTCGAATTTTTACTGGTTCGACGTTATGGACTCCCAACACAATCCTGTGTTCTTCAAAGAAGACCTAGAGCGTACCTTATATGCCATTGTCAAGGACGCGGAGCAGGCGAACAGTGGATTCGAGCCGCATTACCCTTGGGGGGTCTTCACCACAGAAAATCGTTCCGTTTGGTCTAACATAAGAGATCATCTGGTGAAAACTCCGGTCACAATCAATCGCAATAACCTTGAAATAATTGACAGTGCTTTGTTTGTTGTTTGTCTTGACAACGTGTTGATCGAAGAGCCTGTAGAGTTAGTACAAGAAATGGTATGTGGTACCTCCGACGTTGACTTAAGTGTGCGGCATCACGGGACCGAAATTAGGTCGCCTGCTGGCATACAGCGTGGCACTTGCCTCAATAGGTGGTATGATAAACTACAATTGATCGTTACGCGCAATGGGAAAGCCGGAATCAATTTTGAACATACTGGTGTTGATGGACATACGGTATTACGGCTGGCATCTCACATTTACACCGATTCCATACTACAGTTTGCCCATAACTCCGTAAGTACCAGCTCGCGTTTACCATCACCGCCAAATGCCACTGATTACAAACAGGTTCTCAAAGTACCTCGCAAGCTGGAGTGGCAAGTGGACTCTTATCTTCTTTCATCATTGAATTTCGCGGAGACTCGGCTGTCGGATCTGATATCACAATTTGAATTCGCGAGGCTCGATTTCTCTGGTTATGGATCACGGAAAATCAAGTCCGTGTTCAAAGTTTCACCGGATGCATTTGTACAAATGGCGTTGCAGGTTGCATTCCATGCAGTGTACGGCAAATTCGAAGTATCGTACGAGCCTGCCATGACGAAGAAATTTCAAAACGGACGCACCGAGGCCGTCAGGACTGTTTCCTTGCAATCAAAGCAATTTGCAGAAGCTTTCAATCGAGGGAATTCTACTGAAGAGCAATTGAAGCAGTACTTTGCTCAGGCATGCGAGAAGCACTCTTCCGTCACTAAAGAGTGTGCTGATGGGATGGGACAGGATCGACACTTGTATGCCTTGTACTGTATCTGGAAGGAGCAATTTCAAGAGACCATTCCAAAGCCCATGATATTTCGGGATGGGGGTTGGTCTTTACTTAACACCAATGTTATTAGTACATCAAACTGTGGTAATCCCAGCCTTCAAGCTTTTGGGTTTGGGCCGGTGTGTGCAAATGGATTTGGCATTGGCTACATTATAAGGGACAAGTCTATTTCGGTGGTAGTTTCCTCAAAGCACCGACAAACTGCAAGGCTTGTGCGTCTCCTCAAGCGCTTTTTCCAAGAAATTGAGGTCGTATACCAATGAGGCCGGCCTACTTGGTCTTATGAAAAAGAATTATAAGCATTTTCTTCCGGTACGAGATGGAAATAAGACTCCGACTGAGATATGAGGCTAAAAACATGTGCTTTAGTAAGATTTTTTGTAGCTGTCACAGGTAGCTGGCACAGTACTAGATGACTTTACACCTGTCGCAGTTGTAGATCTTTGTATTATCGAGATCGCTCTTGATTATTTCCACAATGGGGACAAGTTTTGGAAGTGTAGTTTTTATAAACTTCAATCACTTGAATATCGATGGACCTCTATGACTTCATCGAGACGTCAGAAATGCATATAGTTAATTTAGTAGGTTGGCTACGTTGCTGGAGTCTAAATTTCCGACGTCGAGAAAGTAGGACTGGTGGTGAGATTTTCTTGGAGTGTTGGTGCAGGTTTTGACATGACTCTAAAGAAAACTCACGAATAAGGTTGAAGATTTGGGAGTAGTTTTATTAAGGAATTTCTTTACCTCCTTTTCGGCTAAGAGCATTTTTCTTAACCGCTAGAAAGGGCCAAATTACTTTACAATTAACAAATGGTCAACACAAGTTCCCTTTCGAGAAGTAGCCGCAAACGATATTTCCCTTTCGAATATCTTGCAGTTGCGTCTTTTTTCTGTTCTTTAAGCCGGAGTGCTATGGAAGACAAGTGCGGCTTCAGCTACTGTTGCAACAGATGTCACCAGCACCATTAATCTAATGCCAGGCCTCAAATCACGGTTTGGGACTTTCCCTCGGCCCATCATTGAGGCAATCATTTTCGAACTCCAAACTCTGTAGGTTCAACTCTGTTACCATAGCCAATGGATGTTGGAAACTCCTCTCTCGTGCAGAGTACGTGTCGCTCACTACCTCATATCATCACGTGAATCATGATAATTCGGGATTATTTCCACTTCGTAGTGACGGAAAAAGGTTATAATTTTTATAGGACTTAAGCAGGTCGGAAACTGACCCTTATAGTACCGTTTCTTAATTTATAGTACTGCTAAAGTGCTAAGACTGCTGTAGGCAAGAACTTAGGACTTCAAGCGCGATAGTACTCAAATATGTCAGATCATCCAGTGAGTAAACCTCTGTTGAAGCTCAAGCTCCTGGAGTCGCTCCGCGAGGGCGACTTTTTATCACTTGATAAGCTTTTAAAAACCTATTTCAATCCAAAAGATGACGTGAGTGTTAGAGAAGTTGCTCAATTAATCTTGCACTACGCTGTGCAAGTTGCCCCTTTACAACTGATCAAGGATATTTTGGCTCACTGGCTCACAGACAAAGAAATAAAGCTGGACATAAATCACCAGGATCCTGATGGAAATACGGCACTTCACTTGGCGGCGTACCAATCACGAGGAGATGTGGTGAACTTACTCATGGATCAACCAGATATAAATGATTGCATTCTGAACAACTCCAACCTCCAGCCGATTGAAATGTGCAAAAACCTTAATATTGCTCAAATGATGCAGATGAAACGTTCGGAGTTTTTGGGTGAAGTAGCTCAAGAGTTCAGAAGAGCGTTTGTCAATCGCGACTTAGACCACTTGGAGGCGATTTTGGCCAAACCACGAAACTCGGAGCTTTTGGACATCAATGGCACAGACCCTCAAACTGGAGACTCCGTGCTTCACGAATTCGTCAAGAAAAAGGATCTGGTTATGTGCCAGTGGATCTTGAGACACGGAGGAGATCCTTTTAAAAGAGATCGTAGGGGAAAACTTCCCCTCGATCTGCTGGGTAAGGTCCCGCCAGCAAATGAAACTCCCAACTCAAAGCTCTCTCCGGAACAGCAGTTGAAGCGGATGCTTGAAAAAGCCGCGAGAGAGCAAAGCGTTATCGAAGTTGCCAATAATTTAAACGAGCCCCCCACTTATAAGGGATACTTACGTAAATGGACCAATTTTGCGCAAGGCTACCGCTTACGCTGGTTTATTCTCAGTTCAGATGGAACTTTATCATATTATAAAGATCAAGATGATACCAAAAATGCCTGTCGCGGGTCACTTAACATGTCAACGTGCTATCTGCATTTGGATTCTTCGGAAAAGCTCAAGTTCGAAATCATAGGAGGATTCAACGGTACCGTCAGATGGCATTTAAAGGGTAATCACCCTGTAGAGACTAATAGATGGGTTTGGGCAGTACAGGGAGCAATTCGATATGCCAAGGACCGCGAAAGAATTATAAAGCATGGCGGAAATTTCGGTGCAAATGTCTCAGCTGTCGCAAATTCCGACCCTAACGCTAAAGAAGCAAACCAGCATCTAAACGTTACAAGTACCAATAACTTCCATTCTTCTGGAGGTCGTCGGCAGCGCCTTCATCATACCCAGCGTTCTATCAGTTCGATTTCGTCCGTATCCTCAGGTGAAGCTGATCTAAATGAAAATCTCACGAGTAGGGGTAAGGAGTATGTTACCAGAGTCATATCTGGGCGGGTCTCTCAAGATGCTCCCACCAATAATTCTGGAGACAACAAATCTTGGAGCTCAAAGTCTGGACAAAACTTGGAGGATGCAGATGATTTGGAAAGCGATCAAGACTATTTAAAGGATGAGGCTACAGAAGAATATGAGGACGACGATATGAAGATTGAATGTGGCCCGCACTACCAAGAGGTCTGTATGATTCAAAGGTCTATAACCATTGAACTAAGTTCACTGGCCGAGCTATTAGAAGGAAGAGCTCCGGATGCCAATGAGTTGGATATGATAAGAAGATCTCTGAGCTCTCTGTCCAAAAATTTTACATCGTACAGCACCATGTCATCCATTAGGGACAGGAAGCTTATAAAGATGGTAAATAAACAGCGTGATGTTAATCAGCTCTGGATAAAATCTGTGAAGGAACTGGAGTTGGAACTGATCGACAAAACGGAACGCTTGTCCTCGCTCGATGTTGAAAGAAAAAATCTCAAGAAACTTCTACAAAGGAAGCTTCTGGAAATATCTGCGTCAGGAGGACCCGTAAGCACCGTCTCGAGTGGTAAACAGGATGCCATTGATAGCAATACTCCTGGATCAGAGAACTGCAGGCCTTTGGAAGAAATCGCAGAGTTTATCAACTCCAATAAGGAAGCCGATGAGGACTCGGATATCGACGAGTTTTTCGATGCTGAGGATAATGATTTCTCTGAAGAACAAGAACCTGTTTCCAAGGGAGGAGGGGATGAGGTGACCCAAGGAGGTCTTGGGCAACAAACTCTTGAGAAACAGAATTGCGAGAAGTCGGATCTCAAGGCGCAAGGAAATGAAAGGCAAACACTTGAGAAACAACACATGAGCAAAACCACATCTGAAGTTCCTGAACCCAAAGAAGCGGAGGAGGTGTCATCAACTTATCAGCAGAATGTCACACATTCAGCGCTCACTGAAAAATCTGTGCCAGATACCACTGCCGCTACGGAACACTATGAAGATATTAAGAAGGGCGCTACCACTACCTCGCATGATGCGCATGGAGACAATAAATCGCTTCAAAAAAAAACGTATACGGAACCTCAAAAGCAAAAAGAAGATGCTATTAATAAAGAAGGTTCCTACTTAGGTTATGAAGATGGTCTGAGAACCAAATTGGCGCTGAACAAAGATGACCGTCCTAAGATCAGCCTATGGTCTGTTTTGAAGTCTATGATTGGTAAAGATATGACACGCATGTCTTTACCTGTTACTTTCAATGAGCCCACATCACTACTTCAAAGAGTGGCTGAAGATCTAGAATATTCGAACCTTTTAACCGAAGCAGCCAGCTTCGAGGATTCAACTTTGAGATTGCTTTACATTGCAGCGTTCTCGATTTCGTCTTATTCTTCGACGACGAAAAGAGTAGCGAAGCCTTTCAACCCTATCCTTGGAGAGACATATGAGTATTCGCGACCTGATGAACACTTCAGGTTCTTCACCGAACAAGTCTCGCATCATCCCCCCATTTCGGCGACTTGGTCTGAATCAGCGAAATGGGACTTTTGGGGCGAATCTCGTGTCGACTCAAACTTTAATGGAAGATCGTTTGAAGTGGAACATCTGGGTCTCTGGTATTTAAAATTGAGATCGGACTCGGAGTCCAACGAGGAGCTTTACACTTGGAAAAAACCCAACAACACGGTGGTTGGTATCCTTGTTGGTAACCCTCAAGTTGATAACCATGGAGACGTGGAAATCACCAACCATACAACGGGCGACCGTTGCCTAATTCATTTCAAGGCTCGGGGTTGGAAATCATCGAACGCTTACGAAGTGAAAGGGGAGGTGTATAACAGCAAGGGAGGTAAGGAATGGATTTTTGGTGGCCACTGGAATGAGTCTCTTTTTGCCAAAAAAGTTATGAAGCCCAACTCGTCTGAAGAAATGCCCCTGGACAAAACAAAGGGTGCATCGCAGTCCGAGGACGGGCCTAACGCTGATGGCTCTAAATTTTTGATCTGGCATGTACACGATAGACCTGAATTGCCATTTAATTTGACGCAGTACGCTGCTTCATTGAACGCACCTCAGCCAAAACTTTTGGAATGGATTCCCTCTACAGATACTCGTCTAAGACCTGACCAGAGAGCCATGGAAGAAGGAAGATATGATGTTGCTGCGGAAGAGAAGGATCGCGTAGAGCAGAAACAGAGGGCCGCCAGAAAGAGAATGGAGAAAGCAAACAAGGAGCACGTACCCAGATGGTTCGAAAAGGCCCAACACCCTATTACCAAGAAGAGCTACTGGCAATTCAATGAGAAGTATTGGAAGGTCAGGAAGGAAAAGAATTTTCAGAATCTTCCAGACATTTTCTGAGCACTGCAATCGATGTATCTTTTGGTACGTCTCGGTATGCGCAACCACTCGTAGCAATATATTATATTATTTAGTAAGACATTTGAGCTTGTATTAAGAGCTGATGAGAAAGATGGTATTGGCTCCTCCATCTTTAGTCTGCTAGGCTGAAATATTACCAGATGTTGGGTTTCAGGAAAAAAAAGTATTCGAGAAATGGTCTCTAGCGGGATCGAACCGCTGATCCCCGCGTTATTAGCACGGTGCCTTAACCAACTGGGCCAAGAGACCATATAATTGTCAAGAGAACAATCGATAGCTAGAATAACCTGCCTTGCTAGGACCTGGTCAAGCCTTAGGTCAGTCAAGAGATTCAGGTAGTACAATGGTTCAATGCATTGATTTTTGCTAACTGTAGACCACCTGTGAAACAATTACCTGTCTGGGCACCCTCTCATTTTTATGTTTTTCATTTACCACTCGACTTTTCGTCCCCCGCAACCCCGACATCTTTAATCGCCAGTATCTCACCTTTTCTGAACAGATTTTCAACGCAATTTGCATTCCTCGATCACATTACAATGAAACGATAAGATTTCACAGATATCCAAATCGTCTTAGTTTATGAAGACTACATCTCCAAAGCCCGTTTCTGTTGCAGAATTATTAAGCATGACATCTACCGCTGAGAATTACTAGTGAAAGAAGTGTGCAGCTGTTTATGATTGTGATTTCATCGCTGGTGAAACCATCCTCCTCAAGCAGATTGTCCAAGTTCAGAGTACTTCCCTACATCACGCGACCTAAGTCAATTTCTGCTAGAGATAATGCTTATAGTTCTCTTATACGACTAACTATTTCTCTTCGTTTAACTATTTTTTTCGTAAAAGCGTGAAAAGTAGATCCGGCACTATTTATGGCTATAAAAGAATAGGATTTCTAACAAGTTGAAAGTGTGTACTAACTAACTGTTTTGCCAATTAGCTAGACAGCCTCTAATTAAGTCAATTACATTGAATTGTGGCATCTAGATCTGGCGCTTGAACTGAAGAAAGTATTTCAAGTTCATACAACAAGATCCACTTTAACGCACCACACAAACGCATACACACTTAAATAATGACCAACCAGCTGAAGAAACAGAAAACCATGGATCAGCCACCGAGACCTCAGAACATTGGTATCAAAGGTATTGAGTTGTATATTCCATCTCAAGTATGTGAACACAGTAACAATCTTTCGTGAATCTTCACGCGAAAGCCTTTTCGAATATAATGAACAGCGATTGAAGGATGAATTGAGCTTCCAGGAACCGAAGGTATCCTGCGAAAGCGTGCCTTTTGACAAAACTTCTACAGCTTCTTCGTCTTGCGACGCGTTCTACTATTACTTGTTTCACAACATACTAACTTTCATGCAGTGCGTGAACCAAGCCGATTTGGAAAAATTTGATGGCGTTTCACAAGGTAAATACACCATTGGTCATGGCCAAACTAATATGTCCTTCGTTAATGATAGAGAAGATATTTATTCCATGAGTTTGACTGTTTTGTCCAAACTTCTGAAAAATTACGATATCGACCCCAGCTCCATCGGCAGGCTTGAAGTAGGTACCGAGACTTTGCTCGACAAATCCAAGTCGGTCAAATCGGTACTGATGCAACTTTTCGGTGAAAATACCGACGTAGAAGGCATTGACACAGTGAACGCATGTTATGGTGGTACAAACGCTCTTTTCAACAGTTTGTCCTGGGTCGAATCTTCTGCTTGGGATGGTCGTGACGCGGTAGTTGTCTGTGGTGACATTGCCATCTACGACAAAGGTGCTGCTAGACCAACGGGTGGTGCGGGTACTGTGGCAATGCTGATTGGTCCTGATGCTCCTATCGTGTTTGATTCCGTAAGAGGTAGTCACATGGAGCATGTCTACGATTTCTACAAGCCTGATTTCACAAGCGAATATCCTTATGTGGATGGTCATTACTCATTGAGCTGTTACGTGAGCGCTTTAGATCAGAGCTACAAATCTTATTCTAAAAAGGCGATTATCAAAGGCCTCACACAAGACCCTGCCGGCGAAGGAGCTGTGGGTGCGGCCAAATTCTTCGATTACAACGTCTTCCACGTCCCAAGTTGCAAGCTAGTCACCAAGTCGTATGCCAGATTACTTTACAATGACTTCAGAGCTAACCCTGCTTTATACCCAGAGGTCGATGCTTCTCTTGCTTCCATGGACTACACAGCGAGTTTAACCGACAAAACCGTCGAAAAGACCTTTGTCGGTGTTGCCAAGGCCTTGCAGAAGGAAAAAGTTGCCCCATCCTTAGTCGTCCCAACGAACACAGGTAATATGTACACTGGGTCACTTTATGCCGGTCTCGCATCATTGCTATTTTTTGTCGGCTCCGATGCCTTGCAAAACAAACGTGTAGGTCTCTACTCGTACGGTTCCGGGCTGGCCTCATCTATATTCTCCTGCCGTATTCTTGGTGACATTAAGTATATCACGGACGTGTTGAATCTTGACAAGAAACTTCAGTCGAGGGTTACGGAGAACCCCGAGAATTACGAGAAGGCCATCCATCTCAGGGAAAACGCCCACTTACAGAAAGGCTTCGAGCCTAAGGGTTCTATTGACCATTTGCAATCTGGCGTTTACTACTTGACGAAGGTCGATGATAGATTCAAAAGAGAATACGCCGTTACCCCATAGCTGACCGAGCCTTTTGCCCGTCAGGTATCTAATAGCTGCCATAACACAGGCACAGAAGCCAAGACTGAAGTCTTTTCTTTTCGCCTGGATATTTAGCTACAAGGTGCTGATGATCTACATTTAATGCACGATAGCAACCAACTAGCTTTCCTTTCCCATCCTTCTTCCTCGCATTACCAGCGTACATCTAGTAACCCCAACTAAAGCCTAATTGCCAAATATTCGTTTTTGCACAGTGGTTCTCGAGTGAATGCTGCCTATGCGTTGTACTCAAGACACCACACTTCATTCTTAGCCTGAAAAGGGGCTAGAAGCCATACATAAATTATTCTTAACTGCGTTCTACTTGACCTTCAAGTTTCTTCCTAATTGGAAGTTAGATAATGGCCTTGATGTTTATGGATCAAAGACGCCTTCTGGCCCAATGATCGACGGCCGTATACCTGCTATCAATATTCGTATATAACGATGGAAAAGAAAATCGACAAAATATGACTGATTTAACCGTATTCTCGCAACCAGAGGTCAAATTGGTAAGAATCTGATTAGAATTGCAAGCCATACACCAGCGCTAAAGCATAGTTTGGGACTACTCATATGGACGGCGGTAAGTACTAGCATACTTTAAAAGTTGTGATGGTATTTAAATCGCTCAAGTGCAAATTCTATTCCAAGGGCTATCATTCCTCGACGCAGAAACAGACGACGGCTTTCTTCGAAAGCTCTTATCAGTATCTGCGTCGAAACCAAGGTCTAGTAAGCCAGGAAAGCTGTATTTCTTCCCCAGATAATGTTGCGATCTCACCTAATCCTGTGGTGGTGGCCAACGTGAATTATAACAATGTCGAACTCGCATTAGATTCCGAAGTCCAAGAAGGGGCTCAGCTTTTGGTACAAAGAAGATCAGATCTTGGGTTTACACAGCAAGGACAAAGGCGGAGTAGTGGATCACGCAGGTCGAGCTTTGGGGCCGTTAAAGTATCTGCCACACTACCTGTGGCGCAATCCCTTGATCGATTTCGTTCTCGTCAAAATAATGACTCTTATCCCCACTACCAGAGGCACAGACAACTGGAAATCAATGAGAGACTCTCCAGGAGCTATTTTTCTACCAGTGCTTACGAAAACTCGGGTAATAATGCACATGATAAATCCGCGGTACATAAACCAACCGTAACCGAGGCGACTGTTATTCGAGGGATTTCCGACGATAAAAATACAACAGCATCGTTTGCCAGGAACCATCAAATTGATATTGCTTCTTATAATGATTCGCCTCCTGACCCGCACCTTTCACCATGGGAACCGGACACCGAGGAGTCCCTGAACCCAGAGACCTTCTTCAATACTCAAGCCAACCAGATCAAGAAATCTTTCGTGGAGAAAGATTACAACAGCATAAATGCCTATTATCAGTCATTACTGAGGAATGGTATTGTGCCCCCTTTAGAGATATACACTCTCGTGATAGAATCGGTCTGCAGAAGAGACCTAGACAATGATAATGTTGACAACCGCATGCTTCAACTTCTTAATTGCTACCAGGATCTTATAAACAACAAGATGAAACCCACCGAACAGATATATAATGCTGTGATAGGCAGTCTATTGAAAGGCTCCATCAAAGCCTATGAATTGGGGAATACGAATGGCGTCGATTTCTATAAAATTGCTATTGATCTTTTCCAAGCCTCCAATGCTCACTGCTCTCATGAATTTTCGAAAGAGCTTTTGGATTGTCTGCTTTTGGCGATGAATCTATATCCAGGCTACGTGGAATTTGATTACGTCAAGGCAGTCTTACAAACCGCCAAGTTGTACTCCAAAGATTCTTTTTACTACGTGGCACTAATATCGTATGCCAAAAATGTCAACGATAGTGCTGCAGTAAAAAGCCTTTATGATGAGTTTAGAAGCGCCTCTGCTTCAGATCCTAAGTTACAAAGACACCAGTACGAAGTTTATAGCTCGGTCTTGTCAGGCTTGGTGGAGACGGGCGACATGGCATTGGCCATCAAATTATTGGATAACGTCTTGATTGACGCGAAGGAAAAGGTTGGCCTAGCTTCTAATGTGTCCCTGGTGCTTTCAAATTTTCTGATGTCGGTGAGCAAATTGGATTGCGTTAAAGCATATGACCTGTGGTATGAGTTTAAGAAGCTTCGGTGGGTACCTGAATTTTCTTACGAGTTCTACTTAAGTCTTCTTTCTAATAGTTTGGCAAATTGGCCGCTAGCGAAAAAGATATACGACTATATTTTCCCCATGACTCGCGAGGTAGAGACCAGAGCGAACACTTTAAGTGGCCACTTACTGCACCCAATCGGTGTTGAACCGATCTTAAGTTCTTTCCTAGATTATGCTTTACAACTGAAGGATACCGAAGTGGTCATGAAATTACTGGAAGAGTCCGTTGTCAAGGGATTTACGTTTGAACTCAGTGTGTACGCTTTCGCATTCCATTTTTTGAAAGGTATTCATTGCCCCGAGGATTATTTGATAAGATTCATCGATTGTCATGGCCAACTCATGAACAAGAAGAGGGATGGGTTTGGACTTTTGAATGGCTTGATAGACGCATACCAATCTCAGGTTATATTGAGCAAAGTTGCCGAAACCAATTTTTTCCTAGATTGCTGTAAGGGCTTCGACATATCGGATGGTCGTTCCGTCAACTACAGTGGCTTAATTGCATGCTTTCAGAGTTTGTGGGACTGTCCTCAGACAATCGAAAAGTACAGTTACAATATTGAGCTCCACGGGATAATGGTTTGTAAGCTCTATGATTTAGACGGCTATTACGCCGTAATGGAAAATGAATTTGTACTCCAATTCAAAGACCGTCTAACAGATAGATTCCAAAAGCTCATGACTAACTATCAGAGGCTGAGTCTAGATCCTAATGCGATAACGGGAACTTCGGTACAGGCAGCTAGAATGGTAGGATTGCCGGAAGAAGTAGTCGAGTACTTTGCCCACCCAGGTGACTGGGACAAGTCTTATCCCCTATGTCTTGGTTCTATGATCAGGAACTCTTTTTCTACAGGCTACAAAGCGTATGAAAGGTTGCGCAAAGAGGGATTTTGTTTTGACTACGACACATACAAACAGTTGGCAATGCAAAGAGTAAATGACACCGAAACAGTAACAAAATGTCTGGAATTGTGCCCTGACGAGGAAGAAACGAAATATTTGAGCAATAGCTTAGTTGTAAAGACTTCCAGCAAAGATCTGGAGAGTAAGATATTGGGGCATCCTCTTTTTAAGACTCATCTTTTGCCCCATCTCGGAGATCCTTCATATGTTCGTCTAGCCAGGAACGTTGCTGATATTCAAACGTTTATTGAAAAGCTAAATTTCCCCGAAAGTTTTAAGGGCATTACAGAACAAGCAGAGCACAAGACAAGTATTGAGTTGGTTTACAATCGGTTATTTCGAAGTAAAAGATATGCTGAAATTGTCCAAATGAACAAAGAATGTCCTGTTTTGGATGCAGCCCTCTTATTGAAGTCTTGCGTACGTTGTGGGAATTTAACGGAGTTCAATCTTCTTTTCAGCCAATTGAAGAACCGCGTTGGAGCCGAAAGTTCTGATATCCAAGCCGAGTTTTTGCTAAGCAACGGGAAGATAGAGGATGCTGTCAAGCTGCTTGAAAGTTCTGCTTATAAAACTGAGCACAAAACTAATGATTTGCTTTCCTTCGCTTTGTTTTTGAAAAGCTTCACAATGCCCGTAATTCATCTTGACATGGTGAAGAACACTTTGCAGCTCGCAAATGTACTATCGGCCCAAGAAACTTTTGCGTCTATGGTGGCTCTTTACCAGACCCTTATGCTGGACACCACCAGAGATTTCGGATCAAGTGTGAATAAGGCAGTAAATTCAGAGATCGCGGAGCAAATGTTGAATAACTTGCACGATGCCTTGCAATTGGTTGACTTAGAAGATGAACAAGTAAGCAAAGGATTCATTCAAAAACTCACCAACTATTTCAGATTCAGGATGTTCCTGAAGCTGCCCGATCTTGCAGAAGAGGATATTTACAAACTGGTCAACATATATGCAAAGGTACATCCCTCCGCTGTTGACGCTCTTTTCAATAATGTTGTTGAGACAATATACCTCAACCCCAACACTAGGCTTTTGTTCCTTCAGGGCGATATGACATTTAAGTTCAAACCAAAGCAGTTGTCTAGACTAATCGAGTCCATTGGGCATTTTTATAGCGGCGAGTCTAATCAAGAAGATGCAACCAAGGCAAGAAGCTTTGGAAATGTTTTGAAAAAGCTTTACAAGTTAGAAAACTGAGAGCCCCTGCATTAGCCACCTCATTTGGATACAAATGCCCACCCCTCTTTAGACGACGCCAATCAATTTCACTGCATGGATGGAATCTCTCAATGAATTTATGGGATCAACCACTATAATGATACATCCCACTATATTTTACATATCAGCATTTATCTCGAATTTATGAATTTATGATCCAGCCTTTTTCCAGAAGAGGGACGCGTGGAATTAAAATAGCCACTGGCTCACATTTTTGAAAAGGGCTCAAGCGGCAGGGATATTGTCCATATATTCGGCTAGAGCGGAGTTTAAGGGTGGAACATTTGCCAGGACATGTAATATTATAGGCTTTACCCTTTTACAGAAGTTGAAGCCTAGCCCTTTATTGTCATTCGAAATCAAGCACAAGAACGTAGCGCTTGCTTTTGAGACCTCCGACAATTCTGACGGGAACTTTATGCTTGGCAAAGAGGTTTGGGATGCCACACCAGCTGCGCCATTTCCGTCTTCCACAGAAAATGCAAGTTTATTTCCCGAAGTACTGGCCGCAGCATCACCTTCAGCGATAGATACAGCAAAAGCTCTCGGTTGAATGCCCTTAATAACAAACCTTTTTTTGTTAGTTGTCTCATCTGTTATGACCATGGCTGAAGCATGTTCAAAGGTATTGGAAACGTTTTTGATAAATTCAACAGCTGGAAGTAGTTTCCGTCCAGAATCCCTTACGGCTTGGGAAAACTCTGATTCATAGCCCCTCCATAAACTAATTTGGGTGACTTCAGAGTCTTGAAAGGGCTCAAAACAGCAGCGTAACCATGCAGTCGACCTCATGGGTTCGTTCAGCTCGAGAACCTCGTAAAACAACCTTTTATCTAATTTTGGTGGTTCAGTTGGCGCTGATGGCCTTACTCTCGGTTTAAGTTTTATTTGAGACTTCTTAAATTGTTCATAGTCGGGTAGTGTAATACCATAAGTTAACAGTTTGGGTAACACCGCAGACAAGATGGCGAACCTGTGTTCACTTTCCAGCAGCGTTGTAATTCTTTCATTACCGGGAAGAACATATTGGTAGAGGAAATCCAAAGAGGCCATGACTAACTCACTGTCGCAGTCCACCAGTAGGTAAGACGCAATCTGATCGAGTATATTATCGTGAAGATTGTCGGCAGCACTTTCTTCATCGGCCTTTGACCTGACTAGTAACCTTGACAATGAACGTAGGATAGAAATAACCATGTACCGATCATTAGTGTCGGTTAAAACTGACACCATGTTCTGGAAGTAAGGATCATCCTTCCTTGCAGGGGCGATATAGGATGATATTGCCTCCATGAGGTCAACAACGTAGTGAATAAGCTCGTTGAAGAATTGAAAGTTCTGCGAGTATAGCAAGAACGTGGCTTTATTAATGGCATTTGCCATTTGTAGGACGGCAAGAATGAATTGTTTAACTGTCGAGTCTAAGGCCAAAACTTGGGTTGATTCGGCATCCTGAGCCATATTTCTCAGAACTAAAATGGTGTTAAGGCACCTTTGCAAAATGGGGACCTCGGTTTCGGCATCCAAGGGCATATCAAGTTTCTGCAACAGCGGTCTAGTTTGCACCAGGAGTTTTGTGAAGAGAGGCAGTAAATGTCTGTTTTCCTTCAGACTGATCATATATGGTGCCTTGTTGCTGTAGGATAAGTATTTTCTCAACGCCCAGTTGACTTCGCTTGGGATCCCACTGAGCATTGCAAATTTCATGCGGCTCAGATCGTCAACACCTTGAGCAGAAACCCTAGGAAGATGCTGAAAGACATTAAGACTTGTTATTGTATGCTGTAAAGCAGTGAGTCCACTTTTTGTCATCATACCACTGGACTGCTCTCGAGAAACATAGATTGGTTCTGGAGCGACTGACAACAACGCATTCGCAGGTTGGCTCAAGTCCACGGATTCCCGAGTCACAGGGGACTCACTGGGCAGCGTGACGAAGGGAGAATTCTGATTCGAGGTTCGTTCTGTCATTGGAATGTGTACGAGCAATGAGGTTAGACGTAGAGTGTATTATGCCCATTCTCAGAATATGTGTTGTGCCGATTTTCACGTTTAAAGCGTAGTTATAGATGTTAAACATGATCACGTGATGCAACACGAGGGAAGACCTAAGCTGTGTTGGTCTTGTGTTCACGAACCAGGTTTTTATGCTCGATAGAACAGGCGAGAGAACTTGGGAGATTTACTTCTGTTAATGGGCAAATAAGTAGCTAGAGGGCAGGTAACAAGAAATTCAGCAACAAGAAACGGATTAACACCCACAACTATGGCCTCTAATTTCTGTGCCAGTTGATGGTACTCTCAGCCCAATCGTCAAGGATGTAGATAGCGTTTAGTAGTCTCCCGTCCGTAGTGCTCGTCTTGTGAATTGCAAGAGGCAGAGTAGTTGGAGTGATATTGTTGGTGGTAAACAAGCTGACGGCACCCGGCATCTGCGAAAAGGATTGAGTGAAGTGGTGTCAGAAGCATATCTGTGGGAATTAGCCCTGTTATCGGGCCAATCCATGGATATGAAGGTTTTCCACTGAATGCTGAAATCTACGAAAATGGCTAGAAATTGTGTCAGAATTTGAAAATCAGTGTTCAATTGTAGGATACCATTAGCAAGCGCCTACTAGTGAAAGTGCTTCGAAGCGGTTACCCCCACATTGATGTTATTGATATTACCCAGTTGCATCTAAAGCCCTGCGAATTCTCACTTTCCCTTTGGATACATGATTTGCTTTAAGTAGCCATACATTTTAGGCGAGTCTTCATTTCTACAGGTCATGTGAGTTCAACTGTCACGTGTACACAGAGACCCAGCCCAATAACTCAAAACATGAGAGTTCGCCCACACTTTCCAAGGTCCCTCACGCTTTCCCAGTGTCATTCTGATTTGTGCTTCCAATGTAGATGCGACATCTGCAACTACAGCTAAGAACAATCCCAGGGTCTTATCGTGAAGAATTCCTAAGACATACCTCACACCATCACTTTGTACCATATTGGCACAGATCTCCTGTAGTGAACCCTCGAGTTCCACAACCTGTCACAACTGTCACAGCCTGCTACAAATACCAACACCCTTGTTACAAATGTCAGTACTCGGTTCCAAATGGCAACTTCCAGTCTGATCCACCGCAAAAAACGCAAACCACCGTAATGTATCAATTTCTCGGTTTTGACACTATAGCAGTTTTGTCAATTACAGAGCATAGCAACATTTTCATTTTGAGGGTTTTCTAGAGTGTGGTGGATTATGATGATCATGATGATGGCGATTTGAAAGGGGTGGGGAAATGCCTACAGCAACTAAGCAATTTTGACAGCTGATGGGTATAAAAGGGAAGCGCAAAGAGTAAGGGGTAAGGGTAAGGGTATAAAGAGAAGTGACAGAGACTGAGACTGAGACCGAGACAGACTGATATTGAAGTCACAGTGAAAGACAGTGAAGACAGAATCAGTGACAATACAGTGAAGACAGAATCAGTGACAGAAATACAAGACACTCTACCATCGCTGATCGTTCAATCACACCTACAACTACACAACTCGTAAAGCATCGTCCATGAGATTCAGCACCGCCACCACTTCACTGCTGCTAGCACAGCTAGCCATTGCAGATGTGGCTGGTCTTTACGAAAAATGGACCAGCAACGACCTCCAGCAGTATCTACAGGACCAGAAACAAACTCTCCAAAAAGCTGGCAAGGAAAATGCAGATGTGCTCCGCAAACATGCTGCTGACGTGTGGCAAAAACAGTCGCAGCCCACGCCGTGGTGGAAGTTTTGGGCGTCCCGCACTCGGCTTGCGGATTTCGCCCAGAACCAGGACCCAATCTCGGATTGGTTCTTCGACACGTGGTCCGCCAAGGAGCTGCGCAAATTGCTCTCCAAGAGCAAAGTCAAGTATAACTCGGACCTGTCGCGCGACGCGCTCGTGGCAAAGGCCAAGGAGAACTTTGACCAGATCTGCAGCAAGAGCGACGTTTCAGGGTTTTACCCCTCCCAACAGTATTTTGCCAACTGGGACGACTATGATCTCAAGGCCTGGCTCGACGAATATCACGTGCCCTACGACAAGTCCGCCCCGAAGAAGGATGAGCTGCTAGCCAAGGTGCGCGAAAACATATACTCGGCGTCCCGCTACGCCGACGACGAGCGTCTCAACCTCTTAGAACACCTGGATTTCGCCAACCAGCAGATTGTCGACAAAGCAGGCAAGATCAAAGACCAGGCGTTCAATTTGTGGTCCACGCGCGAAATTGAAGACTGGTTGCGCAGCCACAAGATCAAGATTGAAGATCATGCCGCCCATGATCGCAAGTACCTCTTGGGTCTCGCCAGCAAGAACAAAAAATACTTGCAAGACGACGCCACGTGGTACCTGGAAGCTGCTCAGAAAAAGTCGTCGCCCTTTTTCGCCAAGTCCGAGGCTGCCGTGGCGTCCGTGTGGGACCAAACCCTCAACAAATGGCAAGATTTCAAAGACAAGTTCACGCAACAAGACAACGTTGTAAACCACACGTTCCTCCTGGGAGTTGAATCCTGGCCCAAGAAACGGTTACGCGCGTTTCTGGACGCGCGTGGAGTCTCTTATTCCATGTTTAGCACTCGCGCTGATCTTTTGGACATGGTCAAGCAGTATCGCAACCGCCCTCTGAAAAACCTGGCCTCATCGCCCGCTGTAGCGGAATTTTTCGACGGATGGTCTTTTGAAAACCTACAAGCATGGGTCAAGGACAGGAACGACGATATCACCTCCAGTGACGTTTACAAATCTGCAAGTGGTAAGATTGGCGACATTTTGGCCCAGACGCAACGTCACGGCGAAAACGCTTGGTCGATTGCTCAACAAAAGAGTGGGGATGCCGCCTCCTACGCTCAAGAAAAGGGAGCCGATGCTGTTCAAGCTGCCTCCGAAAAGGGAGCCGATGCGGCTTCCTATGCGAAGGAGGTTGGAGCTGATGCTGCCACTTACGCTGCGGACAAGGGTTCGGACGCCGCTTCTTACGCATCTTCGTACGCGAAGGATAAGAGCTCCGATGCTGCCTCTTATGGCAAGGATAAGGGTTCTGATGCTGCTTCCTATGCTAAGGAGAAATCCGGTGACGCAGCTGAATACGCCAAGGGTAAGGGCTCTGATGCCGTGGAATACGCTCAACAGAAAACCGCGGATGCCGCGCGCGCCATTCGCGACAAGAGTGCCGAAGCTTATGAAGCTGCTACTGACAAAGTCGACGAATGGACTACATTATTCTCCTCATGGTCTACCGATGATTTGAGAAACTACGCCAAATCGTTTGGTATTAGAACTGCTCCTACCACCACAAGAGAGAAGCTCATCGAGCAGGTCAAGGAAAACACTCAATGGTTCTTTGGCTATTACAAAGATCCCATGTACAAACGCGTGCCCAAGAAGATCAGTCAGATGATGTCTAACAGCTACCAGTACGTTTTGCGCCACTGAACGGTGGGTGGGGTATTTCTAGATGGTTGTGGCACCAGCGTCAATGTGCGAAAAAAAAAGATGAAAGAACCGAACTCTGTATTGAGTTTTAATGATGTCTGCGATGAAAAACCTGATGTTATGAATGAATTTCAAAAGAAGTAGCAGAGGGCAGTGATGGAGTTTCCTTTCCCAGATTGGCTGTGCGCTCCAAGAAGAGAGAGGTTACGCTTGAAATGAATAAATTACAACGCTTTATATAGCTCACATGTATCGAATGTAGTTCAATTATTTGCTTACGCGATGTTTTATCTGTGTTGATTGGCTTACTCCGGTGGATATCATTCTTATGCGATAGTAGCTTACGAATTTTTAATTCGAAAAGTGTAGTGTGGTCTACGATCGTAGCTTCAGCACTTACATGAGTACGTCCTCAAACGCTTTCATCAAGTTCCGGGTACTGCTCTCCTTGCATCATGTGATCCATGATAGTATTCGGTGGAGACATGCCTCAATTTCCTACTGTGACAAAATGCTGATAATTCTTTCAGAGTACAAAGTAAGTTGACCTGTAGAAAACCTCTCAGTAGACACTACCAAAGTTCATATAATGTCTAAATACGCTTGGTATACTAGAGTGACTGATGCTGCTCATCGTTTAACGGTCCTGTCTCTTGTCGGAGGCACCATGTACATGGCTGGGGGTCTGGTATACACTATGTACACAACCGGTACCAAGTACGAGCAGCAAGTGACCCAAAAATCCGCCGACACAGAGGCAGAAAATCTGCATTGAGTACTCATTTGACATTTCAATATAGGAGAATTGGACTATCCAGCTCCATATTATGCCCTGGAGGTGATTTGGCTTGTATATAGCTTTCTGAATAGATATAGCAATAATGGATCGAAATAAAAAGGAAAACAAAAAAGTGTAACATTCGCACTACTAATTCATCTAGAGCAACGTTTTGAACTCTCGTCGGTTTCTCCTTGCTTGGCAGCCTTGCGTTTCTTAGATTTTGCGGGTTTCCCACTATGCGAGAGGCCTTTGCGCTTAAGCTCGACCATGCGAGCCTCTAGTCCTGATAGCTCATCCGCATTTGGATTCAGCGTTATGACATTTGACGACGTACATTCCACGTTGCAGACGGGGCATTTGTCCCGGACCATGCGTCGCGGCAGTACGTGACCACATCCCACCAAGTAGACAAATTTCCCTGAACTTTTGCCCCATATTTCATCCCCTAGGTCGCACTTCAAAAACGAGCTGCCGTCTTCTGTTTGCCCCTCAATGATGTTGTGTAGTTCTACAACGTCTTTGAGTGTTTTTATATGATCAAAGAGCCGAACTTGATTCTCCGTATAATCCTCCTTGTGGGGTGTCAGAAGCCACTCCAGCACAGATTCCTTATTGAACAAATTACCGCGATAATCGCTTACCATTGGAGGCTGAAGCGGTGAACTAGTGAGCCGACAGACGGACCATTTCGACACCGAATCGAAATTTTTAGAATCTGAATTTCGGACTTTATTATCGGCCGGCTTCAACGCTGTTAACAAGGTTTTTACCCTCGAGATGGAGCTACCATCATTCTAAATCAACAAGTTAGTCTAAATTAAGCTTTAAGATTCGTTATGATGTACTTACTCCCATTATTCGGTTTTGTATACATTTTCATGAAGTTTTCATGAAATATATCAATGCGATGAGCTAACTCTACTGACAAATGAATTTTTGAAACACAGGCCAAACTTACTCAAGGATGTCCAGTTACGACGATAGAGACAAATGGTATGTTACTGTGCACTCCCTAACTTTTATTCGCGACTTTTCTTTTTGTACTAACTATATGCTAGTCATTTCTACTATAAGATCGGTGCTTGCAGACATGGCGATCGCTGCTCTAAAAAACACATCCGCCCCGTAACCTCTGCTACCATTTTGGTGTCCAACATGTATCGGAAGCCCATTTCAGATGACTCCCAAGCTCTGCAAGAGGATTTTAATGCCTTCTTCGAAGATGTATACATGGAAGCATCTCGTTTTGGCGAGCTTCAAGCTATGGTTGTATGCGAGAACAAAAATGATCACTTGAACGGTAACGTTTACCTCAAGTTCGCGATGCCTAAGGAAGCTCATGCTGCTAAGGATAGCTTCAATACTAGGTGGTACAATGAAAGACCAGTGTATTGCGAGTTTTCTCACGTTAGCGACTTTCGCGATGCAATCTGCCGGAAACACGACATGCAGTCATGCGAGAGAGGTGATGAGTGCAATTTTATGCATGTCCAGCGGCCTAGCGAGCAGCTGCTAGAGGATTTAGAGCGAGCACAATGGCGACAAATAAAAATGAAATGAGATGAGCTGCAAAAGATCAAGAGATAAGCCTCCAGATCATGCATGATCAATCTTGCAGCTGATTACGACTAGTAGCAGTCACCACATGGCTTCCTTTCAAATGTCATGAAAGCTAAGACAGAATTTTGGACCTTTCTGTGCCAAATCTAGCTCAAATTTAGACGCCCAAAAAATGTAGAAACCAGCTACACGGTAGTAGCACATACTATCAATGTTAAGTGGCTCGGTAACCAGTAATTGAGGCGTATCCTCTGCAAGAAGATATAAGACCTCAACCGCTTTCATTGAATACCCGTGCTCATCGCCCATATTATTATCACTTAAAACGGATCTTCAATTTTCAGCATTTTAGATATACGCTTACTCGGTGGCAAACCCTTTTGACGCCTTAAAAAAACGCTTCGAAGACCAGTAGACACCCAACTCAACTCTGCATCCTTGATTACCCCTTTGGAAATTTCAGGATACCCTTCTATTAACAATGGCAGACAGATACTCGTTTTCGCTAACAACATTTTCACCAAGGTACGTTTTATTACTGTTTGAATTGATAGATGTGAGAAAGGCATAGGACCTCCTTCTGCACTGAGATCAACAAATATGGCTTCGGGGCTTTCAGTCCAATCTAACTGAATAAAACTCTCAACAAACAATTCCCATATTTGTATTATATGCCAACTTTTTTACTAACTAATGCTTTTAGCGGCAAATTGGGCCAAATAGACTATGCATTAACAGCCGTCAAGCAAGGTGTAACTTCTCTTGGGATAAGGGCTACTAATGGTGTAATTATTGCCACAGAAAAGAAGGCAGCGTCTTCTCTCGCATTGTCCGACAGCTTGTCCAAGATAGCACATATTACTCCAGACATTGGTGCCGCATACTCAGGAATGGGTCCAGACTTCAGAGTCCTCATTGACAAATCGCGGAAAGTTGCCCACACTAATTACCATCGTATCTATAACGAATATCCGCCAACAAAAATTCTTGTTTCAGAAGTGGCGAAGATTATGCAAGAGGCCACACAATCCGGGGGCGTCAGACCTTTTGGCGTATCACTATTAGTTGCAGGCCACGATGATCACAATGGTTATACCTTATATCAAGTCGATCCCTCCGGTTCATATTTCCCATGGAAAGCTACTGCTATAGGTAAAGGTTCAACTGCTGCCAAGACGTTCTTGGAGAAAAGATGGAATGATGAACTTGAGCTCGAGGACGCTATTCACATCGCTCTTTTAACGCTTAAAGAATCAGTAGAAGGCGAATTTAATGGTGATACGGTAGAAATTGCAGTGGTTGGTGAAGAAAACGAACAATTGCTAGGTTTCAGCGGAGACGCCTCCGCCAAAGGTCCTCGATTCCGCAAACTATCTGCGCAAGAAATTAACGATAGGTTAGAGGCTCTATAAAATAGAACTAAGAAATTTGAAAAAAATAAAATACAATCACTATATGATCTCTGTTAAACCAAGATGGTGAACAGTATTAGTGTTAGATTGTGATGCGAAGCGAAAGACTTTCTTGCAGTCTTAATGCAGCAAAAAGCGTCATTTGAATGGCGCTTTCAATGGATCGATTACAGTTCCACGCTTTGTGAGAATTCTAGGCTTAATGATGTCCTGGTGGGAGATCCGTGAGGTCCATTCCTGACCCAAAGGCATGCGCAGAGATCTTTCGTATTGCTCCCGGCTTTCGAATGGGAAAGGAACCGCTGAGGATTGATATTTTAGGTTTTTCTTATTCACTTTTTCATTGATAATCACATTTTTCAAATTTTTATCTTTACGCTTTTCTTTGTCGACAGTACCTTTGATTTTCTTAAACTTGCGCTTCTTTGTGGGTTTAGCACCTGCGCCCGCCCAGTCACCCCAACCGGGCAGCGTAACATCTTCCACTTTGTCATCTTCATCAATGGCGACTCTTTTCTTTTCCTGTTGAAACTTGTCTTCTACGTCATCTCCGGCAAACGCTTCTGCTATGACTTCTTGTTGTTTGAACATGAAACCGTCAATATCTTCGTCCCCCTGAGAGTGCGGCTCTATCAGTTGCATTTTATTTGTGCTGTCGACATCCAAGAGCTGATCTTCATCTCGTGCGCTTTTACTGGAGGATCTAGCATCACGCTTAGCTTGACTTTTAGCAATTTTATTCGCACTTTTAGTGAGTTTGGAACTATTCTCGTCCACGACTTTTAACTTATTGGATTTCTTAGCGTGCTCATCACCACTTTCGCCCAACCAAGGGTTAGTTTGGAATTCATTTAGATCGCCTTTAGATTCGGTACCCGTTCCTTTATCACTCCTTTTCCTCCTCTCTTTATTAACGTCTTTAGTCGTTCTGTTAGCAAGAGATTTAGAATTGTTATCTTGAAGATCTTGATGTACAACTTTATCGAATTCGGTTGATTCCAGCCTACTGTCCTCAGTTCCAGGAGCGTAGATCCTTCTTCCAGCATTCATATTTACCTTTGCGCCTTTGTTATCGGGGTTCTCATCGGTAGAGACCTCATGACCGAACTCTATAGCTCTTAATTGTGAAATAGATTCTTTATTGGCTTCGGCGCGCCTTGCTTCAGCATTCTTCATAAAAGCCATATTCATGACACCAGTCTTCCCAAGATTTTGGCGTAGTTGTGATTCTTCTAAAGTTGTCCTAGAGTTGTCATCTTTTTCGAGGTCGCTAACACCGCTATCACTTTCGCTTCCTGATTCATGGCCAGCAATCTTGGTACGTAGACGTTCGCCTTGTCTTAACATTTCTTCCATTTCCTCCCTGGTTTCTTTGTCCTTCGTCATGCCGTGCTTGACCATATCTTTAGCCCATTTAGAGGTTGTTTTGTGTTTCAATGACATCCTTTCACGAGCCCTTGCGGCACCGCGTTCTGTATCACTTTCTTGCTCCGACTCTTCTATCAGGTCTTTATTCTTCAGCAGTTCCTTCTTCTTGATACGACGATAAGCTTTGGACTTGATTTTCTTTATTCTTTTCGCCTTCCTCTCTTCGCGGAACATGAGTTCACGCATGAGTCGAAGCTCAGCAGTTCTTTTCCTCATCTCGTCAGGAGATATTTTAGCAGTTGCAATCTCTTCAAAAGTAGATTCCTTAACGGGCTCAGCTAGTTTACTGCTTTCTAGCAGCGAGTCCACCTTTTGTTCAAGTTCTGTCCCAGTCGCCCGCTCAGAGGGAGTAAACATTGTCCCAGCATTATGCTCAGTTTGTGCGTTCAACGGAAATGACAAGTGCTCCGCTTGTCTATTTTGCTGTACTACATCCCTCCATTTGTTGACTTCATCTTTAGAGATTTCGTAGGCAGCCCTACGATCATGTCTTTGCTGGATACGTTGCGGCAATGGAACACTCAGGGTCTGTGACTTGCCCTTGATTAATGCCGCCTTCTCGACTGCTTCTTTGTCATCGATAGCGTTCATCATATCGGCTAGACTAAGCTTTTTACTGTCATTAGAAAATGATGGGAGAGTGTATTCGTTTTCTTCGGCCAAGGTTCCACCTTCGAGTTTTCGAAATTGGGCCTTCTCGGAGTCCTTACGAAGGTTTGCAGTAATATTATTAAGCTCTACATCGTCGTCATTATCAGAGATCTCGTCAAACGGATCTTCTTGCTCCTTGTCATCGTCCTCCTCATCACTTGTGTCCTCTTCCTCACTGGATCGCTCTTCTTCTTCTTCATTATCTTGATCCTTGTCATCCAAGTTAAGCGAGTCGTGAGCTGTGCTCTCGACTTCCTCTTCCATATCCCAAACGGCCGACAAGGGCATTAGTTCTTCCTCATCAATAGAAGTGTACCCACCCTCATCTTCGTCTTCGTCGTCCATTTTCACGCTTATACTTTTACCTGTTTTTTGCCGATCTCGAATAGTTTGCGAAAACTTCGAATTCATAACGTCAACGTCGTCTTCTGAGCCCAGAGCCTCATCCGAGTCTATTTCATCGTCGTCAAACTCTGCGTCAGATTCACTTTCATCACCTTCTTTTCTGTGCGGATTGACGACTGTTCCATTCTGACGAGGATCATATGAAAAACCGCTCTCTTGGTCAGTAGAACCATCTAGTTCTCGCTGAGCAATCTCCAAAGCATTCTGGACTCTTTTAGTCGAAGGCTTACTTCTCGATTTAGGGTTCATTGTGCTGATGAGCTCAGGTTTCCGGTATGTGAGTTTCAAGCTCATCGCATTGCGCGCATGTTGACCTAAAATTTTCAGAACAAGTAGAGTAAAGTGAAAACTTGATCACGAAATACGAAACAATTGGCTTGAGTATTTTCCAAATGAAAGCTGCATTGGGGCACCGTTTATAGGTCTTAACTTGCCGCACTAGACTGAGCATACTTTCTCCTTCATCAGCACAATTTGGATCCTACTGACTAGGCTGCACAGTTGTAGAGTTTTGCTGTTCATGGAGCTTGATTGCTGCCTGGCGAATATGGCCTTCGATAGCTAGAGAAGACTGGCTTTTCTCCTTGATGATGTTTTGGATCTGCACTGATTCATGATTGAGCTTTGTGATTTTCTTATCGTAAAATTCAAGAGCCTCGCGGTCTGTCTTTTCAACGTAATAACCAGTCCCAACATCAACCATGAATTTTTGAGCATCTTTGATATGGCCCTTGACGTACAAAGAACCAGACAATGGCACCAAAAGCTCTTGTTTCCCGTTTTCTAACTTGGATACCGACTCAATGTCATCTTTGCATTCCTTGAACTTATTCCTGGCCAGGTTTAAGGCTTGCAAAGATTGCGAGAAGTGTTGCAATTCCTGATCGAACTGTTGTTTGACCATAGTCAACTGCTCTGGGTTCAATTTGGTGAGATCAACTGCAAAGTGTGTTAGTGGATGCTACTTATAACAAGCTGCACTAGAGACATTTGAATCATACTTTTTTGGGCAGACATTTCGCTTGTTGTTTTTCGCGCGTTAGTGGAGTACAAACTCTATAGTTCTACTTGCTCAGTCTCAAAAGTATTTTCATCTACTACAGTAGTAGATCTCTAAACAATACTCCATATCACGTGATACTGGCACACACTTGGCATGTTGCTCATTCAAACCAAAATAACGGAAATAATGCCACCTTTAGCCAACCTGTGACCCTTTGTTCAATCTGACACCGGCGATGGGCATATTACGGCAAGAGGTTCCCTCGTGGCAACAGCTAGCGATTTGATATTTATTATACGATGCGAAAAAGGGGCCATAAGCATAAAGGACAACTAGCAAGGTCTTTGATATTCGTCTTCGAGAGCTCCTATGACTACTGCTTATGGGGCCTTCATTCGTTGAATAATTTGTCGATAAAGTGTAGTTTGAGTCCGGACCACCTGACAAAATGACTCAATGATACAAGTGATATTGTTAAACGGCAACCTCAGATAAGGTATCTAAAGGTTCTTCGTTTCTCCTTTGTGAGCTTGGGCATCCGCTTTCCTAGTCAATTCTCACTTAAAAGTAATTTTCGCTACATTTCTCATCAATATCTCTACATATATAGCTGTCCACGTATTAAATGCAATTTAAGAGCTTTAGCATGTAGTTAGGGAACAAAATAAAAAAATAAAAAGATTCCGAAGTCCAAACTGGAAACCATGAAAGATCCATGGTCATCTTGAAATATCGATAAAGGTCGTTCAAGTCATCTCTTAAGTCAAGCATAACTGAACACATAGGTCCTTTATGAAAGGTCTCATCCTGTTTGGTAAAATATGAGTGGTAACCCAGCTTCATTCACTAGCATTCTAGCTGGCGTGCAGAAACTTCGAGAAGCTCACAGCATTAATGACAAGAGTTCTGGAGCTAGTCAGCCCAAAGATACAGCTCCAGAGCCTCAAGAACAGCAAATACAGCATAAGCCTGCCGGCGCTTCAGGAGAAGAGAGATCGGTAATCAATGCCTTTAATCAGCAAAAAAACGATCTGGATGCTACGCATGAAGTTTCTCAGGTCGAAGAGCGCAAACGCAAATGGCAAAATGTCTCACAAGTTCCTACAGTGGGAGGTGCGAACCAGGGGAAAACTGTATACGTAAGTGTATCACAGCGTGGTAACCCTCTCCTGAGTGGCATGACTAATACCAGTTGGCGCTACGTATCACCCTCCGGGGGAAAGAAAGTGTACTATGACTATTGTGTTCAGGGCCGTAACATCATTTTTCTGTCGTTAAAGTATCACAAGTTGCATCCAGAGTATATCTCCAAAAAAATTCAGCCGCTGGTTAAGTTCAAAAACAATATTTTGCTCTGCGTCGTCGATGTAGAAAATTCGGAGAATATTTTGAAAGACCTCAATAAAGCGTGTATGTTCAATGGCTTTGCACTACTACTCGCATTCAATTTTGATCAAGCTGCTAAATATATCGTCTTCATGAACAAATAAATAGCTGTACCGAGTGACCAAAACAAAAATGTTTTGCGTACATTAGTTCCTTACGAGATCGGTACCGTGCTTATTGCCACCTTTCGTCATCTTAGCACTTTTCGCACCAAATTGAATTGCTCGCTTCGGCTCTTCACTAATGTTCATCATTTTTAGTTTCTGCCGGGCCACTTCCCTCAAAACCATTTTGTTTAATTTGTAGTTGATTGGTATCCTCAAAGAGAACTCAACAACTGCATCATCTAGGAAAGGGTAACGGACCTCCACACCATTCGATGCCAACACCTTATCGTCACGACTCAAATTTCTATCGTGAATGTTATTAATCTGCCTCTCCAATTCGATGATAATGTCGTCTTTTGACTTGTTGGCAAATTTATGATACCCTCCATATAACTCATCAGCACCGAGGCCGCTAAAAAGTACAATACCTTTTCTCTTATACGGCAGCCTGCACCCCGCGGCGTTTGTTACAAACCCCTTGCCTCTCGCAGCAAAGTAAAAAGCAGCTGCGATAGACAGATCCATTTCTGTCTGCTTGGGAAATATAAGATTCATGATATGGCTTTTATGCTTCAGGTATTCTTGGTAACTTACATCAACTTCGAGCAAACGAATATCAATTTCTGGGAATAGCCCCTGCAGCGTGCAGCTAGAGTTACGACCTAGTATTCTATCAGGTACGTCAGAAGGTGTTAAACCCGTCCTTGGATTTTCGAAACCAACATTCAACAACTCGACTACTGTGTTTTTGCCGGACTCGGTAATATGTTGACATATTAGTGCGGCAATTACAGAGCAGTCCAGTCCTCCTGAAAACAATATTGCTATCGGGCTGTTCTCTATATGCAGCGGATGAATTGTGTCAATTCTGCATTTGATAGCGGTGCTGAGACAGTTAAACATGTCTTCTACAATTTCCTCGCGTTGGACTAGCTCTAAGTCCTCTTCCACGCTTACGGTGTAATTGGACGCCTTTATCTTAAGGTCAGCGCTTATTTCTCCCTTTGATAAGTCATATACATAAATCACACCAGCGACACAATTTTGAAAACCTTCAATCTTACCGGTGACACTGGAAATACTAAGTTCTTGATAGGTACGACCCAAGCGGTAACTCAAGCTCCTTTTGCCAATAGCGTCTCTTCCAAAAAAGACCTGCTTGGTCTGTCTGTCATAAATCGTATAAGCAAACTCACCGGAAAGTGACCGAATAACATCGGGGACAGCTTGATACTTACCTAGCTGTTCAACGATCCATTGGGTATCATTATGCGGGATCGAAGAATTATAGCACTCGCCGTTGTATTGCAAAACATACCTGTCTTTGATTACGATACTCTGTTTAGTTAAGGGTTCTCTCAAAGATAAGATGGAGGAAAACCAGGATATGCTATCCTCTTTCGAGCATCTCAAGGAGGCAAAATGGGGTCCTCTTTGGACGATTAAAGATACCAAACAGCTCAAATCGCCTAGCTTTTCTGCACAAGTAATATAATCTTGATTTAATAGCGCTACTTCGTCAAACTCCTGAAATGAATTGTCAAGTTTCGATTCCTGTCCATGATAGTGTAGAAATATACCACACATACCACTTTTTTTAGTATGGATCTTTAAAAGTACATTTGTCGAAGCGATGGCCTTTCTCATATAACAATTACTTTTTCCGACTTGAAATGAATATCCTATGAAATGGTACTTCTCAAGCCAGGAAACTCATGAGCAAATCACAGGAGTCGTTAGCAAGCCCCCCACCTGTATCAGAACTATGTGGTGAGAATAACAAAAGCATGAAGAGCTTTTTGCCAGCCCAGAATGAAGAAGAAGAAGCGACTTACGATTTTCAAGCATTTGTTACGCAATTGAAGGACCCCAGAGCTGATCCAATTCTAAGATACACACGGTCTTTCCTTAACAATTTTGTCACTAAGAGAGACCTATGGTCCTGCGATGAGCAGCAGAAGTTGATAGATGACTTCAAGCTGTTCGTTTATGGAAAATTGTCGTTGTACGAGCCGTTCAAATCTTTAGACAATGGGAAGGTCAAAAATGCCCAAGAAGGTATAGAAAAGTTAGTCATGGGAAAGCTTTATAACCATTGCTTTGCTCCATGTGTCGAACAGCGATTTCACGACAGAACCGATTTCAGCCATTGTCAAGACCTGGAACAGGACGAACAATTTAGGCGCAAAAGAGATGAATATCGTTTTATCGATCCTGAGCTGTTAGAAATACCGGAGCCACTCTCTCAACATCTTCACAAATTTACGAAACTTTCAGGGAAAGAACTGGCCCGAATAAATGAGTACAAAGCGCCACGCGACAAAATGGTTTGTGTCTTAAACGCCTGCCGCGTGCTGTTTGGGTTTTTGAAGCACTCTGGACTCGAGAACGGCGGTGCAGATGCGTTTATTCCAGTACTTGTGTATACACTGCTAAAAAGTGATGTGAAGTCATTAGTTTCAAATTTAAGCTATATCGAGAGGTTCAGATTTGGTGATTTTCTCCGTGGCGAGAGCGCATACTATTTGAGCAGCGTGCAGGGAGCTGCCGAATTTGTAGCACACCTTGAGCGCGAATCTCTACAAATAGTCAATATGACAGCTTTCGAAGAATGCTATGCTGAAAATATAAAGTCCTTGGCGCGAGGACATGCTAAAGCAAGTGAGAGTACAGCTCTCGCCACTGCAACTGTTCCTACTTCGCCCAGCACCCCTGGCCCTGTTCCTTCCGAATACATTCGTCGGCCGCTGGATGAAGCCACGTCTGCAATACTTTCCAAAGTTTCTGAGCTATTCACTTCTAATACGCAGCCTTCAAATACCAATGAAGATGCTGATTCAACCCGCCTCGTGCAAGAGCTTCAAGAACAGGAAAACAGGCGCGTTTTGGAAGAGTTACACGTCATGTTCCCAGATTTAGATCAGGACCTTATCCACGATGTTTGCGAAGCCAAAAAGTACCGGATTGGTGTATGTGTCGACGTCCTGTTAACGCTGTCGTCCTAAGTCTCTTAAGTAATGGAGCTTAGTACTCGTCCTTTCCCACGTGACTCTTTTTGTCGGTCGATCTTTCATAATAAATTCGATTGCTTACGAAGAACATCGAAAATCCAAAATCAAGCCAGGCTGTTCATCAAGTCCGTTAAACCTAAACGAGTCAAGGTATAAAAGGCAACAACATTGCACAATTCGCTTGACTTAGTTACTTTTATTTTTGTTTGCACTTCAAGATTGCCTTAAAATAGTATGCTCATGAAGTTGTGTTCTTTAGCAGGTGCAGCGTTGGTGCTAGACCAAGTTTTGGCGCAAGCTGAGGTCGAGCAGGCTGCGATACAAGAAACCACGAATTTCTGTAAAATGGATAAAGACTCTCTGGTTGGATCCAGTTGTGATGTAACTTTCAAAGAAATCAACGAGATAAACCACAAGATACGGCCGGATTTGCTTTCACTTGTGCACAGTGACTTTTTCAAGTATTTCAAACTTGATCTTTACAAGCAGTGTCCATTTTGGAATGACAATAACGGCTACTGCGTGAATCGGGCGTGCGCCGTTGATGTCGTGGAGGAATGGGACCAACTGCCAGAGTACTGGCAGCCGGAAATCCTAGGTGGCCTCGCCAATGAAAGTTTGAGTGCTGATAAGGCCCGCGATGATGAATGTTCATTTTTGGATCAACTGTGCGATAATTCGGCGAAGCAGATAAAGGGCCCTGATATCGAGTACTGTGACGTCGAGGACTTCCATAATGAGCAATCTGTCCTTGTGGATCTTACTGCTAACCCAGAGCGTTTTACGGGTTATGGAGGCGAGCAATCTTCACAAATCTGGTCAAGCATTTATCGCGAGAACTGCTTTTCCTTGAACGAGACTGGTCAATGTTTAGCTAAGGATGCCTTTTACAGGCTAGTGTCCGGACTGCACGCCTCAATTGGTACTCATCTTTCAAACGACCATTTGAACACGGAGACTGCCAAGTGGGGGCCCAACTTGGAGCTCTTCATGACTAGAGTCGGTAATTTCCCCGATAGAGTAGCGAACATCTATTTCAACTATGCTGTGGTAGCGAAGGCCCTTTGGAAAATTCAGCCTTACCTTTCTCACCTTGAATTCTGCAACACATATCACGAAGATGTCAAGTCTATGATTACGAGCGTAGTCTCAAACCTGGACTCCAAAATTTTCAACGAGGATCTCCTGTTTCATGACGACATCAGCTCTAAATTGAAGGACGATTTCCGGTCGAGATTCAAAAATGTAACCAAGATCATGGATTGTGTCCATTGTGATAGGTGCCGACTATGGGGTAAAGTACAGACCACAGGATATGCCACAAGTTTGAAAATATTGTTCGAAATTGATTCAGAAGACGAAGAAGCTAGGCAAATAGTTGTTGACAAATTAACCAAATACGAACTTATTGCGTTATTCAACACGTTTGATAGGTTGTCCAAGAGTATCGAGTCCATTAACAACTTCGAGAAGATGTACAATGACACATTACTGACAGCCAGCGACAGGATCTTGGGACTATTCAAGGGTAACAATTTTTTCAAGCTTTTAAGCAATGCGGGAAAGAGCTTGAGTTCGTCGTTAAAGAATAGATCTAACGATTCAACAGTACCTAGCTTAAGCATCCCGGGGACAGATAGCATTAAATCGAAGGTAACTGATGTGAGGGAGTTCGGAAGTACGGTCACTGAGGCAGACATCTCCCATACCGAGACCCCCGAGTCTAACACCGATGAAAAGGTTACTGACGTTGAGACCAGAGAAACCGAGACAACTCAATCCAGGTTTCAAGACGTAAAAATGCCACCGAGTAAACCAGTAATCAAAGATGTCGAAAATGAAAATACGCTTGCCAATGCTTGGCATACCGAGGTTGGCAACGTAAAGGAAGCGCTGAGGTTTATTTTCACGAGCTACCTGGGTTTGCCTAGAAATCTTGCAACAATGGCATTGTACAAACTGAACAGCATGTGGAATTCATTCGTCGGAGTTCCCAGATATGTGAATGAAGTCGATCCCGATCCTGCAGTCTATGAGCTTAACATACAGTAGTCAAATTATTGGTTTTTCGAAGTTACATTTTATTCGTTTAGATGTTATTGTATAGAGAGCATTAAGAAACAACGAAGAAGCATTGTACAGAGCATATTAGTGGGAAGTATTACCTATGATGCGGGGTGTTGTGCAGACAATGAAATTGTCCATCATAGCTTGCCGGTATTGCGACATGGATTTGGTAATCGGTGCACAATTCAAAAAGTTTGTGTTCCACGGTGAAGACTTGAACCCAGGCACCGTTGTAGCCCATCTTACGCCATGCATTCAAATATGAATTTACATAGCCAAGAAATGTTTTCGTGTGGTTTTCGTGTGTTGAGCTTTGTAGGCTTAGGGTGTGTCGACAAAGAGGGTGTGCCGACAAAGAGTGCAGCTGAAGATGTTCCAGAAAAGTATTGATATTTCATGTTCTAAAACGCAGGCCTAAGCAATAAAATACAACTTTATAGGGTTTCTGAGATGACTCTGACTTGTAAACTTCCTGGTTATGGTCTTTCTTATAGACGATATCATATGGACGAGTAAATCATGTATTCATCCAGACAGACTCATACTGATCGATTTGATCTTTGAAATTCTCTAATGGACTCAGATTAAGAAGGTATGCAGGGAGATCGAAAACTTCTTTGCGGAGTCTTAGCTTTCAAGACTCCTGGCCGTTTTTCTTGGTCTTCCTTCTTTTCTTGGTGGGCTCTTTTTTCTCCGCTCGATCATCGCTCTTTTCAATATCCTGATCTCGTTCCTCTTCTACATCTTCATCACCATCTTCATCATGGAGCTCACCCATACCACGGGCTCGTTTCACCGTTTTGCCCTCTGAAGAGTTGAACAGTTTCTTGGCGTCCGTGATAATCTTGCTCAACTTGATCAGCTCTTCGGCTCTTCCAAGCTTGACTTCATCCTTACGAAGCACAAACTTGAAATCCTCAACTTTGATCTTGTTTCTATGCACGGTTTGAGCGGTCCTGTAAGCAGACATGCATATATCTATCAAATACCCCGATACCAGTTCATCCAAGCACTGTACGGACTCAGGAAGCGGCTGAGATACGTCTCCATATGCATACATTAGCGACGAAACATCTTTACTGAACAAATGGGTCTTTCTGAGCCTTCTCGACATCTCAAACACTTGAATTGTCTCTTGTTGTAACTCCTTCAATCCAACTTCATCAACTGCATTTTGTATCTCAGTCAATATCTCGGATTAAGGATGAGCTCAAATTTTTTTGCATCATTCTCTGATGGGCCAGGGCGCATCAGGTTGGACAAATTAAATAAACTCCGCTAGCGGAGAGATAGCACGCTTTAATCAGGGTTCTGCAGCTCATGAAACTACAAGAGGTCAACAAAGCTAAGGACCAGCGTCGTGCTAAGACTTTTACCGGTTGTTGGACATGTAGAGCACGGAAAATCAAGTGCGACTTGGGAAAGCCAACGTGTAGAAGATGTGAAAAATCTGGCTTCCAATGTGGTGGGTATGACATAAAGTTACAGTGGTCTCAGCCCATTCGGTTTAATCGCTACGGACAAGTTATTCCTGGTTCAAGCGCCTCTGCTTCTGGAACAGACGAGCCTTCGTCGCAGCGCAGAGATATAGCGTTTGTTAAATATAAAGAAGAATACAAGTACTACGAGGACATGGACGACGAGCTTTCAACGCTACATTCTCCTCCACTTGACCGGATTGCCAATGATAAGACATGGATGATCAAGAAATTTGCCGTTTTCCGCGGTACTAACAAAGTCAAAGTCAAACACTTACCACGCCGTAAGAGACGAAACGTCTTTGGTGGTGCTAAGCAGAGAAATGACAGCTTATATGCGAGTAAAGAGGTCCGAGATTCTAATCTTTCAGGTTTGGAAGATCCTGATGCGAGCCCCCTGAGTGGACACCCAATCGTTGACAAATTAGGCTCTGAATCAAGCATAGATCCAGATTTGGGCTTGTCGGGCATATCCAGTGTACCCAACCTTTTCAATTACAACTTCTCGTCGACAAATTTCAAGGGAAATGAATGGATCTCTAACGACCTGTGGGACGATGCACTACTGTCAGCATTCGCTATACAGGGCTTCCCGACCAACCTCCATACCGAGTCTGAAGATGAAAATGCACGGAAGAAATTTCCGTCTAGCAATCGGAGGCGATCCAACCAAGAAAACTATGAGGATCAATTTCAACGTCTGAGTGCTACTGAAAACGAGGATTTATCCCAGATTTACAAAATTTTATTCCATAGAAACGAAGATCGGCTACCTTCGAAAAGACTCCATACTGATTTGCGGCACACGGACTCAAATGTGGATAATTCCGTCGTTCCTCTCCAAGATATGATATTAATAGATTCAGCGGGTTCCGAAGTTCATATGCCGAAAGAGGTTTTAGAGGTCGTTCCCTCCGACGTTCCTGATCCGACCATATTCAACCTGCCGAACAACAACAATTTGCTTCTTCGCATACCCACAACGGGCTTGAAAGCTAATGGACTTACCAGGTTTTTACTAAACTACTACATGCAAAACGTTGTCGATCTCATGACTGTGGTGGCCCTCCCAACTAACCCTTGGCGAACCATCTATTTCCCGCGTGCTTTACGGGCCATCGGTGAGCTTGCGGGCATAGGATATACATCCAATTCAAGGAACTCTCTTTTGAATGCGATTCTAGCAGTCTCTTGTTTCAATCTCCAGAGTAAATTTCCAAAAAACTCACCAGAAATGAAGCATTATTTGCACTTGGGCATTGAACTGAGAGGTCAGGCCTCGGGATTTTTAAAGACTTGCTTGGGCTCGAGTGTGAAAGAAGAAAAGTACAAAGATATAGTGACGGCAATCTTATCAATGAATTCGATAGATGTGGTATGGGGTACCATGGCGGACTGTCAATACCATTTAAGCCTTTGCGAGGAATTAGTGGAACAAAGAATGCAAACTAGGCCAAAAATTTCAGAAAAGGCAAGATCTTTACATCGGATTTTTTCGTTCCTTAAGCTTATTCAGGATAGCACCGCACTTGATAAAGTCACCGAGAAAGAAATAGTTGTGAAAAACTCGGACGTCGAAGAGAATATTGAGAGCTACAGAGGCCCGGATGGCGGCGAGTTTAAAGAATTATTAGATAAGGCCAATGGCAAAATTCTCATTGAATATGTACGGTTATCAGGTTCCCGCCCAAGCACGCCCATTTTCACCAATATTGCGAGCCAAACCTATTACTATCCTAAAGGTACTACTAAGAGCAGTAATTTTTTGAGCACGGATGCGCTATATGGGCTTCCAAACTCGATAATATTATTATTTTCTGACTGTGTGAGACTTTCGCGGCACCGAGAATACTATCGTATGCAGTCAGTGGCAGTACCGAAAAGCTACAAAATGCTTTGTGCAGAGTTTGAAGCAAGGCTGTTAAACTGGACCTCTGAGTGGGAGTTTTTCAAGCCGTACACGAAAGAGTTTGTCAATGATACGGTACAGGGTGTTTATCATCACACAATGAGTTTCCACCAAGGCTTGATAATCTACTACCGTACTCGTGCCCAAGATCGCGAGCATGTTGACGTACAGACAAACGTCCATGAAGCTCTTGCGCACCTCAACAACCTTACGGATCTCATTCAGAATAAAGGCATTAAGATCGTGCCGCTAATATGGCAAGGGTTTATGGCCGGATGTGCTGCGGTGCATACTAGTTTGCAGATGGAATTCAAGGAGTGGGCTGCAAACCTTGCAGGTTCTGGTATGGGGTCCTATTGGGGTGCGAGACAGATCATGTTTGAGGTATGGAGACGGCGGTTGAACGGCGAAAGATGTGACAATTGGTTTGATGTATACAAAGACTGGGAGATGAATTTGATGCTATCTTGAGCCCAATTAACCAGAATCAAGAGGGTAGCCGTGATGGGTCCACACCAAGTGGTAAAGAAAGTGAAATGCTAGCAGGCCTAGCACCGCAGTCAGTTCGAACGATCTTCTCGTCAACGGCACTTTCACCGCTATCCTCACGTGAGCGGCAATCACATGCCATCCGAGACTAAAAGGGTAATTGCCGAATGAAAGGTACTACATTATCAAGCGGATCTAATAAAAGCCGGAGAAATAAGGTATATAAACTGGGGTTAACCTTGTGTTGAACTCAGCTCTAAGGAACTCTCGGAAGCACGCTATTGATATTTGTTAGCTTTTCTGTTTACTCCCAACTACGCAATAAGACGAACCATGAGCCCAGTGCTGAATGTGGGTATTGTTGGAACAGGACTTTTTGCCAAAGATTCGCATCTGCCTGCCTATAAGACTTTTCCTGAAGAGTTCAAAGTTGAAGCTGCCTTCAACAGAACCAAGAGCAAGGCGGAGGCATTTGCTGAAGATGCTGGTATTGCAAAAGAAAAGGTCTATGATTGTCTGGATGACATTCTGGCAGATGTGTCCTTATCCTTCATCGATGCTTTGTTGCCTGCCCAATTTAATGCTCAGACTGTGGAAAAATGTATAGCGGCTGGAAAACCTGTGATTTTGGAGAAACCGATCGCCGCTACGATTGCTGAAGCTAAAAAGCTTGTGAAGCTGGCCGATTCTACCCTTCTACCGGTTGCAATTGCGGAAAATTGGTTGTTTTTGAAATCTGCAGAGCTTATGAAAGAGCATTTGGCAGATATCGGTGCCATAACGGCCTTTACCCATAATTCCACAGGACCATTCATAAAAACCAACAAGTACTTGGCAACCACATGGAGGCAAAAGCCCGAGCACATCGGTGGATTTTTGTCCGACGGTGGAGTTCATCAGTTGGCGCTTTTGACTGAGGTCTTAGGTGAGGTCAAATCCGTGAGTGCCTTCACAAAACAGGTTCGCGAACAATCTGGTACTGATGATATCGTGTTTTCCACCGTGAAAATGAAGGAAAATGGTATTATTGGTACATTCACGTATGGTTCCGCGTTTGGTTCTTGTGAGAAGTCAACCTACCTCAAAATTTATGGAACAAACGGTACTGTGACCTTGAACCTTTCTGACAAGAAGGAACCTTTTATTACTAAGACTGTTGGTGGCTCCGCCGAAGCCAACGCGCAAGCGCAGACTATACAAATCGATGAGCATCAATCGTTTGGTGTGCATGAGGAGTTTTTGAACTTCCATGAGGCCGTTGTCAAGAAAGACAAGAGAATTATCAGAGGCACGCCAAGAATCGCTTTCCATCATTTGGCATGCATCGCTGCATTTTTGGAATCATCTTCCAAAAACGGGGACAATGTCGTTGTTGAACAACCATAAGATACTGACACAGTAGTATGAAGGCATTATTGTTACTGTATAGACAAGTAAAATGTGCTGTTGGATGCTTGGTGCTTACCAGGCGCATTCAATTACGGTTTAGCTCAAGCAAATGACACAAGGATAAGACGCGCAACTTTTCCGTCCGTGGTAGATTATGTTCCAAGTAGGTACACTACTACCCGATATTACATTTACCTTGAACTCGGTAATTCAATGATCCTCCTAAGCACACATTTAGAATGAATAAGCGTGTAACGTGACCAGGAAACTACTTGGCGCACGTGACTATTAAGCTGCTGCAGTGAAGTACTAGTATCCATAAGCTTTAAAATTACCAAGACGGACAGATACTCATTTCTAATCTATTATATGAGTTAGTGGTCGGTACATAGTTTTGTACGCCTGTGTATCTCATTGTCAATGCACAAGTCAAGAAAGCTTCTTATTTTGGGCTTTCATCTCTGGCGTATGGAGAAAGTTCCTATTCTGTTTATACATTTTGTAGTAGAGGTTTTAGCGGCAGCCATGACAACTACGCAAATGTGGAAGTAGCTCGAGAAATGTACTCGGTGGCATCTAGTCTGAGGTCTAACCAATAATAGTTCTATCTGCCTAACAGGTGGTGTCTTTTCAACATGAATGGTTACCGGAAACTCTCAGCCCCACTTCCAGTCGTGCGGGATGAACCCTTCACGTATTATCCCTTGGAAAAATGTTTCTCCGGTAGGAAAAAAAGTTTTTCCGCATCAAGGGTGTAGCGGACTGGCGGTGGAAGACGAGAGTTAGGACAGAAAACTGACAAAAATGTGAACGAAGAAAGGAGACGCTTGTTGCTAGGCAAGGGAGATGCGGAAGTGAACATTCACTGCATTTTTCGAGAATCAGCATGGATGTTGCTAGGAACTGTTAAGTACTGAAAAATAGGCAGAAATGCGGGGAAGAGATTCGGATCAAGTATAAAAAGAGTGCCTGTTAGTTAACAATCTTGAGGCTGTTATTTGACTTCATTACATCCATATTTATCATTATCAAACAAATACACTTCCTCAGTAGTTTAAGTCTACTGAACTAATCCAAATAATCTACAAAGTTTTTTAGGCAATCAGATATTACCTAATCCTGCTGATCTCGATCCATAACAATGGGTATTCTTCAGACACTCTTCCATGCCGAAGAGGACATTCAAGGCTCCAAGTTCAGAGCCATTTTCGTCGGGCTGTTTGTCGCCTTCGGTGGCATTCTGTTTGGCTATGACACTGGTACCATTTCCGGTATTTTGGCAATGGACTACGTTAAGGAGCACTTCACTTCCCGTGGTCACTTCACGGCCAACGAAACTTCACTTATCACTGCTATCCTCTCTGCTGGTACCTTCTGTGGTGCTCTCCTCGCCCCGCTAGCATCTGACACATTGGGCCGTAGGCTCGGCCTCATCCTTTCCACTATCATCTTCACTGTGGGTGTGGTTTTGCAAATTGCCTCCTCTGAGCAAAACTTATTGATTGTCGGAAGAGTAGTTGCTGGTGCTGGAGTTGGTATTCTATCTGCTATCGTCCCGTTATATCAAGCCGAAGCTTCTCCCAAATGGATTAGAGGCGCCGTCACGTCGTGCTATCAATGGGCGATCACTATCGGTCTATTGCTTGCAGCTTGCGTTAACCAGGGTACTCATGCTAGAAATGACTCTGGGTCTTACAGGATTCCGATCTCAATTCAACTTTTATGGGCCTTGATCCTGTTTGCCGGAATGCTTGTTCTACCAGAATCACCAAGGTTCTACGTCATGAAGGGCAAAGTAGCTGCGGCAAGTAAGGCCTTATCCAAGCTAAGGGGCCTTCCAGAAGAGCATGAATTCATCGAATCCGAGCTTGAGGAAATCGTTGCCAATTACAACTACGAAAGATCACTCGGCTCCTCTTCCCTTTTTGATTGCTTCAAGCCAAGAAGCCACCAGCTAAGACGTATTCTCACTGGCATCGCCATCCAGGGTCTGCAACAGTTGACCGGTATCAATTTCATTTTCTATTACGGTACCCAGTTTTTCCAAAACTCTGGTATTAAGGACCCTTTCATTATTCAATTGATCATGAATATCGTTAATGTTGTGATGACTATTCCTGGTATTGCATTAATTGAGATTGCTGGTAGGAGAAACTTACTTCTGTGGGGTGCTATCGGTATGTGTGTCAGTGAACTTATCGTTGCTGCCGTGGGTACCGCTCTTCCAGACAGTTTTTCTGCTAACAAAACTCTAATTGCATTTTCCTGCACCTTTATCGCCTCCTTTGCATCCACTTGGGGTCCATTGGCCTGGGTAGTCGTAGGCGAAATTTTCCCTCTAACCGTGAGAGCTAAATCGGTTGCTGTATGTGCCGCTTCCAATTGGTTATTCAACTTTGCCATTGCCTACGCGACACCATATCTTGTTGACAGCCAACATGCCAACCTACAATCCAAAGTCTTTTTTATCTGGGGGGGATGCACTTTCTTGTGCTTCTTATTCGTTTACTTCTTCATTTACGAAACTAAGGGGCTCACGCTTGAACAAATTGATGAGCTATTCGAGACTTGTCCAAGTGCTCGTCACTCGAAGCGCTTCGTGCCTTCAGCGAGCTCCACCACAAATCATGATACTTGTTCAAATACAGATAAGGCAGTTGTTGAAGCCATCGAAAAAGTTTGAAAGCAAACCAAGAGGCTTCAGTCACTCTCAGCATCCTATGTAATACAATAACGAATTAATGAAAATGGACATTGAGATTTAGCATATCCGCAGACCTCTGGTATCGATACGTTTAGTATACAGAGGTTCATCGAGTGGCAACTGGCTGGATGGATGTAAGTAAGAGCTTCGATTTCAAAAACTGTTAAGTATCGATGTCAAGGCACTGGCTACAAAAACCGGAGAGAACACAATGCTAAACTTGTCGAAATTCTAAATGGATCCTGGTCTAATGCGGATCACTTGAGGCCCATGACAAAATTGTTCAAAATGACAATATAAGCGCCAGCATGGAACGGCTCAATTCTCGCAGATGTATCTGGCAATTGCTCATACATGACGAATGGTACTAATCAAAGTTAGGATTGGTCAACAGCGCTTATTTCAGCGTCTCCTGAAATTAGATTAATACGAATGGAAGACCTCAGCATATGGAATCACTTCGTAGCTGAAAATGTAACTGACAGATATGTATAGAGCTTTACCTAATATCAATCAAGGATTATTTAAATGAACAATTTAGTTGGCTAACTACCTTTGACGTAGATTCGCCTCAATACAACTGCAAGGACTTTTATGTCGTCCAAGGTTGGCGCGAGACGCGGTGAATTGAGAGAAGTCAAGTATTCAACAGCACGTCGTTGTCACGTTGGTTTTTAGGAAGGGTTTCCTGACTCCTTCTTAATACAAGTCACGTGCTACAGAGCTATGCTACTTTATATGCCGTTCTTTGCATGGAAAAAGCCAAGCAGCGCGAAAGCGAAGAACCAAAAAAAGAAAATCAGTGGCGTATACATACAGCAGCACATCCGATTGAGCAGCAAGGCCCACTACTCAAAAGAAGCATATGTACAATTTATACCGGACGATGCGAAAACAATGCTGTCAGTGGCACTTTTCAACATCAGTATTTTACTTTTCCAACCTTTTCAAGCCGTAGTATAAGCAAGACTTGACGGCTCTTAATGCTCGTCGTAATTAAAATGTACTAAATGCCGTGGACTAGAGAACTTACGGCGCTGGAGGCTTTCTGCTTTCCTTTTGTGTGCTTCGCTCTCACGGCTTTGTGAGTAGTGAGTAGTACTAAATGAGTTTCCCGTGTACATTGAGTTTCGCCCCACGCCGATAGATACTATAACAGCATCATCATATTCCAACAACATCCTCATCGGCAACTGGCTTATCGATGTAGCCCGCTGCTCTTTTGCCGTTCACTTGTAATGCAGTAGTGTGCGTTTCTACTCGCTAGTACATAAAAACTGCCCCAAAACATCCTCATCGCATCCTCATCGCCCACTATTCAGACGTCGCAAAATCAAGCAACGCAGTAATGGACCACACCAAAAAAGACTCAACTGTGGAAAGCTATGAGCTTTCGAGCTCTCTAAAAGACGTCGATTCTCCATCGCATCGCTCCCAAAGCTATGGGGAAGAAAGCGCTGTGGCCAAGATAAAAGACGTCCAGCGTGAACTTCGACCTCGTCATGTTTCCATGATCGCCCTCGGGGGAACCATTGGAACTGGACTGTTCATAGGTATAGCATCACCGCTTCAGAACGCCGGTCCAGTCGGCGCCTTGATCTCCTACATGTTTGTGGGCACACTCGCCTATAGCGTCACGCAATCCCTCGGCGAAATGGCCACCTTCATTCCAGTCACTTCGTCCTTCACAGTTTTCACTCGTCGCTTTTTCTCCCCTGCATTTGGCGCTGCCAACGGCTACATGTACTGCTTTTCCTGGTGCATCACTTTTGCCCTCGAGCTTTCCATTGTTGGCCAGATTATTGAGTATTGGACTTCTGCTGTCCCCAACGCGGCTTGGATCATTATCTTTTGGGTCCCGCTTTCTTTATCGAATCTGATCCCGGTGGGTTACTACGGTGAGTTCCAATTCTGGATTTCGCTCGTAAAAGTTTTAGCCATTGTCGGTTTCCTCATTTACTGTCTGTGCATGGTATGTGGTGCCGGGATCACAGGCCCAGTCGGCTTCCGTTACTGGCGCAATCCTGGTCCCTGGGGTATGGGAGTTGTTTCCAGTGAAGTGGGTGAGGCTCGTTTCTTGGGCTGGGTTTCTTCCCTAATCAATGCGGCTTTCACTTATCAAGGCACAGAACTGGTTGGTATCACCGCTGGCGAGTCCACGAACCCTCGCAAAACTGTACCCAAGGCTATAAACAAAGTATTTTTCAGAATCTTACTCTTCTACATTGGCTCGCTATTCTTTATTGGCCTATTGGTGCCCTACAATGACAAAAAACTTACTTCTGATTTATCCTATGTTGCTAGCTCGCCTTTCATCATTGCTATGCAAAACTCGGGGACAAAGATTTTGCCTGATATTTTTAACGCCGTTGTCCTCATCACCATCATTTCTGCCGCCAATTCCAATGTTTACGTTGGATCGCGAGTTCTCCTCGGCTTAGCCAAAGAAGGTTTAGCTCCAAAGTTTTTGAAGCGTATTAATCGGTTTGGTGTTCCTGATATTGCTGTCGGCATAGTCTCTTGCTTTGGCTTCTTGGGGTACTTGAGTGTTTCCAGCGGTTCACAAGCCGCCTTTGATTGGCTTCTGAATATTACCGCTATCGCTGGGTTTTTCGCATGGTTGTTTATCTCCTTGTGCCACATCCGCTTTATCCAAGCTTTAAAACACCAAGGAATTTCTAGAAATGATCTACCGTTCAAGGCAAAATTGATGCCTTGGGGTGCGTACTATTCTGCATTTTTCATTTCGCTCATCATTATTATCCAAGGGTTTACGGCGTTTGCTCCGTCTTTTTCTGTTTCCGATTTCTTCGCCGCCTACATCAGCGTCTTCCTATTCATCATCATCTGGATCATTTTCCAGTGCATCTTCCGTTGCAGAATTATCCACAGAATTGAAGATGTTGACATAGACAGTGATAGAAGAGAAATTGACGCTATGGAGTGGGTTGAAGATGATCCTACGACCTTATGGGGGAAATTCTGGGCTTCAATGGCCTGAGATACGGACGCCGTCCCTCCTACAGCTAATTGTTCTTTTGGTAAATTTAATTATGTTCATCACTTCGAGAGAAGCGATTTTCACGAATACGTACGGTGTAAGTTGTAATATAAGAGCATGGTAATAACTGATTAGAGGTAATTTAAGAGCCTAGGCCGTCTATAAAAAAACAAGCAGCACAAGAGGCTTGTAGATCTGGTGTAGCAGAGAATCATATGGATACCAAGGTTGATGCCGTGTACTTTGAATTTGAGGTGAAAAGGAATTTCGCATTAATAGCACTACTTTTGGTATTCAAATCCGTTCAAGCCCATTTGGACCGTTGTGCAGTTCCAGAGTGAACAACTTAGACCACTTGTGCGTTAATATTTCACTGATGCCATGCACCATTGCTTCATGGTAGCACAGAATCCATCCGGTTTTCTCCCGCGTGCTGTAGCTGATAATCTTCTGAAGACCATCGGGAGCCACAATCTTTTCATAGTACAAAAATCATGTACTGTCTATCACATAAGGGTTCTCATGTTCGAGAAGGATATGCTTTTGTCGGCCGGCCACTAGGTTAATAGAGCGTGCAAAATTAGGTGGATAGTAACTAAAGCCACCTCTTTTGTTTGTTTATTTTTTTCTGACGTGAGAACGCCAGGATCTGCTTCAACTGAATTATAGCAGGCTAAGAAACCACCCGTCGTGCTGAAGCATTCAAATAACCCGCTTATACATCTTAACTGACTGACGTGCTTTCACTGTGTTCTGGTTCACGGCAAACTTGATAGTCTGGACCCATATCCTCGAATTACAATCATCAATTTACCAATGTTCACAGTTCTATCAGAATCTTATGTCTCTTTGTATATGTAGGGACCGGGTTTTTGGGCGCACTCAAAAGTCATATTTGACAGCAGCTTGTTGCCTTGATATAGTTCAGAGGCTACAGTATCACCAGGTTTGAGCTCTCCTACACCAGCAGGTGTTCCTGTCAGGACCAAATCACCCACCTCAAGCGACATGACTGTAGAAATATGCTGAACGATCTCGTGCAGTGGCGTCAGCATCATGTTAGTAGTACCATCTTGGCGGGTAGTACCATTAACATCACACTTCAATCGGAATGAATCTTGTAAATTCCGTGCCTCCCCTAGAGCACTCCTTGGGATGAAGCCTGATATAGGAAGAAACGTATCGAATCCTTTGCCGATAGACCAGGGCAACCCTTTTTTTTTAGCTTCATCCTGAACATTACGAGCGGTCAAGTCTAATGATAAGGCTACTCCAGAAATGGAGTCGTACAATTGCTTGGGCCCAAAATCTGCCTTTGTGGCATTGGAAACGTTCTTGCCCATTACAAGGGCTAATTCGACCTCATGATGGACTTTAACGCCTCTTGGTATCAAAATCCTACCAGGATTAGATCCGTTACTTTCAAGTCCTTTATAAGTACAGGTATCTGAACTTGCACCATCTTCAAATATATTATCCTGTGAGGGAGTAACAAAGCTGGAATTGGGTTTCAGGAAAAAAAATGGTTGCTTGGGCGTTGGGTTGTTTAGCTCTTTGATATGAGCGGCGTAATTCCTGCCAATGCAGATGATCTTTCTGACTTTAGTCAAGTAAGAGTAATCCATCGTAATCCACTACACGTACAAATCTTGGGCAACCTTCTTTAATCGATTTTGTATTATAGGTAACATAATACACATTATCTGTTAGGAAATTGAGCTATGTCACGTGTTATAGGCTAAGCTCGCAGTCAAATAATGCTTGACCCGGATGTTCTTCGCTACGTAGAGGTTTCTGCTGCAGACGACATTACACTTGATGATATAATAGGTCTTGGAACCTTTGAGGCGGTATGTGATTTTTCCCCAATGGAAACAAATTTCGGAGGTGTAGAGTTCATAGACTTCGCTTGATCTAGGCATCGGGGAATTCCTGTGCTTTCATCGAGACGTTCTCCAGAAGAGCACAGTGAGAGAAAGCACTTCGGCTTCTACTTTGCTCATCCATATAAAGCATCCCCTTATGTCTCAAAATTTAGGGTTGCCGCGATATTGAAAAGACTCTTCGAAGCCAATCTAGATATTCGTATCATAGACATGCATTTGAATCATACAAAATGAATATGAACCTATTAGAAAAGCTTAAAGCTAGCAGAAGGGCAAGATAGTTTACGATAGCAACGTTCTTGTACTCAGAGAAAAAAGTAAGCTCTAGACAAATCATGATCTACCCTTTGCAGCACACTTTGAGCTTGAGTTGACAGTCGATAAAGTGAGAAAGAAATGTCAGTGGCTGAATTGGTGACAATCATTAAAAGAGTACGTGGCGATTTGCATGCTTCCTATGTTTGACCGGAGCTTAAAACACCAAGGATAAGAAAGTTGTTAGGCAAGAGGAGGGGAGAGAGGCCGATATTATCGTTGATTCGTAAGAGGTTTAAAGGGCTAAAATCGCATACGATTTTATTTCATGCCAACTCAGTCATGAGTGATACCACTCCTTAGCAAATTAACTGTTGTAACCCAGATTCGTCCAGTTTTTCCGCGGCTGAAAAGCGTCTACCCAGCTCAAATGAAATTTTGCTTAGCCAATACATAAGCACCGACAAGTGCAGCAGTGATACCCATGCCACTAAATGGAGATGGGCAGTAAGCAGCATCTCCTAAAAGGACGACTCGGCCCCTATGCCATGTATCTGTTTGTATTTGGACAACTTCTTGGCAGAACCAGTATTCTGTTGTCTTCATGCCTTCCAAGAACCGGTTTGTTTCCCACCCGGCATTTCGGAACTTTTGAGTCCAGAATTCCTTCTGTCGCTCCACTGAAGAACTGTGGATACTTGAGAACTCAAGAGCGTCGATTCTGAGGTAGAAGTATACTTTCGCTTCTGTTGGGCTGGGACTTCGGCGCATAATCGTTCGATCTCCAGGAATCTGATATACCTTGCTAATATTGTTGTCAGTCTCGTTGCGCACAATAGACCAATAGGCGGCATGGATTCCTAGCCGCTGATACGGATCATGGGAACCAGGGGGGGGGGCATAATGGCTCTCCGAATGCGCGATCCCTGTCCGTCTGCTCCAACAAGAAGATCAAAAGAGTCCAAAAAAAAAAAGGGTCAGTAAGATAGGCAGGGAAGATGCGGCATTTCCTAACAAGTTTATATAATTTTTCACTTTACAGGACGACCTTGTCCCGAGAGAATCAGTGACTACACTAAAACTCCGAATGCCAACTAAGTAGCAGATAAGAAGATGGGGTTAAGCAAAAAGAAAATTGGGCGCACTTTAACAACAAAAATGGGTGCACTCTCACAAGGAAAATTAGGTGCACTCTTACCAAAAAAACAATAGTCATTGAGTATCCTATCGGGATCAATGAGTTGTCAACAGCGTCGTACCCCTAAAGGTGCGTTGACAACCTCTTGAAAGAGAATACGTTAGACCCGCTAGCAAGCTTACAATGCTCTCAAGTAATTGGTTCCGCTGCACTTTATGGCCCTGAATAGCGGCAGAATCTGTGTAATCTTAACTTATTTGACAATACACAGCTGAGCAGAATAATAAGAAATTAAGCTTTTTTTTTGGGGTATACGTATTGTGACACGGTGCTAAGTAAGTACACATAATTGAACACAGTACTTCCACGACCTGCAATGAAATATGGTCACAATAAGGTACAAAATAACGTTTGATTTCCAAATAGTGATGTATTGCTTTCCCAAGGGCGAAGCAAGTCATTAATACCCTCGAAAATGAGGGGCGTGGATGTACTTGAATTTTAGACAGTTACCAATGGTATCACGCCTAAATTATCATAAAGAGGTGACCTCGCGTAACTTCACTTGCGCGAAGCAGGCTGGGCAGCTAGAGCACATTTTTGGAACTTACTGCTTGTGGCGCAAGCGATCCCACTTTGACGAGAACCACTCCATGAGTAGGTCAGAATCGTCCTTGGCGATATACTCTCCCTCTTTTACTTCATCATGTGCCACTTTATTTGTCAAGTCAGGATCTCTCAAACAGAAGGCGAAAATCAATAAAGGTGCAGTGAAGACTAGCGCTACAATTGTCTCGTATCTTTGAACATGTCTGTACGCTTCAACAGTAGCTTCCCTCTGTGGAGTTCCCCAGGCATACTTCAAAATATAGTCATAGGGCTGTGAATATGCTAAGGTGGCTTCCTCGACATTACCTAATAATTTCAGTAATTTATCGTAGAGTAGTTGAGTCCATATAGCACCAGAAACAGCGGACCCAACTGCACCGCCAATTCTGTAGGTGGTGTAATTCAGGGCGGTGACCGTCGCCATGTTTTCATGTGATGTTACCGATTGCACCGACACATTCACAGGATATGTCCACATAGTACTCCCGATACCCCAAACAACTAGCGCGCCAATTATACCACCATGTGCATAAGAACCTCCTCTGTAGTGATTAAGGAGACCCATTGCGAGCATCCACAAAGCGCATCCTAAGATGATGTATGGTTTAAGCTTTCTGCGTCTAGTAATATAGAGAGAAAAGATTGGTGACCACACAACAGAGACGAAAGATGAAAGCGACGAGATTCTAGTTGCGGATTCGGTGGACTCATTCACGGCCACGACCAAAATGGGGTATAGGTAGCCGGCTGCCAAAGCAAAGATGAAATAATTCAAAAACGAAATGCACATCGCCGACCATACTCCGCGATCTTTGACCAAGTCATAAGGTACTAAGGGATCTCTGGCAAATTTCTTTTCCCAAACAAGAAGAATTGGGATTAGTACCCAGCCTAAAACGAACGGCCCGATAATATGAGAGTTGTTCCATTGAGACTTATAACCACCAGCAAGAGTCAAGGGCGCCAAAATGCATCCAAGACAAGCTACCAACAACAAAACTCCGACGATATCAAGCTTCCAGAAAAGCTCAATAATTAGGTTAACGAATCCATGACTTTGAAAGTATGTCTTCTCGCTCTTCAAGGCAGCCCACTCCGGTGTCTTCCTTGCCTTGAATCTCATATGCAACATACATGCCACGAGAGGCACACAGGACAATGGGAAGATGAACGCCCACATCCCAATGTCCCAAGACCAGTTTACCGTTGGATTGGCAGTTGCAGTGATGTTACCGGAGATCCAAGTGTTGATAATGAAAGGCCAAGTTGGTACGAGCTGGAAAAGCAACCTCCACTTCAAAGAAGAAAAGTCGGACAAAATCAGTAACAATACCAAGATAACTCCAACGTAGCCCAGATTATAGAAAACGGCACCAGCTGCATATCTCTCAATGTCATATGCTTGAGACTGGATGATAGTACCAACAACGTAGAACACGACAGCCGTTATGAATAGAGTAAGCCTGCCAAATGTGTCGGAAAGTCTGGCATACAGCAATTGCCCGGCTGCACCAACGATCGCGTTAATCACGCTAATGGTGGAGCTGAGGGAATGCAACTTATAGTAACTAGTGGCATAACTTGTGTAAACATAGCGGAGAGTCCCATCAAGGCCGTAACCGTACCCACAGATGAACGCTGCAAACAGCAGTATAACTTTATAGTACCATGCATTGTACTGCTCTGCCAAAATTTCCGTCTTACGGATCACGAGATATCTCGTGGTTTTCAACCTGTCAGGAAGTCCATATCCAATGAGATCCTCAGATTCCTGCTCGCAGACATGGTCTGAAGAGAGTTTTGATTCGTTCTCCACAATCCTGTTCTCACTCATGGCTCTGGTTCGGATCTGGAATATAACAACATTATCGTACTTTACATCAACAAGTGCTCTCAATTTATCCTTCCATTGTTAAACCTGTTACGGGTGCAGTTTCGATATTTTTGTATGTAATTAATTATTTTTGAAGGGCACTAAACTAAGGGCTTCACTTCCCATATCTGGGAGGGACTAAGACACCTTTTTCATGGGTGCGATTTGAAAAACTTCAGGTGGATATGAAGTTGGAAGATGCCGAATTAGCGTCGAGCGAAAGAAGTTTTCGGTGGCTGTCTAAGAAGCCGCTTGCACCCATTTTATGAATAAAACAGACATGCATGTTCTGCACCATCGCCCACGTTCACCCTCTAGGACAGTCGCGGATCGACGACTCAACTTACATCACTTGAAATAAATTGTGACTGCTAATGAAGATCATCTATCGTTGGCCCTTTCAGTTCACACACAGTAGTCTCCAATAACAAGCGAATTTCGATGTTTCTAATTGGTAGAGTTTTGCGGAGGAGTATGTGTTTTTTAGCATTGATGCAGGTCTCGGGGCATTTGCGCTATGAAGACAGGCAGCGGTGCAGTCGGGTGAATCACTCAAATATCCGCATCTGATCCTACGCCCCATCGATAGGATATATGTTGTTTTAAGCTTTTGAGGACTGCTGCGTTAGAGGTGGTCTGCTTTATCTGAACTTTCCGCACTTTCCAGTCGCGTGTTGGTTTGACATGCTTCCTGTGGCTTTGATTCTAGCTACATAGACTGCAGGAATTACTCACGCGTTCATTTTAGACTACATCATATCCAGCAAAAATTCAAGCTTCAATATATGAACACACAAGCACCATCGTGTCCAATATTCTTACAGATATCGAAAAGTTTTCAGCAACTAAGGTCGAATCTAGCGACGCAATCTTGTCGGAATTCTACACGGATCTTGATGTAGTGCGAACTACATGAACACTACGACAGAATAGTAACAAGTGATAAGAGTCATGACTCAGTAACACGATAGCCAAGGATGGACTGACGAGACCTCATACACTACAGCAAACTACCGCGGTAACCCAGATCTATACGCGAGGGATAATTGAAAGTCTGATTATCCGACATATCCACAAATTGTATAAATACTGGACTGAGTGTAAAAAGTTTTACAGCCTTCTAGAATAATCGTACGAGACGTCGTACGATACGTCAGGCCATTTTCTGGTGAGTCGGCAGTCGATTATCAGACCTTTTCTGGTGAGTCGGCAGTCGATTATCAGACCTTTTCTGGTGAGTCGGCAGTCGATTATCAGACCATTTCAGAATATCGTCTGAGACTTCTCTTGGCGTAATTGAACCATATCAATGCTCTACCGATCCTGTTTTACTGACATCACTTTGTACTATTCTGGCATAACTGTTGTTTCCCATTCTGATCTTGTTGTGTTACGCAATTGATGTCAGAACTAGCGAGTTACTGCTGGATAGTGCCAATTGCATTATACAACGAGTGAGCACATACTGGAGAACCGCGACATCATGGTACAAAGTGATGTCAGTAAAACATGGACGGT